>JACDJE010000898.1:40490-69847 GCA_016647715.1 Pavo muticus
AAAAAAAAAAAACAAAAAAAAAAACAGCGGCAATGATCTGAGGAGGAAAACAAACTTAATTTATTAATTATAATAGCAGAAATACACGTTAATTGAGATTGAAGCTAATAAACCAAATAAATGAGAGAGTTTCTGAAAACCAAGGTTCTTACTCTGATCCGCCAGGGAGCAAAGAGTTAGTCTCATGACTTCTGGTCAGTTTTATCTTTCCCACTGACTGGAAAACGGAAACGGAACAGTGAAGTCTTCTGGGAGCTATAGTACATCTCTTCTGAGACTCCCAGTGCACTACATGATGTGATGATGTGGAATACCAATAACAAAAATCATAAAACCACAACACCCAGCTAGCTCAGTGCTGTTGCTAGAAGTCCAGGAAAGCTGCCAACTGGAGTTACGTGACTGGCTTGTGCTGGTTTTGCTGAGGATAGGCAGCCAAAACCTGGTGGGCACTTAGTGGTTTGCCTGGGTGTTGAAAAACATCTGCATTGCTTTCCCATTACCGTGCATGCTACTTTAGTAGCCCTGGAGGTGCACAGGCTGAGGAGAGGTGATATCTGGCTGAAGCTCCAGCCTCTGAGCTCCCAGCAGGATAGGGAAGACAGCACAGTTTGGTCAAGGGCCTTGGGTTGCAGTGGTCTCCTTGCTATTTAGAGGGACATGCAGTGGTCCTCCTTGCTATGTAGGAGGAAGCTGAATGTTGACAGGAACAGGCTCACCAAGCATGTTTCTAGCCCTGCACCATCCACAGGCATCATGGATTAGGTGAAATCCAGTCTGAGTTGAGCTCTGCTGGCCACCCCATCACAGACACATGAACAGAAGTGATGGGCCAGGTGCTGGAGTGCACTTGGCTTTGCACTCCTGCTCTGCACTTGTGCTCCCCTGCTTCTTGCTAGGATACAAGCTCTCAGATAAGGTAGCACAGGAAAGGCCTCTGCAGTTCAGTCTGGGAACCCTTGGGCATGGCAGCTGGAAGATTCCAAACTAGTTAATCTGTGCAGAAATGCTTCCAAACTAGTAGTGTCCCCCATTCGGGTCTTCAGAGGTGCTAGGTCCACCCAAATATCTTCATGATTTTTGCTTCTAGATGTTTTGGAGTGGGTTGCTGTCTGTAGTCAAATCAGGTCCTTGAGATCTGTATTGCATCATCTTTCCTGTGCTGACAGATGTGGTCTGAAACTGATAAATACCTGCATTCACATCAACTACTAGTCAGTTATCTTTAGCTTAAGCTTTGCCTTCAAACAATTCATTTTGATGCCTTTCTGATGTGTTGCCTAAAGTTGTCAGCAGAATCCATGAGTACTTTCACTCTGACCCTACTGTTGTGGTTACCTTTTTCAGGACTATCTTACTGAGCGTAATCTCTTTGCTTAATGAGCCCAACACATTCTCTCCTGCCAATGTGGATGCATCAGTCATGTTCAGAAAATGGAGGGACAGTAAAGGAAAAGACAAGGAGTATGCTGAAATCATAAGGTAAGTTTTGCTACCAGCCTCCTGCTTTGAACGCTACAATACAGACTACTTGTAGAACTTGCTGAAAACAGCTTCTCTCTGTGGTTGCTTCTTTAGAAATGAATTTGAGTCTTATTTCAAGTCCAGGTGTCTGGTCTATATAGGTTTTTCAGCAACGAATTGGAGCAGAAGGATCAGGCTGATCTGTATTTGAGTTGTTGTAGTGGTGTGGTTTTGTTGGTTTTGTTTTTTTTTTTTGCAGATTAATCTGGCATGATGCACTGCGAAACCTATTGGCTGCTAATAATTCACAGTTAAAGTTCATGCTTGTCTTTAAAAACACTGCCTGCATTGCTTGGGATATGATTCAAATTGACTGCAACCTTCTAATTCTGTGCTTAATGCACTCATGAATCATAATCTTGTCCCTCCAGTTTGAAGGACTATCAGCAGGATTTGGCAAGTGTTTGCAAAGCTTGGGGTTTGATTAGCTCGAAGCACTGTTCAGTCTTGACTCTCCTTTGCTCAGAAGTTCACGGTTTATCAGGTGCTGTTGGAAGACAATATAAACATGAGCCAGGGTGGCTTGGAACCATAAATGAGCAGCCTCTACTGCAGAGTGGCTGCTGCCACACTTTTCTGGCAGAAAAAAGCACATCAGCATTGACTCAGCTAGCTGGGCATGCAGGATATAGGTTGGAGCTAAGCAGGGTGGCTGCTGACCTGAACTATGTGAAGAGCTTCGCTGGAGGTTATCTTAGTCCCTGCCAGCTCCATTCACTTTGGCAGAGCTGAATTTATTCCACAAGCAGGAACTCAGGACGAAGGGGCCAGCAAGAGGGGGCACTGCCAGCTGCAGCCCAGCCCCTCTGTCCTGAGCTGACAGCAGTGCTTGTATCTGGGGGCCAACAAGAGTGTCGGGGTTACAGCTGTGCCCCAGGGTGCAGCCCCACGCTCCCGCTGCCCTCACCATCTCGTGGGAGCTGAGAGGTGCCAAATACTTGTGGAAATCCTGGTTTTGAGAGTACTGGGATAGCTTCCTCCACCACTGAAGGCTGTGGGATAGTATCTCTGAAACCAGTTCAGGAAGTCATCTTGAGAGATCCCTGAACAGCCCTTCTCCAGCAAGACAGTTAATGTAATGAAACCTGCTCTGAGCTCTGTCAGACCTCTAACTCAGAGTCCTGTACAATAACTGGCTTCATATGTTGCTGGAAGTATACACGCTGCAAACTTGGAGTACTTCCAGACCTGGGGCTATGAGAATGAAATCTCTTGCTGCTGGTGGCAGTGCCTCTGCCAGACATGAGTGGTGGGTGAAGCAACTCTACTAGCTGTATGCTGCCAGGACTGGGGTCTGGGGGCCACTGAGCAGTCATGGTGTTCTGTCCTCCTCCTGCAGGAAACAGGTTTTGGCTACCAAAGCTGAGGCGGAAAAAGATGGCGTGAAGGTCCCCACTACGCTGGCAGAGTACTGCATCAAAACTAAAGTGCCTTCCAATGACAACAGTTCAGATTTGCTTTATGACGACTTGTATGATGATGACATTGATGATGAAGATGAGGAAGAGGAGGATGCTGATTGTTATGATGACGATGATTCTGGCAATGAGGAGTCGTGACCTGTTCTCTATGCTGTTGTACTGCTCTGCCAACTCAGGCCAGAAGGGAGCAGCAGTAACCTAGCAGCAGTCCAGCAAAAAAGTGTGTTGAGGGGGAAGGGATCAAAAAACTTTTGTCTCCTGCTGTCTCCTGTTGTATGGATCTGTTTGCTCCTTTTTTATGGACTTTTCAGAGCCTCTCCACAGAATGTCTGAATTCTTGCATTCTTAATCCTTTCATCACTGTATTATTTCTTTTTTAAAAAGAAACTCCTTTTCACTTTATGAAACACAGCGAAACAGATTTGCTTGTGTTTAGATTCTTGAATTAAATACAGTCTTGCATTGAGATGTTTAATGTATTTAAAGCTGGAACAAACCCAGTGGGCACTGGGTTTTTGAGGAGCTCAAATGCTGCTTTGTGGGGATTTTTTCTTCCTTAGTAAATGCAAATTGCTGAGGTTTAGCTGCTCTGTTTACAATAATAGCATGTGTACATTCATTTACCTTTGTGGTGATAGCTTGTTTTGGTTTTTTTTGTTTTGTTTTTAAGGTGTGGGGTAGAGAGTGTAAAGCTACTGTGTGTTGAATTGATGGGATGTTACTGAAAGGTACAGTATTCCTTTTTTAGCCTGCTCAAGATAGGAAATAGCTGGCCCTTGAAGCCTCAGAGGGCACAATTAGCTTTGTCTCTGAAAAATGCTTGTCCTATGAACCCTGTACTAAACACTTAAAACTTCATACCTGTACAACCCTAGGTTGCTATTTATTTATTTTTCCCAGACTGACTGTTAGGATTAGAAAATAAAACATCTAGTTTACCCATGCTGCTGAGACCTGCTGCCTCTCTCCAGAGGGAGAGCAGACATGCATTTCGCTGCTGTGACGGCTGTATTCTGTGGCCGGCTTTCATCCCAACCTTGCTTTTGGCAAGAATCTCTCTGATGGCTTCCTACCCCCATTCTCACTAGCAGCCAAGCTTCCTGCAGCCTGAATCCAGTGCTGCCTTGAGCCTTTTTTACTCTTGCTTGTGTACATCATGTGTGGGTAAGTGCAACTGTACTGTATGTGGGCTCTGTGGGGCAGGCAGAAGTCAGAGCTCCCTTTGGTGATGCCTGCCCTGGACCTGGGATGGCTGCATGTGTAGTGGGCTCTCCCCTACCTTGCTGGCAGCCCCTGGGAAGACTAGTGGCAGGGTTTATCAGACTTCTCAGCAGCATGCCTCAGCTGGTGCCCTTGCATGTTTTTGGGAGCTATTGGTGGAGCTCGCAGCTCTCCCGTGGGCAGGGCCATCCTGTATGTATTCTTCTGCAGAACCCTCTTTCTCAGCACCCTGACCCTTTCATGATGTGGTGTTCAAGATTGGCTGTGGTGCAGTGGCCTGAATTCACCTTTGGGATGATATCTTGATTGGCACCTGTCCTGCCTTTGCCTGCTGGGCCCTGGCACTGTGTGTTGCCCCTGGGGGCTGAGACCCTCCCACTCCTTATAGAGGAGGCTGCCCTGATGAGAATGACTGCCTTCGGTGTTTGTGTGTCCTGTTTCATCTGTCTCAGAGTTCTCAATGGTACAGAACCAACTGCAGTGTGGTAGTGGGAGCAAGCTTTGTCCTACAGTGAGGCTCCAGGGCCTGTGGATATGTCCCTGGAACAGATACAGAGGGGAGGAAGGCTGGCAATGCTACATGTGCAGCAATGTGTACCAGAAGTAGCAAGGTTAATGTTTGCAAAACACTGCACCGATCAGTGTCTGGGTGGTCTTGCAGCTGCTGGGGAGGTGGGCACTGTGACAGTTTCCATGGTGATGTGCAGGCTGAAGACAGCCCTGGTGGTGGCACCTTATCCCTGAGGTCTGACCTGCTTTCATAGTATCCAATTGGGCTGTGTTAGTGCAGTTTCTGCTCATCTTCCCCTCCTGCCAGCAAGGTGAACAGTGTGGTGTAGTGCTGGATGTGCTGCTGGCCTAGTTTGAAGTGAGGATACTGCACCTTTCAGATCTCCCTTGTACTTTTGCCTGTCTTCACTATATATTTTCAAGCTTGATGTTGTAAGATTATCATGATTCTTCTATTACCCTTTTTAAAGGACAAAAAAAAAAATATTTTGGGAGCTCCTACAATTACCTAAACTAATTTCTCTTCCCCCTTCTCTCTCATTCCTTGTTGACTTGCTGGTTTTTTTTTTTTTTAATAATTTCATACTTCAGTTTGTTTTTGAAACTATTTAAGAGATGGAAGAAAAACGTTTATCTGATCTGTGTATTCTGTGGGGTTTTCTTCTTAATCCTTTTTCCTTGTCTCAGTCCATGTTAGCACTTATATTTGCAACTACAATCCCCCTTCAAATGTGGTTTTCAACCATTCTGAAATGAGGGGATACACTAGATTTCTTTCTTGCTGAAATCCCAGCTGTTTTCCTTTTTTCTTCAGTATAATTTTCCAGAAAGCATTAACTGATGCATTTTTATGTTGTATTCCTCATCAGTAGTAATATTACTGTCTTTTCTGCACATCTGTCTACTAATAAAAAATGTGAAATAAGTAGCCCTGTACTGTTAGGTCTCTCTTAATTGAGCTGTTTTATTTGCATGTGTCGCGGTTTCAACCGCAACAGGGCAAGGGAGCCCCTTTCTCCCCTTTCGGGGAGAAGGAAAGAAAAATGACCGAATTAAGATAAGGACAGATAACAAATTTACTATAAATGGTAAAAGAATGTAAGATAATAATAAGAAAGAGAGTTACAAGTAACTGAAATGGGAGAGAGAGGAAGGCTATGACCATGCTGCTGCTCACTGCGCTCCTGGAACCCAGAAGAAAACTTAATTGTCAACAGTTTACGGGCTGGTTCGGGGCAGAGGGACCCACGGACCCATGCCCGGGGAAAGGGAAAAAAAAGGGAAAAAGGGGAAAAGGGTTAGAGAGATGGGCCTAAAAACAAAATAGCGGTAATGATCTGAGGAGAAACAAACGAATTTACTAAATAAGATATCAAAATGCAAGATAACAAACTATAATACAGTATAATACAAAATAATTACAATTGAAGCTAATAAATCAAATAAAATGAGAGAGAGTGTCTGAAAGCTGTGACAAGCTGTGACAAGATGGCACCTGCAACAGAGACGAGCCAGACAACGAAAAAAGGTGAGGGAAAGTGATCTGCACATTTTTATCTTTTCCCTCTGAGTGGAAAAAGTAACAGAACAGCGAACAGTCATACAGTTCTTATTCTCTTCTGGGACAGGTACCCAGACCTAGAGCATTAACGCTATAACCCCCAGTGCACTGCATGATGTTATGATGTGGAATACTGACAACCAAAAATCATAAAACCTTGACATTCCACCCCTTATTCCACATCACTACATCATGCTTAATATATAAAAACAAACAATAATCAACAAGCATTAAACACACATACATATATATATAAATCTAATTACTGACTGCACTCCCCCAACATCAAATTCCCTTGTGGTACACATTGAACATCCCCGTTTTTCTGCATCACCCACCAAGTGGACCCAGGTCCCTGAGCAAAAACAGTTCCATGAAGAGGTTTGCCCTTTCCAGTAGCTGGAAAGACCCAAACTGCTTTTCCCAACATGTTCTTTACATGTACTACAGGGACCTTATCTCCCTCTACAGTATGTAGGAAGCTGGATTGGGCAGGATCATCGCGATTGATAGATCCTCGAGTGTTGACCAACCAGGTGGCTTCTGCCAAATGCTTCTCCCAATGCTTAAATATAGCAGGGTGGAATAATTCACCCTTGTGTTGCCAGTCCAAGTCTATTTGAGCCACCTCAATTTTGGCAGCTCCATCTACCTGATGGTTGTTTTGTTGTTCTTCAGTAGCTCGACTCTTGGGCACATGAGCATCTACATGGCGCACCTTTATGACCATATCCTTTATTCGGGCAGCAATGTCTTTCCACAGTTCAGCAGCCCAAATAGGTTTACCCCTCCGCTGCCAGTTATTTTGCTCCCACTGCTGTAACCACCCCCATAAAGCATTTGCCACCATTCATGAGTCAGTATAAAGATAAAGCACTGGCCACCTCTCCCATTCAGCAACATCTGAGGCCAGATGGACAGCCTTTACCTCTGCAAATTGGCTTGAATCTCCTTTTCCTTCGGTGGCCTCTGCAACTTGTCGTGTGGGGCGCTGCACAGCAGCTTTCCATCTGCGATGCTTCCCCACAATACGACACGATCCATCTGTGAACAGGGCATATTTCTTTTCATTTTCTGGTAGTTCATTGTCTGGTGGGGCTTCTTTAGCACGCGATACCTCTTCTGCTGGTGATGTTCCAAACTTTTTACCTTCAGGCCAGTCCATGATCACCTCTAGGATTCCTGGACGGCTGAGGTTCCCCATCTGAGCTCGTTGTGTAATCAGCGCAATCCACTTACTCCAAGTGGCATCAGTAGCATGATGGGTAGAAGGAACCTTTCCCTTGAACATCCAGTTCAGCACTGGTAGTCGAGGTGCCAGAAGGAGCTGTGTTTCAGTACCGATCACTTCGGAAGCAGCCCGAACCCCCTCATACGCGGCTAGGATCTCCTTTTCAGTTGGAGTGTAGCACTCTTCAGACCCTCTGTACGCTCGACTCCAGAATCCCAGGGGTCGGCCTCGGGTCTCTCCTGAGGCTCTTTGCCACAGACTCCAAGTGGGACCTTTCTCTCCAGCAGCAGTGTAGAGGATGTTCTTTACATCCTGTCCTGTCCGTACTGGCCCCAGGGCCACGGCACGGGCTATCTCCTGTTTAATCTGTTCTAAAGCCTGCTGCTGCTCAGGACCCCACACAAAATCATTCTTCTTCCGCGTCACCTGATAAAGGGGGCTTACAATGAGGCTACAGTTTGGAACATGCATTCTCCAAAAGCCCACTACGCCCAGAAAAGATTGTGTCTCTTTCTTATGAGTGGGCGGAGACATGGCAGTGATTTTGTTGATCACATCCGTTGGGATGTGACGACGTCCATCTTGCCACTTTATGCCTAGGAACTGAATTTCCTGGGCAGGTCCTTTCACTTTGCTTCGGTTAATAGCGAAACCAGCTCGCAGAAGGATCTGGATTATTTGCTCTCCTTTCTCAAAAGCTTCCCTTGCTGTGTTGCCCCACACAACAATGTCATCAATGTACTGTAAGTGCTCAGGAGCACCGCCCTGTTCCAGTGCAGCTTGGATCAACCCATGGCAAATGGTTGGGCTGTGTTTCCATCCCTGGGGCAAACGATTCCAGGTATACTGAACGCCCCTCCAGGTGAAAGCAAACTGTGGCCAACATTCTGTGGCCAAAGGAATGGAAAAGAAGGCATTAGCAATGTCAGTGGTGGCATACCATTTGGCTGCTTTTGACTCCAGTTCATACTGGAGTTCTAACATGTCCGGTACAGCAGCACTCAGTGGAGGTGTGACTTCGTTCAGGCCACGGTAGTCTACCGTCAGCCTCCATTCTCCACTGGCTTTACGCACTGGCCATATGGGGCTGTTAAAAGGTGAGTGAGTTTTGCTGATCACTCCCTGGCTCTCTAGCTGACGATTTAGCTTGTGAATGGGGAGCAAAGAATCCCTATTCGTGCGGTACTGCCGTCTGTGCACCGTTTTTGTAGCAATCGCTACCTGTTGCTTTTTCACTCGTAGCAACCCCACAACAGATGGATCTTCTGATAGGCCAGGCAAAACAGACAGCTGCTTAACACCTTCTGTGTCTACAGCAGCTTCTCCAAAGGCCCCATCGATATCCCTTGGGATCCTTGAAATATCCCCTTCTGAGGTAATCAATACCAAGTATACAGGGAGCCCCTGGGCCAGTCACAATAGGGTGCTTTTGCCAGTCTTTACCAGTGAGGCTTATTTTGGCCTCGAACACAGTCAACTCTTGGGAACCCCCAGTCACCCCATGAATATAAATTGATTCTGTCCCTTGGTGACTCGAGGGCATGAGAGTGCACTGTGCACCAGTGTCCACCAGGGCCTTATATTTCTGTGGTTCTGATGTGCCAGGCCATCTTATCCACACAGTCCACTACATTCTATTATCCCTTTCCCCCCCTGGATCTCTTTCCTCCTCTCCCTACAGTCACCCTACAGTGACTGCTTCCTCTACTTTCCCCTCCTCCTCCTTCTTCTGTTCTAACTGAGTCGAGATTCGTTTCGTTTTCTGTCCTCTTACAGGGGCAACTGACATCGATTCTGGTGCCTCCTGTGGTTGATCAGGTTGGTCAGTGCCGATGCTCTCACTCTCCAGCTTGGCTCGGAGTCCGTCTCATTCAATTATGAGGATATTTAGTTCAGATTCGAGCATGGCTTGATGAGACTGAATTCTATTTAGTTCATCCTGGAGACTGAATTTTGCGTGCTGGAGGGCATCTCGCTCAGTTCAGAGTACGTCCCGTTCGGACTTGAAGGTATCCCGTTGAGATTGGAGACTGTCGAGTTTGGATTGCAGGGAGTCTTTCTCAATTTGGAGGGCATCTCTCTCGGACTGGAGGGTGTCCCGTTCTTTTTGAAGGCTGTTGAGTTTGGATTGCAGGGAGTCTTTCTCAATTCGGAGGTGTTTTCTCTTGACTAGGAGATTCTCTCTCTCAGATTGGAAACTGTCTCTTTCAGCTTGGAGACTCTCTCGCTCATTCTGTACTGTCTCCCTGAGACTCTCCCTTTCAGCTCTCAGACACTCTCTCTCCATTTCAGAAACTCTCTCCCTCTCTGGGATAGTATTGAATAAGGCCCGATAAGCATTAGCCAGGCCCCAAATCATTTGTGCCTCCTCAGATCTGCCTGAGCCACAACATTGCTGTCTCTAATATCTGTTCAGGCTCTCAGGGTCTTCCACGTGTTCAGGAGTCAAGTTCCATGACACCGAAGATGTCCATCTCTCTAAAGTCTCTCCCAAGCCTCTCCACACTCCCTGACACTCAGTATTTTCTGGTTTTGGGGAAGGCTTCTTCAAAATATGATAAATACAAATACGGAGTGAAAAGATGAGGAGTACATTCAGGGAGATTAACACCACGATCAGATGAACATTCAAAAACTGCATAAAGGATTCAAAGGAGAGACTGGGAACCTGATTAAAAATCACAAGTTCTGTAAAATTAGCAGCTCCCTCTGCAATCAGGTGTAAAAAAGAGAGTGGAATCATTTTTTTTTTTCCTCTCTACAGAAGTTTACAAATATCCCAGAATATTGGCAGTCCGCCTGAACTTTCAAGGTCAGATTTTCAGCGAGCACCTGTGAGAAAGATAAACTTTCCCAACGAAGCTAACAAAGCTCCCCGAGGGCAGAGAGAGATTCGTTAAAAAGCAGCTTTTGCCCGCTTTCTCCACCAAGAATGTCATTGGTTTACGGGCTGGTTCGGCCCGGTTCCGTGACTAGCGGGGCGGAGAGATTTCACAAAATCCGCACCTCCGGAAAAGGGAAACAGGGGACCCCAAAATAATTAAAAACAGTGGCACGATCTGAGAAGGAACAAACTAATTTACTAAATATGGTATCGGAATGCAAGATAACACACTATAATACAATATAATTAGAATTGAAGCTAATAAATCAAATATAATGAGAGAGAGAGATTGTCCAAAAGCTGGGTAGGCCTCACCATAACGCTGAGGTGAGATGCGCAGTCCGGTTGAGCAGGGAGGGAGTCTGGCGAAGAAGAGCCCGGTCAGATGACCTACCAAGGCCTTCTATCTGTTCCCCCTGAGCAGAATGATGACAGCACAGCGAACAGGCTTCTGGGGAGTGTAGTTCTCTTCTGGGACAGGTACCCAGAACACTTTACCTCCCAGTGCACTGCATGATGTTATGATGTGGAATACCAATAACCAAAAATCAGAAAACCAGGACACCACAGGTAAATAGGTTTTTTTTCCTTTGTTTCTGCATCCATGGCTGGTGCACTTGGGCTTATCCTCACATGCTGCAGCCTAGGGCTTTGCCAGTCTGCTATTATTGCTGTGCTTTCCATCACATTATAGTGTTATGTGCATGCAAACCTAACAAGCATTTTGACTATCTTAAAAAGGAACCAATAGGTTTTAAGAACCACAATCTGGAGTACAGTTGTGTGAAGCCCCTTAAAGAACATTTTTAAACAGAAAAACAATAATTTATTGTCTTTTAGGTGGAAAATAGCAAGTTGGTACGATTCCAAAAACTTCTTGGAATATTGGCTCAGTGGCAAAAACTTCTCAAAAATTAGCACTGGGCCAAAAATTTTAATAAAAGTTCTAATACGCTATTGGCAGATCTCTTATCTAAATCAATTGTTGTGCCCCATGTTGGGCACCACTATATGTCATGGTTTCAAGCACGACAGGGCAAGGGGGCCCCTTTCTCCTCTTTTGGAGAGAAGGAAAGTAAAACGACCCAATTAAGATAAGGAGAGATAACAAATTTACTATAAATGGTAAAAGAATGTAAGATAATAATAAGAAAGAGTTATAATTAATAACTCAAATGGGAGAGAGAGAAAGTGGTTCTCACAGTAAGAAGTTGTCTCTCTTGTCAGTATTGTAACAGTAACAGCGAAGTGTTTAAAAAACAATACAAAAAAACAGCTTATATCTGCTGCTTGGCCAAATATGGCTTCACATTTACCACCTTCTCTGCTGCCACGAACTGCCAGACTCTCAAGGATGAACCTGGGGCAGGAGCCATCCCTTAGGAGGAAGCCCTCATCTCTGACCTTCCTCTCAGCACTTGCACACAGCAGCAGCACTTTCTCATAGGCACAGTAACACAGGGTGATACTTCAGATTCACTCCCTCCTTACCTAAATTCACTGCTGCTGCTGAGACCAAGACAGAGTGTGATGATGGAGGGCACCAGAGGCAGACAGCAGCAGCTCATGGCAGGAGGCAGTGTGCTCTGCCTTTGCCCCAGGCCCTCAGCCAGACCCCTTCCCTCACCTTTGCCCTGTTACACAGCACCCCCTTCCCACTGAGCTTTGCTCTGGTTGCTGCAGGATGAGGTAGAAAAGGACAAGCTGTTTAAGCAAAACTGTTCCTTGAGCCTTCGAAAAGCAGACAAACACGTGATATGCTCATATATTTTATTAGGTAAGAGGAAGGGCTAAAAAGAAATGAAACTCCTAAAACATTCACTGCACTGGTACATAACAAAAGTACCAGGAGTTGCTTCTCTGGTCTTTGTTTTAAAAAAGGGGGAAGAACCTTTTCAACCCAGGCCATTCTATGATTCTATGAACAGGTGAAGTTTTCATCCAGCCACTCTGTCAATCCTGGGCAGGGTGGCTCAGGCCAAAAAGAGGTACGAGAAATAGCTTACAGTTTTAAGACAGTGCTACATAGTTTTTGCCTTTGATGATGCAAAGGAGGGTCCAGGACCCATTGAGCCATTCAAAGTCTCCTGCTTGAGAAACAAAACCAAAACAAGTTTTTTTTTTAATTATTTATTTAAAAATTAAAAAATAAAGAGGTGACCTAACTGCCCCTGAGTTCATCTTCCACAGCAAAATAACAGCTATACTGGGGGTGGGGGCAGAAATCAAACAAAAAGGATACATCTTGATTCTTTTTTAGGAGCCAGGCCTCCATATTTGCTTGAATTTAGAATTGCACTAAATAAATAGCTCCAATAAAAATGGCACAGTTATAAAGCCCATAAAGCTTGAAAAACAAGGAAGGAGGCCCTGGTGTATACAGGAAGTGAATAATTAGTCTTCCTACAAAGAAAATAAAACAGGCTCCAAGATGCAGAAAACCACATTTAGGCTCTGTTACATTTACAAATACATACATAAATATATTACATACAACAGCAACTCAAAGAGGAAGCAGGCAAGTCACACAGAGGATGGCTGTCTGGCTACAGTTCTCCCCACACAGATGGTTGGCTGAGCAGTTACTTCTACTAATTTCAGTAATGGGCTTGGGCTTCAGCTTTTTTTTTCTTTTTTTTTTTCTCCTTTCAGATTTAGTTAGTCCAGTATGGAGAAGTGCCATAGGCAGTTTTGGTAGCCTGAGACTTTTGCTGCATGGTGCTGGGCTGGTTGCGCTGGCCAGATCCACCCTAGCAAACCAAAAGAAAGGAGGCATCAGCATCAGCTGCCACCACACTGCAGGACCCATAGAACCTACAGGCCCCCAGGAAGACAAGCTCGTCAGTACAGCACCAGGAGAGCTGCTGCTCCCCAGCATCCACTAATACAGCTCATCAGATCCAGATCTGACATCTTATGAGCCAGTGGCCAACAAAGACATCAAGCAGGAACACAGGGATACACCCACCCAGCCCCATTCCCAGCCAAGTGTCACCACTCTGGATGCTGTCACTCCTTCACTGCAGAAGGACACAGCTGGAATGATAACACTGGGAGATGCCAGAGTTGAGTTGTAAACCATATCAGCTCCCCCAATCCCAAAAAAAAAAACCCACCAAAAAATGCTTAATCTCCCTCAAGGTCAGCTTCTCTGTGTTGTAAAACAGCATCAGACCACAAAAAGGAAAACAGTAGAGCTGCAGGAAGGAAAGGAGCACTCTCAGTGTGAACAGAGACTGCACCAGTCAAGTATATAAAAGAGAGGAGTCATTTTCTATTTCTGGACTCCAAAGCATAACATTATTTTTCTCCTTTCAGTGAACATTTTATAGTGAGGAAAGGAAACACATTTGTTGGTGAAATCAAATCAGAAATGGGAGCTGACATGCAATCTCTCCAAGGGGTTGCTTGTTTTTTTCCCCCCAATCACAGTGCTCATGTCCAGGGAACAGCAGCACCTGTCTCAGCTTCACATCCCCTGCACCCTACATCACAATAGCCTCTTCCAAGCAGGACCTGCCCCACAGCCCTCCCCTAGCTGGTAAACAGCATCTAGTCTGCAATCCTGCCAAGGCACTTGAACAAAGAAAAAAAAATTGAAAAAAACACCACACACAAACCAAAAATCCCACTCTAGAAGGTAGGTAGGAACAATCTCATTTTGTGAAGGCAGCAAGGGCTGACTCACCTGCCCATCTTGCTGAAGATGATGATGCAGCATCTGTGAATGAGGCTGCTGATGTGCAGGCAGGATATGGAGAAAAGGAGCTGGAGCATAACCCGGGGCAGCACCAGGGTTCAGGGGCCCAGTAGATCCAAGAGCAGAGGGCATGCTGAAAGGAGGTGGTGTGCCAGAGTGGAATCCCTGCTTGTCAAACGTCTGCACAGGAAGTAATGGGGAACATCAAAGACTAGTGGGAACAGCCCCACAGCAACCAAACAAGAATGACCTGAACACAGATTCCTGTACCTTTTGTCAATCCCATGAGCAAGTCAGACTGAACATCTGTGAGCAATTTAGTAGATGAGTGAGTTTCAACTCATTTTCATCCCTATTTCTGCTCTAATGCCTGTAACTTTTAAAATTGTTTTATTTCATTGACTACTGTGTTCCTTTTTTCCCTGACCTCTTTTTACTTAGTGGGATATGGGATATCAGCAACTGCTTGAAAGCCATCCTTCACACCTTGTGGGGGCTCAGGCTAAATTACTTGACCTCAGGGCAGCCCAACAAAAAGACAAGAAGAAATTGCACTAAGGTTTTCTTTCCCCAGGCCAAAGCTTTTCCCCTAATGCTAAGCATGTAACTGAGAGCTGGTGTCCTACCCATGGATACAGATCACAGTCAGACACACGAGTCTGACTGCCCTGACAGAAGGTTCAAGGATAAGGAAAGGAGCTGGACAACACCACTGTACAACACAGCTTGAAGTGCTTTCTGCTCTCTCTGGGAACCTGTACACAAAATAATAGAGGTGAAGCAGAGGGGTGCTAGTACCCATCAGAGAGACCCTCAGGTATAGCAGTGGGTGCTACTGACTGGTCTAGCTGGAGAAAAGCAAACATCCTCTTAACTCATCTGCTTTGGGGACTACTTTCTAAAAACACTGGTGCTATCACATTTTATTTGTGCTCAGGGCACAGCATACATAAAGCAGCACGTGACAGTGCAGGGAGCTCTGCATCTGTGACAGCAGCTTTGGCCAGGAACTGAGGAGGCAAAAGCAGCAGGATGGAGAACAAGACTCCTCTCTAGCAGCAAGCAGAGCCAGTATAAGAAAAGCTCAAGTCTGCTGACCCCAAGACCAACCAGCTTAGGAACTGCCCCCAGCTGCCACAGCTCCAGCAGAGTGCCACCATACCCATAAGCAGGGAGGAGGATCCAGTAATTCTCACCTGAGTCTTGTTATAGACTGAGCCACTGATATCAGGCACACCTGTGTTACTTGAGGTTACAGAAACACCTGGAAAACAAGAAGCCACTGACAATGAAAAAGCCAAGCAGCACCCAACTGGAACTCTGCACTTAGCTTTGGTCCTGGTACCTCAGCGAAGGTACCTGGACCCACAGCCACTGCCCCACATGCCCTTAGGCCTGCTCTGTGCTCTCAGACCTACAGCACCTCATACAGGAGCGGGAAGGAGGGCTCAGTTCCTTGCTCCTGCTATAAAGCAGGAAATCAGCCCACTGGGATAAGTTATCCATGTCCGCTACACACATATAGCTGGGATTCAAATGTACTTCATTGGGCAGTAGCTGGCTGTGCTGAACACTCAGCTTGCAAAAAGCCAATTTTCCCCTAGGATTAGGGATACATTTGGCTCTCATGGCATTCAAGAGCTTTCCAGTAGTGTGCTGAGCAATGAGCCTCAGCATCTGCTACAAGCTTGTGTCCCTGTCCTTTCACATCCATGCCCAAGGATGAGATCTGCTCCTCTGCCCCTGCAGAATTAATATCACTGACTAAGGCTGGCTTCCACCTGGGTCAGTTGGTGCCACAAAAGGCTCAGAAACACTCACTCACCAGCAAGGTGACTCAAACTGTTGTCATGGTTTTATGATGTTTGGTTGTCGGTATTCCACATCATAACATCGTGTATTGCACTGGGAGTTAAAGAGTTTGTCATGGTTTTGTAATTTTGCTATTGGTATTCCACATCATGACATCATGTGGAGCACAGGTAATTAAAGAGTTAATACTCCAGTTCTGTGGACTGACAACTTTCCGGATACCTGGTTCTCAAAAGAGAAGAAGAACTACATATCCCAGGGGACCTCATGGTCAGAGAGGAAAATACGTCACGGAAGTCACGGGATCTCGCTCTCGGATGGGAGCTCTCTCTCTCACTCGTGGCCTGGCAGTGTGAATAGGTGTGCTTCCAAGCCGTGCGCTTTCAGTTCAAAGTAGGCTTTTCGGTTTCGGAAACTCTCTCTCTTATTTTATTTATTAGTCTCAATTTCAATTAGATTGTATTATATTGTGTTATCTTGCATTTTGATATCGTAGTTAGTAAAATAAGTTTTCCTCCTTAGATCGTTGCCGCTGTTCTGTTTTTTTTTTTTTTGAGCCCAGCTCCTATCTCCCTACCCTTCCCTTTTTCCCTTCCCATTTTTGGGGCCAGGGGGCCCACGGACCTACTGCCCCCCTGTCACGGGCATAGATTGATCTAGATAACTCCATGACAGTTTTTGGTGGAGAATGTGGGCAATCTGCATTCTGAAGCTTTTAACGTTAGCAGAGAAAAGAAAGGATTTCTTTAAGCCAGAGACTGCAAAAGCATTGCTACTTTGACCTTCATTGATTAGATTGTAGTCTGGGCAGTCTGCCAAACTCTGGACACTGTACCGTTTTTTGGGTTTTTTTTTCTTCCCCTTTTTAGCAGCTACCAGCTATGAATCTGCTCCTTATTTTAGGAGCGCTGTATAAGGGATTAAAAGCCATTATGTTCTTCGGGACTTATTGGCCTATTATTAACATCATGATTTCTTGTTGTGGAATTGTGTTTATATACCAAGTAAGGGCACAGATGGAGACACCTGGTACTTATATGCAATGTTATATGATTTGAATTTTGACACTTACATCCCAGATGGAATAGCTAATTTTACAAACACCACGATGTTTGGACTGGTTTCCAGGCTTTCTTCTCAGTTTGTCACACACTTTTCGAATGCCGAGTTAGTGGCCATGCTTGTGATCATACTCGTGTGCATGTTATCAATCTCCCTGAATGTACTCCTCTCCATTCGCGTTATGTGGAAGAAGTCTCCTCCAAAACCAGAGAATACTGACTGGCAGGGAATATGGAGAGGTTTAGGAAAAAGCTTAGAAGCGTGGGGACCCGCAATGTCATGGGATTTCACTCTTGAACACCTGTGGGATCCCAAAAAACTAAGCAAGTATTTGAGTCAGGGATGGTGAGGCTTAGATAGATCTAAGGAGGTACAACTTATTTGGGGCTTGGCTTGTGCTTACCACACCCTATATAACACTATTCTGGAGAGAGAGAGTTTCCAAGCTGAGGTTCAAGCCAAAGGGGGAAATCTCCAAGTCAAATCTGATCAGTCAGAGGAGACACCAGTAACAATGTCAGTTGCCCCTGTGGAAGGCAAGAAATGGAAATGGGTGTCCTCGCCTCTAGAACGGAAAAAGGAAGAAGAAGCAGAGGAGGAGGTAGAGGAAGATCCAGGCGAGGGGCCCTCCTCAGAACCACCATCACTGAGAAAGGCAACAGGAAAAACTAAGAGACATGGAGAGGAGAGTGATGAAGAGGGAGTCTCTATTACCACTGTTTGTCGACCTCTGAAGATGATTGAAATCCAAGGCTCAAGAAAGGAGTTTACACAGCACCCGAATGAAACTCGTTTCCTGGTTGCTTCGCTGTTGGGACAGCAGGGCCAGTAGCTTGTCTCTAGATGGTAACGAAGCTCACCAACTAGGAGGCATTGCCAGAGACTCAGCTATTGACAGAGGGATTAGTAGATGTTTGGATGGAGCTGCCACCCTCTGGGAACGAGTGTTAGTAGCCGTAAAGGAAAGGCATCCCTTCAAAGACAATCTGAAGCCTAAGATGAAGAAGTGGGATACAATTGAAAAAAGGTATCCAGTATTTGAGGGAAATAGCCGTGGTGGAAATGTTGTACGACCCTATGTTTGCTCCTAACGATCCACACCAAGACTATGATCCTGAGAGAGTGAGGAGTACGCCTGATATATGGCAGAAACTCATAAGAACAGCACCAGAAAGGTACGCTGGTACACTAGCAGCAACGTTTGAAAGATACAAGGACCAACAGAGAAGACCCTTAGTTTTTGAATTGATTCTTACACATCAAAACTATGAACAACAGCTACCCCCAACTCACGCTTCCATTTCAGCTATCTCACAAGTAACAGACAGACTGGATGAAACGCAAGAGCAATTGTCTCTATTGATTAATCGTGACGAACCCGTAGTAGTATCAGAAACACTTGATGAAGATCAGGATGATCAAAGGAGTCTACTGAAGGAGCTGATCAAACTAATGAAAATCCTACTAATTAAAGGCAATGAACCCTCCTCCTCACCTGTATCATCAAAAGTCGCAGCTATTAAAGGCAAACACTTCCTGGCTCAAGCAAGGAACAATAGTAAGACTACATCGCGTGTTGCCTTGTGGCATTACCTAAGTGACCATGGAGAAGACATGAAGAAGTGGCATGATCAAGCTACTCCTGTACTACAAGCACAGGTGAGAGAATTACAAAACAGATCAATCACCAGTGCAGTTACCACAGGTAATGAACTGAGGGGCCCTGCTCTCAGTCACGGGGGGAAAAGGGATAATAGAGTTTATTGGACTGTGTGGATTCGATGGCCTGGCACATCAGAACCACAGAAATACAAGGCACTGGTGGATACCGAGGCACAGTGCACTCTAATGCCCTTGAGGCATGAAGGGACAGAATCAATCCATATTTCTGGAGTGACTGGAAGCTCTCAAGAATTGACTGCGTTGGAGGCCGAAATAAGCCTCACTGGTAAAGACTGGCAAAAGCACCCTATTGTGACTGGCCCAGGGGCTCCATGCATACTTGGTATTGATTACCTCAGAAGGGGGCATTTCAAGGATCCTAAGGGGTATCGATGGGCCTTTGGAATAGCTGCTGTGGGCACAGACAACGTTAAGCAGCTCTCTGTTTTGCCTGGCCTGTCAGAAGACCCGTCTGCTGTGAGGTTGCTACGAGTAAAAGAGCAGCAGGTACCGATTGCCACAAAAACGGTGCACAGACGACAGTATCGCACCAACAGGGATTCCTTACTCCCCATTCATAAGTTGATTCGTCAACTAGAGAGCCAGGGAGTGATCAGCAAAACTCACTCACCTATTAATAGTCCCATATGGCCAGTGCGTAAAGCCAGTGGAGAATGGAGGCTGACGGTAGACTACCGTGGCCTGAATGAAGTCACACCTCCACTGAGTGCTGCTGTACCGGACATGTTAGAACTCCAATATGAACTGGAGTCAAAAGCAGCCAAGTGGTATGCCACCACTGACATTGCCAATGCCTTCTTTTCCATTCCTTTGGCCACAGAATGTAGGCCACAGTTTGCTTTCACCTGGAGGGGCATTCAGTATACTTGGAACCGTTTGCCCCAGGGGAGGAAACACAGCCCAACCATTTGCCATGGGTTGATCCAAGGAACAGGAGCAGGGTGGTGCTCCCGAGCACCTGCAGTACATTGATGATATCATTGTGTGGAGCAATACAGCAGAAGTAGTTTTCACGAACGGAGAGCAAATAATCCAAATTCTTCTGCAAGCTGGTTTTGCTATTAAGCGAAGCGAAGTGAAAGGACCTGCCCAGGAGATTCAGTTCCTAGGTATAAAGTGGCAGACGTGATCGACAAAATCACTGCTCTGTCTCCACCCCAGGGCCAACCCCAGGATTCTGGAGTCGAGCGTACAGGGAGTTGGAAGAGCACTACACTCCAACTGAAAAGGAGATCTTAGCTGCGTATGAGGGGGTCGGGCTGCTTCTGAAGTAATCGGTACTGAAACGCAGCTCCTTCTGGCACCTCGACTGCCAGTACTGAACTGGATGTTTAAAGGAAAGGTTCCCTCTACCCATCATGCTACTGATGCCACTTGGAGTAAGTGGATTACGCTGATTACACAACAAGCTTGGATGGGGAACCTCAGCTGTCCAGGAATCCTAGAGGTGATCATGGACTGGCCTGAGGGCAAAAAGTTTGGAACATCACCAGCAGAAGAGGTATCACGTGCTAAAGAGGCCCCACCAGACAATGAACTACCAGAAAATGAAAAGAAATATGCCCTGTTCACAGATGGATCGTGTCGTATTGTGGGGAAACATCGCAGATAGAAAGCTGCTGTGTGGAGCCCCACACGACAAGTTGCAGAGGCCACTGAAGGAAAAGGAGAATCAAGCCAATTTGCAGAGGTAAAGGCTGTCCAGCTGGCCTTAGATGTTGCTGAACGGGAGAGGTGGCCAACGTTTTATCTTTACACTGACTCATGGATGGTGGCAAATGCTTTATGGGGGTGGTTACAGCAGTGGGAACAAAACAACTGGCAACGGAGGGGTAAACCTATTTGGGCTGCTGAACTGTGGAAAGACATTGCTGCCCGAATAAAGGATATTGTCGTAAAGGTACCCCATGCTACCGCCCGAAACACCATATTGGGTCTGGAGAAACAAGTCCTATGGCTACATGGCACTCCAGAAAGAGTTGAGTCAGATAATGGGACTCATTTCAAAAATTCACTTGTAAATGCTTGGGCCAAAGATCATGGCATTGAGTGGATTTATCATATTCCCTATCATACACCAGCTTCTGGAAAAATCTAACAACATGATGGGTTGTTAAAAACCATGTTGAAAGCAATGGGTGGCAGAACATTTAAGAACTGAGAGAAGCATTTGGCAGAAGCCACCTGGTTGGTCAACATTCTGGGGTCTATCAATCGCAATGGTCCTGCCAGCTCCCTACATACTGTCAAGGGGGATAAGGTCCCTGTAGTACATGTAAAGAACATGCTGGGAAAAGCGGTTTGGGTCTTTCCAGCTTCTGGGAAGGGCGAACCTCTCCGTGGAACTGTTTTTGCCCAGGGACCTGGGTCCACTTGGTGGGTGATGCAGAAAAATAGGGATGTTCAATGTGTACCACAAGGGAATTTGATGTTAGGGGAGTGCAGTCAGTAATTCCATGTATATATATATGTATGTGTGTGCGTGTATTTAATGCTTGTTAATTATTGCTTTTTGTTTGCATGTATTAGGCATGATGTAGTGATGTGGAATAATGGGTGGAATGTCATGGTTTTGTGATTTTTGGTTATCAGTATTCCACATCATAACATCATGTAGTGCACTGGGAGTTAAAGAGTTAATGCTCCAGTTCTGGGTACCTGTCCCAGAAGTGAAGAACTACTGCATTCCCCAGAGGACTGTTCGCTGTTCTGTTATCATTTCCGCTTGGGGATAAGATAAAAGGCCTTCGTAGGTCACCTGACAGCCCCTCTTTTTGATCGTCTTGCTCGTCTGTGTTGCGGGTGCCGTCTCGGCACAGCATTAGAGTAAGGCCTTCGGCTTTCAGACTCTCTCTAATTATATTTGATTTATTAGCTTCAATTCTAATTGTATTGTATTTAGTAAATTAGTTTGTTTCTCCTCAGATCATTGCCACTGTTTTGTTTTTAGGCCCATCTCTCTACCCTTTTCCTTTTTTTTCCCTTTTCCCTTTCCGGGGCGTGGATCTGTGGTTCCATTGGTCCCCCCACCCCACTAGTCACAGAACAGGGCTGAACTAGCCCGTAAACCGTTGACAACTGTACACTCATTTGTGGATTTATAAAGATCAGATCTGATCACTTCACTTGGATCTGAATAAAAGCAGCACTTCCTTTGGCCAGTGAATCAAAAGACTGAACTTGAGTTTGCACTGTTCTAACACTACCCTTCCTAGGATATCACTACATTTCACAGGCCACGCAGAAGAGCATGACCAGCTCTTGGTTGAAGACTTACATACTGAACACTCCTGTTGGTGTTTCAGATGCATGGCAAATGCTTGGTATTTGCTTAAGCTCAAGGATGAACTAGTTAGTGCTAAGCAGTTCAGTATACATTTCTCAGGTCTAACCAGCATGTGCAAAATAAAGCTTTCATATAAGCTTCGTACATCCCTTATCCTTTACAGTTACAGAGGAAACATTTCCAGGTATGAAACAATGCAATGAGTTACAGAGCATATAGACAGCAGCTGAAACAACAGGCCAAAGATGTGTGAAATGTCCTGCTCACTCTGAATAGACAGCTAACTCAGATGCCTACCAACAAACTCAAAATCCAGTCAGCAATTGGCAGAGGACCATTTCAGCAGTAGCATCCAGCATCTTAGGCTTCAGTGACACAGCACTGCTGCAAGACCATTTATTCTTCACCAAAGACATCTTTGGCAGGAAAAAGAGCTCACAATTTCTCCCATGTGTATCTGGAGACAAAGCTGCGCATCAACCACACAAATCCTTATGTGAAGTTCAGCCATTAGGTTTAGAAGGAATAACTTGGGCCATTAAAAAAAAAAAAGCATTTTGCACATGGGAGATGGAGAAACAGCTTGGATCTGTATCCTGTTGTGAGAGGTAAATTGTGTTTTTGCAGTGGAAATTTCCAGTATTTCTGTATGTAGCATAGGATAAGTTGTTTTTCACAAAGAAAGCTGCTGAACAGGGTAAAGGTAAAGTTGAGACTGGGGCATTCTGACCTGGGTAGAATTGGCACAGGCACTAGGTAAGGTAATTATATAGGGTAGGGGAGAGCCTAGCACAGGACAGAAAGAATGTGCTAATTTTTGGAAACATTGTCTTCTTATTGCCATAGAAAAGCACAGAACATACCTAAAAACAATAGGTTGGTAACAGACATTGTATGGAAGTGTAATGTAGCAACAGCGTTGGGAAGATTGTGAGCTTGAGACACTCAACCAATGAGTGCCAGGAGAGGCTTTACCTGCGTTGGACCCAGGGTATGTAACGGAATGGATTTCACTGATAAGGTGTGCAATTTCTCCCTTGTCAGTAGGGGGCGTGCGCCCATTATTGCAATAATGAATAAACTGCTCTTCACAGTGATCTTTGCCTGATTAGAAATTTTTTTATCTTGAGCGTGTTTCTCTGGCTGCTGTGTTGACTACAAAGCACTGGCAACACTGGGAGTTTGCCCTACTAAATCCCACTCAAAAGTAACCTCAAGTCTCATGTATTACCTTTCCCAGGTCCAGTGCCAGCAGATTTGCTTTGTGCTTGAGATGACCCACTGTAGCCTCCTTTGCTGTAATCTCCAGCTGCCGTTCCCTGCGTTAAGTCATCATAGCCTGCTGGTGTGTACAAGACAATGTGTTACAGTGTGCAAGTAGCTCTGTAGATGCTCCAGTGAACAGTGCAGTGATAAGCATACCTGCTCCATAGCCATGCTGCCCATAGCCACTTGCTTGCTGGAAAGGAGTCGAGGCAGTGTTCAAATTGACTCCGTGCTGTTTAGCAGATGCTGGAGGTACCTGGACAAAGGAGGAAGGGAACAAAAGGTGCTGTTAGCTGGGGAGCAGCAAACAAAAAGCAAGCTTCTTTCTGTCATCTAGTGGGGAAGGCACCTCCAGCTCACATGGAAATGTAATTTGGATCTGGGAGCACTGGGATCACATGGGAGGCAGTGCTCACACTTCAAGCAGTAACTTGTTTTAGCAGCTCTGTGCAAGCCACAAGTTTCCTGCTACAGCTGCCCCTGGTCCTGCATCATATGGGCTTTCTTCCCATTGCAGTGCAACCGTGTCTCAGAATAGGCTGCACATTTCTCTCATACGTGCAATAAAATTGACTGCAGGCAGAAAATTCTTACCCATAAGCCAAAAAGGAACAACTGCAGTGTGTTCCAGAATCAAATGAAACACCAACCAGCTCCTGCCTGAGGTTGTTTAGTAAAACTTAGTCTTAAAATACTCATCTATCCTTCTGCCTGAAGTATCACCTTTTCCCAAGTAACTTTCTCCTTTCTGAGACTACTGGGCTGGGGTCTCCTTCTTCCTCCAAAGGTTTTCCTAGGCACTCTCAGCTTGCCGATTCAGCTTTGAGTCTCCCTTTGTCTCTTCAGAGGCTGCTAAGGGTTTTCAGGAACACTACAGATCCATGAGCTGTAGCTACCTACTATTTACAGTAACCTACACCCATGACTTCTGGCCTTCCAAATTTCCTCTTCTCTTGGGGAAGGGACAGCAGTTATTTTCTCATGCTTGCACAACTTTTTTTGGGGGGGATCTTTTGCAGGATGAGGAAGACATAGGTTAGGTTTTGCTGGAGAGAGCAAAACCAGAGTCATCAACGGAGGGTTATTACAGTTGAGGCTGTGACACTTACAAACATGGTTGGCCCATACTGGAATGCACTGGGTATGCCTGGCACCCCAGCATAGTAAGGTAACCCAGTGTAGCTGTACCCCGGTGGCAGGGTTGGGTTGAGGAAGGGCTGCTGAGTCGTATGGTGAGTCTGTGTCTGGTTCTGCTGTGGCTGGGCTAGAGTGGTAGCAGGAGCAGGGGAGGTAGAATCCCCACGGCCGAATTTTGTTACATCACCTGCAAAGGAAAGAACTGAAGAAAAGTGATCAAAGCTTCTCTACAAGGATCCTCTGAGTACAAATAAACAGCTAAAAATAAAAAAAGCACATCCTATACTTGAAAGGCTGCAGGTTTTCATGGGAAGAACTCTCGGTCTCTATTCTTGACAGCCACAGGGACATTGCCTGTTTGTGGCACAGAACTCTGTACCATGGCTAATCCACTGATAAAACACAGACACTAATACTTATCTATCTCAAGTACATTGAGCAGATTCATTACTATCAGATTATTGCAATAACATAGGCTAAAAAGCAGAACTATGGTAAATAGCCAAAGTGCAAAACGGTTGTTGGGTTAACGTGTGACTCTCCTGGAGGTTAAACTGAGTAGCCAAGTATCACGGGCTGAGAGCAAGTTAGGATTTACAGGCAGTGATGGGCATATTTTTGTCAATGTTTATTTTTTGAAGCATGACCAGTTAGATGTCCAATTCCTCACACCAAAGTTCTGGAGACAGTAGCTGAAGGCCAGTAAAGCAACGCTTGCATTGTGTATCACCTTACTGAAGAAGTAGGAAAAGAAATTTAGTTATTGACCTAAAATCAGCCTCCCAAGAGAAGTGACTATGAAGCAGAAAAGTCCAGAACACTTGCATTTACTGACAGCCTACAGAGCAGCATGTTCATGCGTTTGTTTTTGTTCTGTTTCTGTAAGGAAGTGACATATCACATCTATCTCATTCCTAACCAGTATTCTTATTTGTTGGTTGCCAAGAAACATGACAACATTTAATAGCTGCATTATAGGAATTATAATACCTATGGCTACAGTTTTAAGCTATAATCAGATGGCAGTGGAAGAAAACCACTTTCTGAATATGCTGTATGGCATTAATCTCATCTTTGCACACTGATAACTGAAGAACAAGAGCAAGAGTGAGGAAGGGCTTCTTAGACCATATGCTTTTGAGAATTAAGTCCATTAGACTTGAGGAGGGCAAGGGTGAGCCTGTTAGAGGCAGCTCCTGGTAGGAATATACAAGTGCTAAAATAGCAATAACCAAGCATGGGGAGCTGCTGAGGGAGCTCTGAAAGGGTCTATTCCAATGCCAAAAAAAGGAAAGAAAACCAGCTTCAAGGAAAAGACTGATTAAACAATTGGTTATTTTCCAAGCACCTGTATGTGCTTGGGAAGGGCACAAGATGACCTTGCCATTTACATTTTTAACAATTTTGCACTTTTTCATCAGAAGACTACCCAGTTTTATCCCAGAAGAGATCATGTATGAATTACCAACCAAAACCATGAAGAAAAAATAATGTCAAAGTTGAGAAGGAGATGCTTGCTTTTATTTGCCTATTTTGGATTGGTGAGTTTAATTGCCTATAGAAGGAAAAATGATTGTTCTTTCAGCAACAAAAGGATGACCTGCATCTAGAAACAAACACATCTCATTTATCATCCTTGCCTTTAAATAGCACTCACCTGAGTATGGGTTGTTGGCAAGGCTCCCATCTCTGCCTGTCAAGGTTGCAGGAGCGGGGAATGTAATTCCATAGTAATCCTTGAAGAGACATTACTTATTAATAGTTGAAATCATAACAGAGTGTCTTAGTTTCAGCTGAGACAGAGTTGTTTTTCTTCATAGTGTCCAATATGATGCTATGTTTTGGTTTTAGGAGAAAAACAATGTTGATAACTCACCAATGTTTCTAGTAGTTGCTAAGCAGTGTTGTACAGAGCCAAGGCCATTCCAGTTTCTCAGCTCCTAACAGCGAGTGGCTGCGGGAGCCCAAGGGACAGGACAGAATCAGGACAGCTGACTTAAACTGGCTAAAGGGATATTCCATATCATATGACATCATGTGGAAGGAAAGTTTTGAAGGGAGTGGGAGTTCATCTTTCTCTCTTCTGCTGCTCAGGGGCTAGCTGGGCATCAGTTGGTGGGTGGCGAACAATTGCTTGTGCATCAATTGTTATATGCATACATATGTATATATATATTTGTCTTAACTATTATCTTTTTTTTGTTCCCCTCTTCCTTTTCTCTATCTTAGTAAATAGTTTTATCTCAACCCACAAGTTCTACTTTGTGTTTTTCAATTCTCTCCCTCATCCCACTGGGAGGGGGGGAAGTGAGCTAACGAAGGTGTGGTGCTTAGCCACCTGACAGGTTAAACCACAACACAGAGCTGAACAGTTCTTACAAACCCTGTCTTATAAACATAAGAATTTTAAAAGCTAGAAATAAGGGAAGCTATAAGATGAGATTCTGCCAAGGCTTACAACATAGCTAGAGACTTACCTCAATTTCAAACTAAATCTATTTTATAGACACTTAATATCATCTACAAATACTTCATCTCTTAATGGTAATTTTATGAGCCAGGATGAAGCTTCTGCTGTAATCTGCCAAAGCACCTAGAGGAAAGGAAGTTTAGGACCTGAGAAGCAAGAACAATTTTAATTAACACAAAAAAACCAACAAACATCGAAACACACACATGCTCAGTCCAAGAGGTGGCTGCTGACAAAG
This sequence comes from Pavo muticus, assembly GCA_016647715.1. Taxonomy (NCBI): domain Eukaryota; kingdom Metazoa; phylum Chordata; class Aves; order Galliformes; family Phasianidae; genus Pavo; species Pavo muticus. Next base: position 67,497 of record JACDJE010000898.1, read on the forward strand.
AAGCAAGAGCAGCTTCTCAACACCTCATGGTCTTGATAACCATGAGTACTCCCACCTCTTGCCAGCTGAAAAGCCCTGGCAGCTTTGACTGTAAAGGCATAGAGGAGAGAAACTCTATGAGCTGAGCATCCATCTCTGCTTAAAGGCAACAACTGAAAGCTCTTCTCTCCCAACCTTCAGCTCAGAGCTGTCATCTTCCAGCGGGAGAGCACCTGGAAGAGCAAAAGACCATGCGAGATGCTAAAGACTCAGGGGTACGGCCAGAGCTATAATTGCAACATGGATGTAGGGCTTATACCATGCCTTGTTCTCTAAAAGATAAAAAAAATCACCTAGAAAAAAAGTAAAAACTTAAAAGAAAACTGGAAGAAAAAGAGTTACTACCTGATGACTGAAAAAAGTATTTAAACTATTATGTTACAGGAAACTTTAGGTCAGGGGTCTTTAAAGTGGAGTGTCCAAGATAATCCATTGGGGTACATGAAGAAAATGTTCTTTGGTTCCATTAAGAAAAGTAAAAAAATATTAAAAGTGTGAATGTTCAGACATTTTTAAATGATAAGGGTGCACAATCAAAAAAGGGAGAGATCACTGCCTTAGATCATTCTTCTAGGTTCTATACAGAAAGGTAGGACAGTCTTTACCTTGGGGTAGGCTTGCACTCTGAGATGACAGAGCACACCAGCAAAAGAAAAGCAGAATTTTGTTTTCAGTTGAAGAGTTTGCCCTTCCCTCTCTGGGTGAACTCTGCCTGGAGGCTGGTATTCTGATATAGGTTGGTTTGTTTAGCAATAGGGATCAGTATATTAGTTTAAGGACCAATATATTAGTTTAGCAAAAGGAATCTATACGTGCTAGTTCTAAAACATTCCATTTCAACTTTGCTTTTGCTTAGTGTGTGAACAGCCTTGTTTACCTCAAGGATTCTGCCTCACAAGGAAGCACTGGAGTCTTAATAGACTACTTATCTTTGTATTTCACCAGGTACAAGGACATTTTCCTCGAATTTTCAAAGATATTGTTTTGGACTTTGCTCATTATGGCCTAACAAGCAATGGAAATTTGCCAAATTGGGGAAAATCAGCTAAAGGTCAGCCAAAAGTTTCAGTGATGAAGCTGATGGTGGAAAAATGGGGATAAAGTAAGGAAGCGGGTGTATGACCACTCTAAATGCAACTGCACATGCCCAGAGGGACATTAGCATATATTAATGTGTTCTTGGAAAAGAATGAATATGTATGCCAATGTACTGCATATGTACAGTGGAATTCCTTTGTCACAGCCTGAACCAATACGTGAGCACGTGAGTGCCTGGAGCAGGGGGCGGCTAGAGTCACCCTTTCTGTCTCAGTGATGCTTCTGGGAGTGCGTGTGCAGTCTGAGTCTGTGCGGGTTCCCCTTCCCCCCGCCCTTCTCCTGCGGTGCGAGAGTACGAATGGAGAAGGCTGCATTCCTCAGCTCGCCCCTTTCTCCAAACTGTTGCTGGGAAGGGTGAGTTAATTCCTCTGATATCTTTTCCTATAGTGCCTATATCTCAAATAAAGGCTCTGTCATTGCCTTTGTTTGCTCTACAATATGTATGTATTAACTGTTTAAATGTAGAACCTGAACTCTGAGAAGGCGCGCTTGTTTGTCAAGTTGCCTGGTGCGCATTGTGAGGAATAAAAGAATGCCGCTTTCTAACACCACATTGGAATTAGAGAGTTTTCTTCCTGGATTTCAGATGACAATTCTATGTAGTGGTTTTCCTTCTAATTTTCACTTACTCCTCACCATTTCTAATCCTTCCAGAGTTAAGGCTTTAACCACTCCTGTACTCATTTCCAACTCATTATCCAACACTGGAAAAGCATCCTCATTCACATCCACCTCTTCAAATGTCCCACCAAATCAAATGCTTTCTCAGTTAACTGGACCATCTACCTCACCTCATTTCTGCATGTCACTGCCATTTCCTACACTCCTCCATCACTGAACATGAAATAACATGAAAAAGACTTAGGATTGCTGTCATGGTTTTTATCATATTTTGAAGAAGCCTTCCCCAAAACCAGAGAATACTGAGTGGCAGGGAGTGTGGAGAGGCTTGGGAGAGACATTAGAGAGATGGACATCTTCGGTGTCATGGAACTTGACTCCTGAACACCTGAAAGACCCTGAGAGCCTAAACAGATATTTGAGACAGGAATGTTGCGGCTCAGGCAGATCTGAGGAGGCACAAATGATTTGGGGCCTGGCTAATGCTTATCGGGCCTTATTCAATACTATCCCAGAGAGGGAGAGAGTTTTTGAAGCTGAAAGAGAGTGTCTCAGAGCTGATAGGGAGAATCTCCAGTTCCAGAGAGAGAGTC
>JACDJE010000920.1:6386-69205 GCA_016647715.1 Pavo muticus
CAAAGTGGCGAGGCCAGGCTCTTTTCAGCAGTGTGTGGAGACAGGACAAGGGGAAACGGCCAGAAACTGGAGCATAGGAAGTTCCGCACAAATGTGCGCAAGAACTTCTTTACGGTGAGGGTGATGGAGCACTGGAACAGGCTGCCCAGGGAGGTTGTGGAGTCTCCTTCTCTGGAGATATTCAAGACCTGACTGGACACCCACCTGTGCGACCTGGTGTAGGGAACCTGCTTTGGCAGGGGGGTTGGACTCAATGATCTCTGGAGGTCCCTTCCTACCCCTATGATTCTGTGATTCTGTGATTTTTTTTTTGTATTAGGAAAAAAAATGTATTTGTTCAAGGAGAAATTCTTGGGAAAAGTCTGTATGGAGTACAACAGGAAAACAAGAGATAACCAAGTCCTTTCATTTTCGTAAAAGCAGTAGTAAACCCCGTTCCAAATACATCATATTATTTTCACGTTGGAAGAACTGTGCTAAAGGATGGAACCTGGCTAATGTAGACTGAAATCCTGAAATGTAAACTTAATTTTTTTTTGTGACTAGTTGTTTGTTTTTTTGTTTTTTTGTTTTTTTGTTTTTTTTTACTTCCTGTTGTATTTGCTCATATTTAGTGGATATTTTCTCCACCAGGGACTTTAATTTCTGAAAAAAATATCACAATAGAGAATTAATTTCTTTCTTTGAAGCTAAGACGCAGAATTATACAGTCTGGAAATGTATTGACAAAGAGCAGGCTGCTGCTTCAACCATGCTCCGTAGAGAAGCAAGGTACCTATTTGTTACCATTAGTTCTCGTTGTAAAGTCACAATTAAGTTGCAAAATGTGAAATACGAAGTAGTTTGTGCTCTGTTCAGATGTTAGTTAAGTCTTCAGATGATACTTCCAGGGCTGCTTCCCCTTTGGTAAACCTCCCGTGCTAGCATATGTTGGAACCTACTGTTTTAAAGTGATAGAGATTACATTGTCATTTCACTTCTAAACCTTTGCTCAGCCAAGGCATTAAACTGTTGCATTACACTAGAAAAATGTTTTCTTCAAATTATTTTCACTATACCATTAAAAACAAAGCAAGATATGGTGGATCAAAATCATTTGTTTTGAGGAAAATCTTGGAATTGTGAAAAAGCTGTAAGGATCACTGTTGTGTTGTACTTTGAAGTGAACATAGGAAATCAAGTTCTCCTTCCTCCAAACCAAGTCAGGTGTAAGTTTCAAAAAAACATAATTGCAAGGGAAAACATTTTGAATAATCATGAGTATTGAATTGCTGTTTCCATGCCAGAATTCCCTATGCCGTTGAGCTGGTCAGCATTGGAAATAAAGGATGCGATGTTGTCTGTTTTCACAGCATCACTTGTTAGTCCCTATTTATCTCAAATTAGATTTGTGAACATGATGATACTTCTGTTGCTGTTAGCCAGGGTTAGGCTGACTTAATGCTTTTTAAACAGGCTTATGCTGACAGAGATAATGATATTTAGCAAACAATAAATTTCAGAGTGGTGGGACTTGTTCTAAATTTTAAGACAACTTTCTATTTGAATTTGGAACTCTTACAGCAGTATATCTACTATCTGTTTACTGTGAGAGTGGTGAGACATTGGAACAGGTGGTCAAGTGAGGTTGTGAATGCCCCCTCCCTGGAAGCATTCAAGGCCAGGCTGGATGGGGCTCTGAGCAACCTGGTCCAGAGGAAAGTGTCCCTGACTGTAGCAGAGGTTGGAACTAGATGATTTTAAAGGCCCCTTCCAACCCAAACCATTCTATGATTCTATGATACTGTAGATACAGGCTCTATCCACATTGGCATGAGCAGTATTTTGACAAAACACATTAAAAAGTGCTAAAGAAAATAGTATAAACTAAACAAAGATCACAGTGCTATTTTCAAGGAGAAAGATCAAAGCCTTGTTCTTTGTTTTAAAGGCAAAACTACAAAAATTTTGGGCATTTCCATATTTGTACAGACACAACTTACCAATGTTTGAACATGAAATGCTAGATATTAGTATTATTCAACAGCTGTATTCTAAGGAGTCTTAATGTGTGTGATCAAATTTGTGTAGAACCCTAAGGCTATCGTTTGCTCCAGTCACATCTCCATCTGCTACCCTCTTGTTGCTTCACACCTTTTGCTGCACGTTCCACATGGCATCTCCTTCTGGAGGATGGTGTTTGACGGATGTCTATTGATTCTTCAGGAAGAAAGATCCTAATAAAAACATTTGATTACTACCACAATAGAAAACAAGGTAGTGTTAACTTCTGCTGGCCAAAGTTGCTTTACTAAATAACACACAAGTTTTAAGAAAGTAGTATGCTAAAACTCAGAGTTGTTGCTTCGTAAGAGTCTAGAAAGAAGAAATGGTTTCATTTTGAGTGAAAAACATAGTGTTTTAAATGATTCTATTTGTTTTCTATAAAACTGGCACATGTTTAATGTTGCAGATATGGGCTTGAGGGGACAAATGATGTCATAAATGAAGCACCTATAAATAATGTGACCAACAGTACATCTTCTGAGTATAATGCACAGTGTACTCTTCAGATGCACTGAAGAGATTTAAGAAATGTTTTTATATTACAAATGCTGTAAGGTGTTGTTTAATGCAATATAAGCTCAGGACTGTATTAGACCCTCTCAATGGGAAATGAAAATCAAATCCTATTAGCGTGAAATATAATCTTCTGTTACTTTTTTGTAACTGGTGAAACCTTCTCCGTAGCAGAACCTGTTGCACTGATGTAAACCTCGTGTTTCCCCCCGGAATTCTTCAACATCATGTAGCATTAAGGTCTAATAACACACACTGCCACTTTGCTCTTGCTGAGCACAAGACTATGTTTTTATTATGATAACATCTATTTTTTGCAGAGACTTTTTACTATTTTGGTACAAGTGAACAGTGACAATATTGTTCTAAATGTAACACATTATAGGGTTCCAGTAATTGGACGCTGGTCACATTTACCTCTGGTGCAACTCTGCAGCTATATCTGGGATGAATTTGGAACTTAATGGGGACATGGAAAGATGTCACTAGCATTCACAGAGCGTGTTTAGGACTCAGAAACTTCCACGTTATTCCGAGCTACTAAAAACCTAACGTGGGGTGAAGAAGGAATGTTTAGTTTATATCATTACTTAACATGTAGGTTTTTTCCTCTGTACTTTTCCTTCTTTCTCTACTAACAGTTAACATGAAACTAATTTATGATTTGCAAATCATAAATTTGCAAATAGAAGCTTCAGTCATAGCCAGCTAAAATGTCTGCTGCTACGTAAGTTAATACTGCACAGATTTCCCTTCAGAAGAATCTTTTCCTGATAGCTCTCATTTCTACTTTTGTAACAAAGCTGTAAAATCACTCTTTTTTTCTGTCAAACTCTTTGCTGTTTGTCCAATCATTTTTTGCTGTACTGAGTAAAATCAAATGTATTCTGGCTATTCTACAACTTTTTTGGGGGTAGGGGGGGATGGGGGCAGGTGTTAACTTTGTTACCAAGGAAATGAACAATAAACCGAAAATAGCGTGTATGATTGAACAGGCACGCCATGTTTGCTGGTGTTTTAAAAGCACATTGTAACATCTTTCTAAGGGGTCAATGACTGTCATGAGATCTAATGAAACTCTGTTCATGGTGCTGTGTATTTTTAAACTAGCAACTTGAATGTTTATTTTTTGGTGGATTAATTCAGGATATTTTTTTTTACCCTATTTTTGCTGTGAGCTTAAGGTGCGTTGAGAGAATGTATGTCAGCTGAGCTAGGGTAACTGTAAAGTTATAGGTAAAATAATAATGTATTTGAGGCTGTTAGCCAGGGTAATTTAAATTGTCCCACTAATATATGCTATGCTTTGTCTGAAATTCTTTTTGTGCAGAGCCATGTCACAAAGACTGCATACTCAAGTTTCTTATTAGTTGCAGCTGAACAAGCCTTATGTTGACCCTTTGCACAGGGATAAACTTTGCCTAAGGAAAAATGGTAGTAAAATGTCACAGAAGTGTCACATGTTCTGCCTATATTAACTTCACATGGAATGTAGAATCAGAATATGTTCAATCTGTTCTCTGAGGAGGAGGAAAGGAAAAGGTGCTGAAAGAGGGAAATGTGATTATAAAATAGGTATCAGTGCTAAAATGGGGAACTGACACTTTTTTCTCAAGATGTGTGCAAACAGGTTTGAAATGCTTCTGCTAAATGCAAGTACAATATCTGATAATTAAGAAGTGTAATGAGAGCAAGTGTTCTTTAAAAATAATAATACAAAAAATCTCCAGACAATTCCCAGCGATGTAAGAATGAAATATACAATTACTTAAGCAAGATCGTGAGTAGACCTTATGGTTATGTTCTATACATTGCTATTGCCCTGAATTTCTGAAGTAATTATTGTACCTGCAAACTGGTTTGTCTTAACCTGCTCACATTTCTTACATCTTTATCTTGTTCCTGCTATCCATATAAAGCATAGCCACATCCCCGCAAAGGCTAATCCCCAAGTCAATCTTTTGATCATTTTAGGTGCATTACCATACTTTTTTTTCTAATTGTATTATTAGCCTGAAAACAAGATCCATTCAACCAGGAATACCTACCCTGATGTAATAGCTATGAGAACTCATTAATCCTTTCAGATATTTTTTAAAGCTAGGACCAGAAGAAAATACAATCAATACAAAAGGTCACTTCACATTAAAAATATTCTAATGACCTTAAAAATTCAGACATATATCTATTATGCAATTATTGCTGATGAAACACAGGACAGAAGTCTGTACATAAATTTGCATGAGCATCTTGCTGGGTTTCTCTGATGCTGATAGGACACCTTAAGATGCACGGATTATTCGACAGATACCAACAGAATGTAACAAATGAGCAGGTAGCAGTGCTCATTAATACACTTCTAATGTATAGCACTGTTGAAATAAACCTCTGCAGATCAATACTATTACTGTTCAGCACAGACATCTTTGTGAAGCAGGTAATTAAGTAATGTCCTGGACATAAATAATAATAAAGATGTCATGGACAGAAAGATTGGATAAGGGAAAGCACGGTCAGGTCCTACTGGGCTGCAGCAGAATTAAACTTCTGTCTTCTCTTAAGTAATCTATACCAAAAGCATTCTCCTAACATCCTGGTATTTTTTTTCTTGCCCTCTTTCTCAACTGTGCAATATAAATGAGATTATTTTACAGCTGGTGCTAGATAGAAGAGGAGCTTTCAAAATGGAGAAGAAAAATTAAAAATACCATTTCATTAAAAGTAAATTAAAAACGCCATTTCATATTTAAAAAGCTGGACCTGGTCTGGCATTTTGTTTCAGACTGCAGTTGTGCTGAGTTGCACTCCAGTTACGCACTGCAGGTATGAATCTCAGGCTTATCTATTGCCATGCATACAGGTGATGGATATTACACCCCAAACTCAAAAGTTTTCAGTAGTAGTAGTGTAAGCTTCTGTCATTTACTCTTAAAAGAAGTTTTTCACCAGTGGCAGCCTGAATAGTAGCATGACTTGGTTTTCCAAGCCTAGAGGAGAAGAACAGTTAGTAACTAGGTATTGGATTGGTGTAAAATGAAGGTCAATCAGAGATGAATTAATGTCTAGATTCATTTTTTCAAATTGTTAATAACTGTGTATCTTATGCCTTCCTTTGGAGATGTATGTATTACACTGGCTTTAGAAAGAAATGGGATTTACACATGCTACTTAGTGCCTGATAGAGTGTGTGTGTGTATATATATTTGAATACAAGTAGTTAAAATTTCTGTACATTTCATGCACATAATTTTATGATTCTCTAGAAATAGTTTTGTAGGTAAGACATGACTGGTTTTCTTCTTTCACAAATCCTTCCCTGTGTTGCATATCTTAACTGCTAATCATTTAATCAGAATTGCTGCTTTATTGGGATATCTCCCAGGAAACCAATTTAGCCTAATGATGGTGAATGACAATGACTACTGTTTAATTGGAACATTATTAGCCAAAATTCTGCGTATATGAAAAGTAGTTGGCCAGTGCAGTGAGGTTAAGTAGTGTTAACCAGGTGTTAAATAGGCCTACAGGCCTAAGCTCTCCTTTTTGTAGAGGAAACAGCTAGATTTCATGTTCAAAAACATGAAGTTGATATTACTCCTACTTTTTATGCTGTTAGTACATAACAGCAGTATGCAGACCTTCTGCTTTTAAAAAGCAGATCTTCAATGGGGCAGCTATACATCTTCAGGGCAACCTCACAGGACAAAAAACGACCTGTTTTGACAGCAGTGCCTTTGAGCGCTGATCACTTTCTGGCTCTCCCTCAGTGACTCTTGGTGTACTGAGAAGGGGGATGAATTTTAACCTGTTCTTTGCACCTCAGGGAGGATGCAAGTGGTAGCAAGCAGTGCTATCCAAACATGTCTGAACAGAGAGCCAGGCTGGATCTGTACCTGGAGGCAGAATACACAAATTAAAAGAGCTGCAGGCTGAAAACAGATGATTCAACTGCTGGTTTAAACACCTGTCTCTGATGTAGCTAGGGGCAGAACAGGAATAGAGTGTAGTCCCCAAAAAAGGGTGCGAAGTTAAATTTTGATATTGATGAATTTAGTTAGGTATAAATGGCAAGTGCAAAAGATCGAGATGAAATGTGCTTTATTCAGTTTGAATATATGCTGCTTCTGTTTAAAATAGATTGGAGACCTTTACTTTGCTTCCAGTGACAGTATCACTGAAATGCTGAGCCTGCTGGAGTTGTCTGGTCCCTGGAGGTCCTTGATGCCTGCCACCATTAAGCTATGCTTAATAATTTTTTGTGCTAGTTTTCCAGCCATCATTTTCCACCGCAATTGTTATCACCTTTCAGTATTTTTTTTCCACTTGAATTCCTATGCTTTCTGCACAACAGAGAAAAAAAGGCACATTTTTTTGTTTCATTCAAATTTTAGTCCTGAGATCTTTCATTCTTAAATTCAGTTTCTGAAGCAATTCTTATGTAAATGTTAGCACTGGATCACACATTCACTGCGCCCTTTAAATAGAGTGGTCTTGCTCAATGAAATTCTATCAATCAGTGGAGTGTTTCTCTCACCCCTTCTTCTTCTGCTGGTGCTTGGGATACAGGGATCCTTTCCCAGTGCTACATTGCTATGTTTTGAGCGTGTTGTCTCTTTCTGACCTAGTCTGTTCCTTTGGGGGAAAGTTCATGGCACTCTCTGGCCCTCTCTGCTGTCAGAGGGCCCCAGAGGTGAGGCACTGCCCTTCATGTTATGCTAATACTCTGGGCAGCTGCTCTCCATGGCAATTGTGCTGCAGCATGTGCTCATGATGCGTTATTGTGGTGTATTCCACATGCCTAGGTGTTCTGCAGTGCCCTCTGAAAGAAGTGCCTTTTTCAACGCTATCCACAACTGCAAAGGACTACATAGTAATGCAGTGGGTCTTTTCCAGTCCTATGTTTCTATAACAGTTCAGCCAAACAATAAAGCGGTTAATAAAATATGGGAAACCCATTGGCTGAGCATTAGTGTTCTTATTGGTACTGCTCTCCGATGCCAAGGCTAATTTGTTCCTGCTTTGCTTCATAAATCTATTGGTCATTTCCTATTAACTTGATAGGTATAAGTATAATTAATTACTATTTTTTACTATTTGCTTTATGGAATTATGTTGTTTCCATTGGAATAAGGTGGTATTCAACAAGAACAAGTACAAGTAGATACAGATCTGGTTTTAAAGCACTTGTTTTCTTAAAAGATTGAATCTGAGCAAGGAGGGCATGAATGTACAGCTCTACTCACAATGATTAAATGTGTTTAAATATAGGAGTCTCAAGGTCACATCATGTCTGTTTAGGACTTTGTTTTGCCCTGTGGCTGGTTTGTTGTTTGTTTTGATTTTTTTCAAAGCTATTCAAATCTTAAAGTTCTGACTGTGGCTCTCTGTTGTAATTCTTCCATTTTTGTAAAGAAATTGAAGATTTATTGGACTAGCAGCAGCCTGAAAGATATAGTTACTGGGGCCTTCCTCTGAGTGGAAGGTAAGGTGAGTATTGTTTATGTAGATGTCTACCACTGCAAAAATGGATGAAAATATCAAAAAGAAGTGCTAGATGAACTTGAGGACTGTAATAATGGCAATGAGATTGTAATTCAGTTGTATAAAATGCAAATTCATGCCCTTTGAAAGTAACAATAGGGATTTCTGCTCTAAGTGTGAAGCTCATCATCTAGAAGAAGTTGAGTGGGGGGGAGGACTTTGTAAATGACTCTGAGGCACTAATAAGACAGAGCTATAAGAGAGATAAATGTGATCCTTCAGGATGCATCAAAAGATGTTTTTTACTCAACTGAGAAAAGGAAATATTAATGCTATTGTGCAAAGTACTGTAGTGACACTCCTCAGAAGAGCTGTCTGCAATTCCACTTACCCGGAATTGTTCCAGAAGATGAGTTAAAATGGGAACGAATAAAGAAAAGGTCTAGTACTATGAATGAGGGACTAAAAATGTGCAACTGTTAAATCTCTGATGCACTTATAGTAAGTGATTGCTTTTTCAGCTTTTGTTTTTCTATGCTAGGAAGAAAAAGATCTATTTAAATTTAAAACAAATGGGTGTTCTAGAGTTTTTGGCTGCAAGGTAACTTCATTAAGTTCTCCAGCAGCATTCCGGCAGGTGCAATGGGAGCCTACAGAATCTAATTGATTTTAAAAACAGAGCTTGACCAGTTTGGGTCTGGCCATGTGAGTTGGCTGTGGTGATGGAGACAAGGTGATACTAGAGACAGGGAGTAATTAGGAGTATTTGGTAGGTCCTAAGGTCCTCAAGGATGGCAACTTGGTAACTCCACAGGGGAAGGAACCTAAGTGCCAGCAGCCTTTAAGAAGCAGTCCCATTCCTGTCCTTTGACTTGTGTACTCCCGCTATGTGCTTAACTGAAGGTGCTAAACTGGAAGGCAGTTGAGCCTTTTAAAAAGTGTATTTAGAGGAGATTGTTTTCTTCATGATAGTTTCCATCTTTGAGTCTTTTCCTAACGGAGCAAAGTATTGCTGATATGAAAGGTGCATGTTAGACTATATACTGATGAGGGAGGTGGATCTAGGTTCCTAGGCCATTTTACTTCCAAGTTTACAATTAAAAAGGTGCTCTAAATTCTTTTTGTACAAGTTTCCTAGGAAAATAGCAAGCTGAAGTAAACTACTTCTTCCCTGCCAAACCTTCAGCACTTTTTTTTGATAATAGTAATGACTGAAGTTTAAAATTGAAGGACAGAGCTGTCAACGCTAGCGCTAGAGGGGGATGTGGTTTAATACACGCTCCTCGCATTAGTGTTTTCTAGTGGCTGGTATACTCACCCACAGCAGTTGGCTACACCAAATCTGATTTTGAGCAAGAATTCTTTGCAGAGAACAATTCTAACCCATTCTGTTTCTTTTCAAAGTACTTTAGCGTGATTTTTTTCATCATCTAAACTATTATACTAAATTTAATTTGTAATACCACTTGTGTGATAGCACAAGTGATATATTATTCTGATAAACAGATTGTACTGCTTGAGAAGTGCCAGTAGCTTGCAAGAACAGCAATAACAAAATCTTTCAAGGCATTCTCATGCATTAAGAAATACGAAGACAGGCTGAGGGATCTGGGCTTGTTCAGCCTGGAGAAAAGAAGGCTGCAGGGTGACCTAATTGCAGCCTTTCAGTACCTAAAGGGAGCCTACAAACAGGAGGGGAGTCAACTCTTTGAAAGGGTAGACAACAGCAGGACAAGGGTAAATGGTTTTAAGTTGAAGGAGGTTGGATGTCAGGGGGAAGTTCTTTACTATGAGAGTGGTGAGGTGCTGGCACAGGCTACCCAGAGAGGTTGAGGATGCCCCGTCCCTGGAGGTGTTCAAGGCCAAGTTGGATGGGGCCCTAAGCAACCTGGTCTAGTATTAAATGTGGAAGTTGGTGGCCCTGCCTGTGGCAGGGGGGTTGGAGATTCATGATCCTCGAGGTTCCTTCCTACCCGGGCCATTCTGTGAATAATAAATGCAAGCTGTGGACTTGCCTATAAAAGGTACTGAATGCCTCCTGCGAACAAAACACTTAGCAATTCTCAAGAGCGTATTGGCAACTTTCTGGGACTACAGTTAGAGAGAAGAAGAGAAATTGAAACATCATTTGGTGGTCAATAATGGTATGTTTATTCATAATTACAGGACGATCTAGAAAGGGGTTAAATAAGAAAATGAGTGAATGAGCAGGCTAAATGGAAGGAACTAATCTAGTAACTATTTATTGAGCTATGAGTGTAACAGATTAAGGGCTTGGAAAAGCTCAAATTAATTTGGTTACGGGGTAGTCTGTGTTAGGCAATATTTCCAGTTTAAAAAACAAAAGGGCACTTGAGGCTAGTTTTTATCTCTCAAAAATTCCTTTTCCTTCTAAGTACATTAAGGTATGTAATAAATATGCATAGGCTAATTATCAATTACATGTATGTATAATATCTATAAATAAACATCTGCTTCATATGTAAATTACATAACAAGAGACCATCATACGCAGATTGCCCTTGCCATGCCTCTATATTTTCACTGTTTTAAGGCCCTTAGTACAGAGTCCAGTGGTGCCTTCACCTAAACTTTCAACTACCTTCTTCTAGCATCTGTGAAGATGAAACTTGAATGATGTGATGTCATGGGAAGCAGGGATGTGGAACTGCAGGAAACCCCCTACTCCAGGTGGTAGCTGCTGCCACTGCAAACATAGCTTGGCAAAAATCCTGAATTACCCTTGGAAATAGAGTAAAAGTAGCTAGTTTAAGGCTTTAAGTTGAAAGTGAATAATTGAAAGTGAGCTATTGAATCTAACGTGGGTTTGGTGTCTCGCCTTACACAGATAATGAAATAGAATTACAAAGATTCTCTGCGATTTCTGAAAATGGGCATATGCTTCTGTCTCCTTGAAAAGAATATGTTTTATGTAACATGATCGCATTCTAGAGAGCTCACTGAGACACCCAACCTCTTTAATTCCTTTTCTCTTCTCTCTAATTTTGTAGTGCAAAAATTAGATGCTGACTTCTACAAGTCTTTCTCATTAGTGATTGCTCAGATGTTTCCTTTTGGCTGTGCCAAATGGGGAATGTTACTGGTGAAAGGAGGTGTAAAGGTTTGACAAGTAGCATTTGTGTGTTCCTGGTTTTCTCTATATGAAGATTTTGCATCGCTAGGTTTGCTTCTAACACAAGTTTTCTTTCTGTCACAGTGGCAAATGTACTGTAATAGTTCTTCATTTTTGTTTTACATAAACACCATTCTTAACTTATTTGAGGGAAGAACTTCTTTCTTTGCAGTGATGACACTTTTTGAAAGAGATGTTTCTTCTCATTGTAGTTCAATCCATTGACTTCTCACGTTGCTTGTAATTCAGTCAGTTTTGCAATTACTATTTTATAGGACTTTCTTCCATAGATTTGTGTGAAATATATAATTTATACGGAAATAGATTATGAGTTCAAGTTTATGCAACACCATTACTTTGCAGTGTTTTGTCGTTTCAAAATGAGTGAGACTGACATAAGTTGTGGTGGACTCAGTTGAAGGAGTTCCATGCAAAGTTTGAAGTTCAGTATAAATTGAAGCTTGCTTTTGAATTATTATTATTATTTTTTTTAAGTATACCAAGCTAAGATTTAAGACCTTACCAACTGGAGTAAAATGTTGAGAAAAGTATGTGAACCTTACATCTGTGGATCTAACCCACTTGCAACAGTTAGATGTATTCTGCTCACCAGGCGTACAAAATTTGTGTGCACTTAGTGTGTCCTAGCGTGAGTCTGTCTTCTAGGAAATAACATATCTTGATATCTTGATTGTTGTTCTTTCAAGGAGTACCAAGAGTATGGTAAAATTTATAGATTTCTTCATGATGCTTCCTGTTGCCTGCCTGCCTGAATAGTCAGGTGTAGTGCCACTTTTGCGAGAATGAGGAATAATATTAAACAACTTAATTGCTTAGAAATGCAGTAGTTTAATATTAAACTATAATTAAAATGCATATTCTTTTGATAATGAACAAACTTTGAAAGCTTTTGAGTTTTGGTTCTCCTATGTCATAAATAAGGCTGTTGATTCCACCCCCAATGTCTTCACTGTCAAGCATAAAAAGCCACGGAATGACTTTCGCATCGGGACAACATGATAAGATGCTGCCATCTGCAGGTGATGTACATTGTTTTGAACTTGTTCCGGGCTCTGAAAATAGTTGCAATTCCTGCTACGTATATCCCCAGTATTTCAGACTTTCTTTTGAACTCAGAAAATATACTTGTTAAAGTCCATGGGGAATGCATGTAGCTGCAGGGCATGTAGTGATATTCCTGTTCTGTTTGCATGATGTGTGGATGCAGGTATTTTGAAAGTGGTATGAATTTAAGCTCATATCTGAAAATATTTGTGTATGAAAATTTTCTTGCTCTGAGAAGTCTGTCTGGAAGTTAAGAGAACTGTTTACATGCAAAAAAGCTAATAGTATATTCAGTGTTTCTATCAAGGTTTTAAGTTGTTACAGACTTTTCCAATCCCCGGCTACTTTCAATTTTTTCTCGATATGTTAGAATCATACAACAGCAAAGCAAAATTCTGATGCATTTTTTTCATTATTAAGGTTTGAATGACAGAAAAGCTTTTAAAATAGCTTAATGTAAATCATATTAAACGTTTCCATGACATTTATTAATCCATTCAATGAACAAAAATCAGGATGCCAGAAGAGCAGTACTATTCCAGTTAGCATTCCTCTAAAGATTTAATATTAAATATTGCCATTTCTGTGGCTTTTCAAATGTCCTTAGCCTACAAACCAGTTTTTTTTTTTTGTTCACTCAAGGGATTTGAGGAAAGATTTGAAGCCATTAACTCTATATCAGACTTTGTTTCAGGCTTAATTGATTGTTAAGGGATATTACAGAGTAGTCATGCTCTAGGAAGTGATGTGCTAGAAATAATCCTCTCTGAAAAGTTGTACAGTTTGATGTACACTGCTAAGGCAGGAAACGGTGACCCTTATTAAAGAGATAAAAGGCCTGAAAAAAAGGAGTTTATCTTGTATAGATTTATTTTGAAAGCAGGATCAAGTATCAGCACAGAAACTGCTTTTGGACTTGTATCTGAAGTGCAGAACAATTTCTTCATTTGTTATTGTTAAACCAGAAAGGAGATGTGAACTCCTGAGTCGTGAAGGGAATGGCATATTGAGGGTATTGGCATCGCAGTACAATAAAGGATTTAAATTCTTATCTTTAAGTAGGCCCCTGGTTTTGACATGAGCAAAATGTTGCTCTGAATTTTGATGTGCATGGAAAATACTTTTCACTGCCCATCTGAAGCTACTGGAGTGGTATGTGGGTTATCGTATGGTAATTAATTTATTACTAAAGCATACCATCATAACTTCTGTGAACACCACATTTCACAGGAATCCCACTGTATTTAAATAACCAATTCTTAGTATTGACTTATATCTTTTGTAAATTTTACGCTTTTTCATGTCTAGCAAATTAACTGAATTAATTGTTGAGACAAGTCCATTATATCACAGAATTGTAGAATGGCTTAGGTTGAAGGGGGCCTTGAAGACCATCTAGTTTCAATCCCTCTGCTGTGGGCAGGGTTGCCAACCACTAGATCAGGCTGCCCAGGATCCCATTCAACCTGACTTGAATGCCTTCAGGGATGGGGCATCCACAACCTGTCTGGGCAGCCTGTGTCAGTGCCTCACCACCCTCTGAGTAAATAATTTCTTCCTAATATCTAACCTAAATCTCCTTTCTTTTAGTTTAAAGCCATTCCCCCTTGTCCTACCACTTTTGGACTGTAAAAAGGCAATTCCCCTCTTGCTTGTAAGCTCCCTTCAAGTACTGGAAGGTTCCAATGAGGTCTCCTTCTAGCATTCTCTTTACCACACTAAAAAAGCCCAGCTCCATCAGCATTCCTTCATAGGAGAGATGCTCCAGCCTTTTGATTATTTTCACGGCTATCCTCTCGACCTGCTCCAACAGCTCTTTAACCCTTCCGTACTGGGGCCTCCAGGCTTAGACAGAGGATATGTATATTTGTATATGCTTTAATGTTCCCCATCTGTTTGAAACTGACAAAATCTTGAGCTCCTGAACTCTGCTCAAATACACTTGCTCCCAGGTAGTGAGAGGCACATGGCTGACAAGGTGAGGCCTTAGAGAGGTACAGGAGAGAGTGGGAGTGCTGTGCAGGGGGAATGAGAGGAGGAAGATAACCAGGTATATCTGCAAGTAGAGAAATTACAGACAGGTGAATTGGGAGACTGAAAAAAAAAAAAAAAAAAAAGGATTTGGGAATGGTACAAGGAGCAGATTGGCATTTCAGAGGGAAGAGAAGGCATCTGTGAGGCCCCCAGTAAAATGGATTACCAACTGCTGATCCAGCGTGTTATACCTGCTCTTAACTTCAAACATATGAAGTCAATGCACTTAGAGTAAATGCATTTTAAGAACCCTATTGAATCAGAGACAAAGTGCACAACTCCCTGTTTAATTTAGCCTTGGCATGTATTTAACTCTTCAGGTAGGATCTCTGTGAATTATATGCATGCTCAGAAATAGGGCTATGGGCGTCCTTTAAAAGAGTTTGCAGAATGCTTTTGAATTAGAGAAAATTCACCCAAAGTGTTTTCATTGGCAGCACTAATTTGCAGCATATTTGTTTGTAAAATTGTTATATTAATCTCTTTGGCTATTTCACTTTGCTTAATCACTCACTTATTACTCTTTGTCCAGAATGTCTGTTCTGTTTTGCTTTGTGGAGTGATAATATATGGTCTGATTCAAAGCCTACTGAAGTTGGTGGAAAGACTCATACTTCAGTGGCTTTTAGATCAGACCTGCAGTATACACAGAGGCAAAGATGAAAAAGGATCACTTTGAATGTCTGCAGTGAGAGGCACACATTATGCAGCTTTAATACTGGAGACTCATAAAACTTCAAGGACCCATTTTTTGCCTTTTTGTAAATTAGAGCTATTTTTATGGAATCTATGGGTTTGTAAAAATGCAATTATTCTTTCCACTCTTAACAAAAGAGGTTAGCGTGCTCTGAAGTTAACAAGATCACTATGCTAATTATTCCTTCTGTTATTTCCATTTATAAAGGTCTACATCTCTTTATTGCTACTGCTACTCGTGCCTCCAGGGTCATTTTCAGAAACTTATTCTGATTCGGTCTACAGATGTGTTATTGAAATGCGTTATCAATGGGCCTGCTCTGACAGTGTGTCATGCTAGGATGACAAAATCGGATCTGGCTAAGTTTGCTCCCCAAACTTGATGCTTCTTAAATGACGTTTCCAGATCATTACTCTCTATCAAATATTATGAGGAAGCTTTCCAAGAAAGAGAATGGAGCTTAATATCAAAACCCAGGCACTTTCAAGTATTTACATCCTTCAGGCTTACTTGCATAGTTGTACAATTTGTTGCTTGGAATGAGGAACAGTGAACATTGGGCTGGGGAATGGGGAGTTTTATGGTTCAGAATTCAGTCAACACAGCATAGATGAACTGGGAGGCTTGTAACTGTGCTTGTGCAACAACACGCAGCCACAGAAGTCAGCAGGCTGACTTCCAGAGCTGAGCAATGTATTTTCAGTTTCTGTCTAGGAAAAAAATATACCTTGTGAGTAAAGCATTCAATATTTGGAGCAGGGCTTGGGAAGAGGTATGTACAAAGATGCAGATATGAGCTCCAGTTGTTTGGCAGCTTGTCTGACTGAGCTGACTTCTCAGCTCCGTACTCGGCTGTCTCAGTTGTGTCGTGTCATATCCCCCCATGGTTTGAGCTGCTTCAGTAGTTTCACTGTGTTTGGAAAGTCTTACTACTACCTACTTAACTTATGCAAAGTTTAGGTCACTCCTGCAGAACCTGTGAGCAGGATTTTGTTAGAGGCTTTTCAGACATC
The DNA here is from genome assembly GCA_016647715.1 of Pavo muticus. NCBI lineage: Eukaryota > Metazoa > Chordata > Aves > Galliformes > Phasianidae > Pavo > Pavo muticus. The sequence goes on from JACDJE010000920.1 coordinate 22,369, forward strand.
CTTAGCCAGTTCCTTTGCTTATTTCCATTTCTTGTAGAGTAATTTTTTTTAAGTGTATCTGTGTATTGCAGTGTTGATTGCCACACTGGCAGGATTCAAGTTCATGCTTGATCTCTGATTCTGATCAGATTGCATGACTTCTTGCTGAATGCATATTTCAGGCATGGTGTGGTTGTTCTTTATCATGTTTATCATATTCTGGAAATGCCTCTATGAAGTCAATCACTGTCACTTTTTCATTCCTGGTTTCTCTGTTTTCTTCTTCTCTTGAAAACATGAAAGCATATCCTGTCAAAATAGCAATTTAATTTGAAACAGGCTGTTCTTACTAAAGTTTCTGTTCTGGAGAGTTGGTGGCTACTGTGCTGACTGTTCAGTATTACTAAGAAACAGAGCTAACCTTTACTGTGGAGCCAGTGTACCTGTATTTGCAAACTGTCTACTACACGGAGCCCTGATATACTTTTTCTAATAGGATTTCACTGTGTTTCTGTGAGTAGTGGAAATAAATTGCTTAAAAAAAAAAAAAAAAGTGTCTTATCACATTAAATGGGGTTATGTGCAGTTATCCTCTGCCATGTGAAATAATTCACAGTTGCACTAAATGCAAGCTAGGAAACCACCTCCAGGCATTTATTTTTTTTCCTTCTTAGGCTAGGAAATACTGGAAATAGAAGTTGAAACAGAATTCATAGCTCTGAATGACAGTAGTCTGGTACAGATTTTTCCTCTTTAAGCCTGATCTTGCCATCTTTATTAATATCAGAAAAATATGTTAACTTGGAAGAAGCTTCAGTGAATTCTTTTTCAAGCTGTTTTTTATGAGGGTACCTCAATGTTTCTTGGCTCATAATGGATTTGTGTGTGTGATATAAAATATATTTTGAATAGGCAGTTTAACTGAATCCCTTAGCAAATATCAAGACTGAATAATAGAGTTTTAGTGATAAGTCTGTTTTATGGGCACACAAAATTAGCACAATAAGTCTCAATTTATTATGGACTATTAAATATTCTCTTATAACTGTCTCATTGACGTGTCAATACTGTGTTCAACAGAATATTAAATGTATATGTTTTGTATGTTTAGAAAACATAAAGCATACAAAACATGTGCAACTTTTCATGACCTTTGAAAGCATAAAAAATATTCTGGAATGAAGAATGTGCTTCTTTTTCTCTCCCATTTTCCCCCAAACCAATAAGTTTTGAACTGTAGTGATTTTGATATCTGCTTTTGAAGGAGGAGCTTGGCAGGTTTTTAACTTTGTTTCCAAAATGGTAAGCAATTGTTAGGTTTGTAGGCTGTCGTATTGCATTATTTTAAAAATGCTTACATTGAGAAGTAGTTATTTTAAGAGCATTTTTTTCTTAATTATAATCATGAAGTACATTTGAACATGACTGTTTAATACCTATTACTTGACTCTGACAAAGAATTACTACTATTAACACACAAAGATGCTTCTGTCTGGAGAAGCTGGTCACTAGTAGGTGCGGACACTGGACATACACTCACCTGTCCCCTCTGTCTCTTGGGCCCCACTGAGGCCCAAGCTGCAGCAGGCTTTCAGCTGCCCCCAGTGCTGTTGGCACTGGCAGCCTTGCTGCCATCTTGCCCGTGGCCTGGTGTCTGTGCCCTGCTCTGTGAGATCATCTGTTATAAACAGCAAAATGAGCACAGCTCTTCCACTGTCTAGTTTTCCTAAGCTATTTTACAAGTATGTAATATGTTGCAAGAAATCTACCTGCGAACAATTCACAAACCATACTGTGGAGTGTATCACAGTGAATATTCTGATTAGGTCTATGCAGAAGTTTTATAACGTCAATAATTCCAAACACAGCTAAAATAAGCTGTGGCTCACCTGAGGATATTGCTTCTTGTATGTTCTGTGAAGGCAGGTACTCTCTCTTGGATTCTCTTGTTCTTTAGTTGTTCCTAGGCAGGAAAATTGTCGTGAGACTAGGCAGGAAATTCAGGCATGTGAAAATAAGTGTGTGTGAGTGATAAGAAAATAGTTTTTACTGCTTTCTTGAAGCTTAGTTTGGATACTCAGAACACTGACTGACTTCAGTAGCTCTTGGCCTGAAGAGGTCCAAAGCTGGCTAATCCATCAGTTCCAATAGCGGTACTCAAAAGGCTAAGCAAGTAAGAAAGGTGTGTGCCTGAATTAAAAGGTGTAGAAAGATAAGCACGCTATTTCTGCACCTAATTGACCGAACATGGCATATCAACAAAGTGCTCTGAGGAACATGGACCAGTGATTTTAATGAAAGCATAACCATGAAATGTGATTTCAAGTAAATCATTCAAATGTGAATAAACCACTCTGTAGACCTGTGGCTAAATAGGATGTAATTGTTTTAATCAGTGTTTGACATACACCGTCATTAACTATACAGATAATTTCTACCTTGTTTAATAGGAAATTAATCCTACAGGAAACTATGCAACAGTATGTGCACACAGTATAATATCCAAAGGATAGTATCAGTTTTCATTTTCCTGAAAACCTCATTATAGAGAGAGAATACTTGGTAGTTACTGGCTTAATGTGCCTTTAGTTTAGGAGCTTAAGCTGATGTACTACAGCGCTTCAGCAGTGCTTGCACTCACAAAAACAGATTGTCCTTCAGACATCTGAGGGCCATTTCAGAAGCATTTTGCTTTGCCATTTCACCAGCGGAAATTACTGAAGGACACAAATCTATCTGCTTTCCCCTGTACACAGAAAAAGCCTCCCAGGCAGAGGTTTCAGTTCAGCACATTCATTACCTTTTAATTGCTTCTAAATTACATCGTGACCTGTTGCATCGATAGCCAAATCTAACAGAAACTAGCACAATCTGAGCATATGTGTTGTTAAAATCTTTACTGGCAGTTGTTTTGTCACTGAACTGCATGAAGGACGCTGCATGAAGGACAAAGTCATTTTGGGATGTTTTTCAGTAACGTGCCATTAATGTTGTTTGGAAGTAGCTTTAAATATCAGCTTGTTTACTTGCTAGAAACATTTCTTTTGGGCAGCAAGCAGCATAGGACCTTGTTATGTCACTATCAGATATGTGTGTGTATATATATATATATAGGTTTGTTTTAATTCTACTCACTAACTAAAAGTAAAAGTTTCAGTGTCAGCTGCAGCATGCAAGCACGTCTACAGCAAATGTACTTGCATGCGAAGTCTCAACTGAATAAAGCATTTTATTTAACGTTCCAAGACACGGTATAAAAATCACCCTTGGAGAAAAGATAAGCTTGAATACTTCTGTGGCTGAGCCACAGCAGGCACAGTGCCGTAAAAGGTAAGCTATCATACCCACTGCTGTGGAAGCTGAGGTATAAAAAATCATTGCTCCCCTGGAAGACTTATTCAAAGCTATTTCACAATCACTTATAGGATGTAACCACACCATCCTACCTGCTAATAATTTCAGCTAGCTAGCGTGTGTTTATTTCTTATTTCTTATATTATATTATTTCTTTGTTTTACTCCTCCCCGCACCAGAAAAAATACATTTACTGTGAGCCTAAGTATTGTGTTCGTTCTTTATTGCAACTGCCATTTCCTTCAAGCTTTACATTTAGTAATGCATGTTTATAAGGTAAGTTCAGTTGATGCTCCTTTACATTTTGGAGGAAGCTCTTTGTGTCTTATTGCTGGAAGAGCACTTAGTTAACTATGAAGAACATAGTTTTTTATGTGCTGACTTCCTCTGAAACTTCCCTCATTTAAGATAGATTTATCACAGTTTTTTGCACTGTGAAGACTGCCGTGACTTCATACTATAGGATGATTTCCATTTTAGAGCGTGTAATCTTTTGGATTTCTGAACAGGTTGCATTGGTCTCCACAGTGTGGGATGCTGGGGGGGCAATTCAAAAGAAAGTGGTTCAACTCAAAACTAGATGCTTTGTCTGTTGGCTGATGTACACTAGCATTTTCAAACATTCAGATTGTTGTTGTGCTATTTTCAAGTTGTATGGTCACTGTTTAGGGACCTCTTTCTTTAGAACAGACTATTCCCAAGCCTGCTGAGAATATCAGAAATTCTTGATGGTCCTTAAACAAAGAATTTCAACTCCTCCCAGGGTTATGGGGTATTCTCTCTGATCTTGTGAGTTGCCCTGAAGGCAAAAAGGTGCTGGAATTGACATCTGTAGCAGACTGATGATGCTCAAATGAAAAACAGGATTAGCAATGAGTGTACAGTGATTCTTTTTGGATGGAATGACCAGAGATTGTAGAGAGACAGTGTTACACTTTCTGAAAGACAAGTGTATACGATGCCCTCATACCACATCCAGATGGAGGGTAAGTCCTCTGTTGTGTTCCAATGCTGATGCTGGTTCTGAGCACCACCTTTCAGGTTGTATTCTTCACTTCACGTTGTGTGTTTGTCTGAACAAAAATGCTTGCTAGGATACTGAGACGTAAGCATTAAGGGTATTGCATCTGGAAATGACTATTCCTTTCTTTTGGACTGCATGTACCTCTGTTATTAATGGACTCCAAATGTCTGCAAGGCGTTCAAGAAACGTTGCAGATTGAAACAGGTTGGAAGGGACTTCTAGAGATCAACAGGTCCAAGCCCCCCAGCTAAAGCATGTTCCCTAGAGCAGGTCACACAGGTAGGCATCCAGGCAGCCTTTGTATATCTCCAGAGCAGAGACTTCAACCTCTCTGGGCAGCCTATTCCAGTGTTCCGTTGCTCTGACAGTGAAGAATTTCTTCCTTCTGCTGGTATGGAACGACCTGTATTTCAGCTTCTGCCTGTTGCCCCTTGTTCTGCTGTTGCTCACCAACAAAATGCTTGGCTGGAAACAGTGTAGAACACTGTTGTCTTATCTTGATTAAAGTACTAATGATGTTACCAAGTTAATCAAATTACCCTTACATATAAAGAGAAATGAAAACTGAAAATGCCTAGCCAGTGATGCAAGTAATCATACTACATGGTTATGCTCTTCAATTCTGACTTTAAAAGCATAACATTTATCAAAGCTGCTTCAAAGCTACTTTAAAATTTATCATAAGGAGAAGTAAATGGATTATTCACAAGGACTTGCCTGGTTAAGGCATAGTATAAAAAAATATTAAATATAGAAATATTTATCAACTACTTCTCTTCAGGAACTATTTTTTTGGCTGCAGTAAAAAAAAAAAAAAAAAAACACACCAAAACAATTCTGTTTGATGCCCCAGAAAGCTCTCCTAGTACAAAAGATCTTTAAACTAATGCATTTCAATAGAGTTCAATGGACTATTTCAATGAAAGGTCTATCTCTGTTCTCCCCATACAGTAGCTTTCAAATGTTGACAGATGTGATCTACTGCAATGCTATGAAACTGTCTGACTTTAAATCAAAGGTAAGTCTTTACTCTCCCTCAGCTGAGCAAAAGTTGACTGACCTCACTAAATAAAAAGCTAAATTCAGAAGAATTTTTAAGAATACTCATGTCTGAATCTCAGAGCTGGATGAATCACTCGAGTTTTAGTCTTTCACAGAGATTAGTCATTGCACTGTGGGTCTCCACTGTTCTTTGCAAATGCTACATGATGTTTGAAGCAACAGCTTGGTTGAGTTTGCTGTTATGCTCTGGCTCTGCCTGTAGGAAGCCAGCGTGGATGCAGGTGAGCTCACACTTGAAGCCACATCTCTGTGACTGCCCTTGGTGGCCAGGAGGAGTATCTAGTTGTCTCCACCTGTTAATTTATACACACTCCTGAACCTATTGACTTTTCCAATGAGGCATGGGTGAATTTTACAAAGCCTTTAAGATGTTTTCAACGTGTGCCTAAACACTTGTTAAATTGTGGATATCAAAAGCACAGCATATCTTATAATTCATGATGTTATTAAAATAACGCTTGAAAAAAACCCTTGTTTAGATATTCAACTGTCCAAATGCTTGTCCTGTACAGAAGACACTATTTCCTCAGGCTTCCAAGTGTTATTTGACCACAGATTCATTCTATCTTCCATACAATGGAATCCGTTCTTGGTCACTATGCTCTGGTGCTCTGTTGCGTAGATGTCTCTGACTTTTCTTGACTGTCATCACATGAACTGAACAATCAGCCCAGTATGTATTAGGCATAGGTTTATATCATAGTCCAAGTGCTAACCTGTCTGTATGACTCTTATGGTGCCAAAAATAAATAAAAAAATGTAAACCTGCCCAGCAGAAAGCACCCCTGAAGGGATTTTCTTGCTAGTGCATCTGATTTGCAGATAATCCAAGTCTGTTTTGTCCCACTTCCTGGCAAAGCAGCAGGGGAGAGTTAGCTGCTTTGCAGGAAAAGGAAGTGGTATGAGGTGCCCTCAGGCAAGGACAAACAGCTAAGGTCTTTAGTAACAGCTTTAAGTTGCACTAGGGCCTCTGTAATAGAGCTGCCTTGCTGACGCTTCAAGTTTCTTCAGGCTGAGGCTCAGAGGTGCTTTCACTTAGATGTGAATTAGGCTTATTTTTAACTTCTGACAATTGGAGAGGTGACATCCTTTTTCCAAGGTCACGCAAGAAGATAAAGGGAGCCTGGGAAGGGAACCCAGCTCTCCTGGCTCTAATTCCGATACGTTAGTCTCAAAGCATCTTTTCCTTCCTTGCCTGTATGCATTTATCTCTCACTTCCATACTGCTGGTGTTTTTTGCTGCACTGTTACAAACTGCTAAGCTTTGAAACCACAGCATTATAGGTAATGAATGGCATAAATTTTCTTGCAAGTACTGTGTATACGTAGCATAACCATATTAACACTGACAAGCTAGCTTTTATGATTGGCAAATAAATCCTGAAGACCAGCTCCTAAGTAAAGTTAGTATCTGCCACATAGATATTAACCAAGGGAATAAATAGCTCTTGTTAAAATGTTTTTTGGTCCGTATAGAACTGCACATGTTTAACTTACCCCATAATCTTTTATCAAAGGGAGTATTTATGGAAATGCCGAAGATAGTTAAATATTTCAGCTTCCTATTATTTTCTTCCCCATACAGATACTGAGATCAAATTATTTTGTTGACTTCTTAAAATGAGAGGAAGACAATGAGACAATATGTAGACATGTTACACAGAAATAAGCACACATCAATAAAATAAAGTTGTTTCAGTATGGAATCCTTCCATCCTCAAATTTGTATTAAATAATTTTGTTTATATCTCATACAGTCTGAGCAATAAGTTCAGTGATGTTGCTGCTTAGTGAGGAAGTATAAGAAATTAGCCTGTGTATTTCAGTAACAAAAAATGTAGTCGAAACAGAAAATTCTGAATTATGGCCATCATTGAATCAACTCTGCTTCATAAGGCTTGTGTTACAGATGGTAATAAATATTGCAGCATTCTGATTCTACTTTAAAAACTCTCTATAAAATCACTTTATGTAGTCTTCTATCCTTAGCAGTGGCAAAGTGAAGTTGAATATATTCTAGCAGCAGTATGAAGTTCCTTTAATTCTGGGGATAGGAGTGGTTGAGGTGGATCCCTTACTGTAATTAGTGGAGCCTCTAGGCTGCTCAATTTTATGCTCAGCCACTTATGATCTCAAGGGTCCGCTTGTAAAGGAGATATCTTAGGGCATGAGTAAGCATAATTATTCCTGCGAAGGAAATAGGGGTAGCATAAGCAGTAGTATTATGCGTTACCCGGGGACCATCTCAACCTGGCAAAATCCTTAAGGGTTACTAGATTTTGACTGAATTAGGTCTGTAGTTCTGTGTCAACTTTGAGAGTTAAATTATCCGGTAGAAAGATCTCTTTACCCTATGCAACCTCAAAGCCCCAGCACAACTGAAAACAAAAGATGGGAAACTGAAATGATTTGTTATTGTAGAGGATCACCTTAATTTGTTCTAATACTTAGTTTACTTTTGCATCCTTACCCAACTTACATTTAGACATCTGGGGTGGACTGGGGATTTTCAAAAATAAATATTCCTTAGTCTGTGGTTCTAGATAAGGAGTGAACAGAATTGAATGGAATTTCTTTCTTCCAAGTCTGTATTGGTCCTAACGCCTCCACTCATTGGAACCCTTAGTTATTTCCTTTGTACTGGAAATACAGCAAACAAGCCATTGCAGCTGGCAGGCCACAGCTAATAACACTGTAATACAGCCATATGCAGCTGTGTATGTTCGTCAGCTTGAGACTATACAAAGTCAGCTCTGTCTGCTTTCTATACTGCATGCATCCTAATACATCATAACGCACATTTGCTAATTGGTTTCATAGCCTGTTCACTTACTGTACGTACCAATCGTTTTTCTTTGTGCTCCAGGCTGTATTCCCTGCTTTCATGCGTCTTACTGTGTAACCTTGGAAAGGGCATGTACAATGTAAATTTTGAAATTAGATTTGAAATAAGTTTTCTTTTTAGGCTTTTTCCCCTTGCTATGGTCTTGCAAGAGAATCCCCTTTGGGCTTTAACTTATAATAGTTTGGTTCCAAACTTATTGGGTGATAAATTGTATATTCCAATGCAAATTCTTTGTGGTTGCAACAAAATGGTTTAAATATAAGAACAGTTTACTCGTGACCTCTTCAGTGTTAAAAGGATGAAAAACAGTTTGGCTGGCATTCCAGTTCAGTTGAATTCTCTTCTATTAGAAGTTCCCATGGTCCGCTTGAATACATGTCTCCAGGAAAGTAAGAGGTGGTGGGAGAGTTGGAAATGACCCCATGGGTTGTAGGGGAAGTACAGTGAGGGCAGAGTCCTGGATGCTAGAATCTGTTCTCTGCCTTGTTCTGTTGATTTTTAAAGAACCACTCTTACTTAGTCTGAGAGCTGTTTAGAGTCTCTCTGTGGGCAATTGACATTGCCAGCTAAGACAGGTGAGGTTAGCTGCGGTTGTAGATGTTTTCTTCTGCGTGTGTACTGTTGTGAGAGAGCAAAGAAAGGCTAGCTTATATTACATACTAACAGATAAAGCAGCTACAGACAACTAAGTAAAAAACTGGGGACTAGGAAGAGCTCCTAAAAGTGCTTGGGAGAAATACTGATTAAGAATCTGCTAACAGCTTACTTTTTTTTTCCCCACTTCTGTGTAAGTGGGGAAAAAAAATTTTCTTAAGAATAGTTGTGAAGAATAATCCTGTGTGGGAGTGCCATGAAAATTAATCTCTAAGTAGATTATGTGAAGATTTCTTTGCCTGGGTGCTCACAGTGAGATCACACAAAATGTTCAGTGTCTTCAGTGGCTTTCCAAAGGCTGATCCTGCCAATTGAGATGGAGCTGTGGTTTTACATTATTCAACCAGTCAGATCGTGTGCTTTTTTTGCCTAAAATAATGTCTCAAATCAAAGAACAATCCTGTGTGTATGGAGAAATGAAGGACAGAGAATATATCGTCCTCACATTGTTTCATTAATACTGTAGCTATTAAATTTTTACACAGACAAGATAGTGCTTTATATTTTAGGCCGTTAAGCTTTTTAATTTTAGAATTGGTAAAGAATTTTATTGTGTAATAAAATTTTGTCTAGCTCCATATTTGCTGAGAGTTAGGATCCAAATAGAATAAGGTCATCAAAACTTAAGTAATTTAAGCCTATCATCTTGTGCTTATAACCCCATAACATCTCAGTAAAAAAAACTCATTATTGATTGTGCCTAAGGCTTAGGATAAAGTATGTCTCTATATAGTTAATTGTACCCCAAGGTACACGTTTCTGCTGTGGCAAGCTCAATTTAGTTTTGTGAAAGTATTACCTGGTAAGATTTGCAGATGGGTCTAATAGATAACCATTAATTAGATGACCACAGGAAATGTGGAGCTGTCCAGTTGAGAAATGGGACTTGGTAATGAATTATGTTTAGATGTGCCAGCATTAATGACATCTTAGCGTTCAGTGGATATGTACCAGGGAAAGCAAATGAAGGAACTATTTAAATAAGTTGAGCTGAACTTGTATAGCATTGCAGATAGGTTAAAGGTAGCTGATTCAGGATCTGATCCTAATCTGTTTGAAGCCTTTGCAATAAGAAGCTCATTGCGAGTTTGAGACTGCGCCGTATTTATGTCTATGCATGTACCAGTACTAGGGCAAAGAGTGAAAAGCTGTTTGAAAAATAGCAAAGGATTTTCAGCCGGTATCTTCCTTGTTGCAACAATGAACTTCTTTGCCTCGTAGTACCCAGTTGTCTGGATGAGGTCTGTCTGCCAATCTTCTACAGAGATAGGAAGTGCAATGTTTTGTAGGAGCATCTAAAACTTACACTTTGGTAGCACTTATTTGTATTTAAGAACCATTTTTGCAACAAATGTCTTTCTGCAGTTCTTCCTGCAAAGTGCCCTGAAACATTCATCGCAGCAGGGTAAAGTAGTACCTAGACTTTCGCAGCTGGCTAAAGTAGTACCTAGACTTCTGAACAAGTATGGCCTCCTAGGAGATGCCAAAATTTCAAGTCCTCTAAAACCACAGCGTACGACTTGATTGCATGGTCCTTATACTGCATGACACTCTTTATAATTAATATGATTGTTCTTTTTCATTTATCTCCTAGCTTATTCTTGCCTGATTGCTTTTTTTTTTTTTTATAAAGCAGAGGTCAGTCAGGGCTAGTAGTTAGTAGTCTAAAAGTATTTAACATCAATTTCTGTAGTTGTATTTATCTTGTTGTATGTTTTGATATGTCACTGTGGAAATGGAATGAAAAACATTTCCAGAACTAAATCTTTATGGCCGTTTAAGATCGTTTTTTCTGCAGTAGCCATTGACTTTGATTGAAGATTTTTTTTTTAAATGACTAAAAAACAAGCATATTTTTGTTACTAAGATTATTTTTTAGCACAATTAGAATTAGCAAATTTGAAACAACAAAAGTTTACAAGAAAAGTTTTTTTACTCACCAAATTAGGTATATAACAAAATATTACCAAGAAACTTGATGCAAATGGAGAAAACACTGTCTGCTATCACAGCTATTCTCCTTCAGGATGTTCAGTTATTTCTGGGCTCTTAGACTAATGTTATATCAAGTTATTTCAGATAAAACGGTGCTGAGTAGAATTTGCAGAACTGTTTTTACTCAGTGCAGGGTTTCCATGGAAAGCCCACGTTGCAGCAGAAGATTCTTTTGTGTATGTTGAAGAAAAATAGCGCTCAAGAAAACAAATTCTCAAATGTATAGTTTAAAAGAAAAAACTGAAGGCGGTCATTGGTATGAAAGTCAGTAAAAGGTTCCCAGTTCTAATTTACATAGTACACTGTGGCAAAACACTGCTTTCACCAGAGGCAAATACTATCTTTGTCAAGAGCAACGCCTATAGCTTGAATGCTTTTTCACTGAACTGAATGATTTATGGCCATGTTGTTTTATTTTCCAGAATGATTAAGCGATGAGATCAGAATATGAAATAATGAATATATTAAATGGGGAAGGCTTCTTTAATACCATTCTTATGACTTAATTGCTGATTGGAAGTGTAAGAATATATGAAACTCACTACACTCATTAATTGGAATAAAATGTAAGCTGGAAAGATAATGTAGCACTTAACCATGCTGACAGTTTTCAATGGAAGTCCATGTGTACAAAATTATAGATGAGCTTATTGATTATCTAGATGAAGTGCCTACCATGTAGAAAATTAGTTTTTATCCAAGAAAAAAAAAATTAAGAAAATTTAAAAAGTTATAGTGAAAATCCTATAGTTCTGTTTTGAGGTTTTTGTTTGTTTTTGTTTGTTTGTTTTTTTGTTTTGGTTTTTTTTTTGCTTTTTTTTGTTTTTTTTTGTTTTTTTTTGTTTTTTTTTGTTTTTTTTTTGAGGCAGGACATTGATTTTTTAGGTGCCCATCACTAATTTTACATTTAAGCGAAAGCATACACATCCGCAAGACTACACAGTTAACTGTTAGAAATGACTTTCCCAATGAAGCAAAGAAGCAAGCACATTCTTATGGATAGGAAAAAGGATGGTTTCAAGCTTGTTTGTAACAATTTTAAATTAAGATTCTAAAGAAGGAATTATTTTAGTTGTTAGGTAGTTGGAAAATATTTTCGCGTATAGGGTTAGAGGACAGAGGAATTAAATTTGGACACCATTTGGCTTGTCCAAGTAGCCTCTAAAGCAAATTAAAGCACAATGATTTGCAGAATGTAATGAGGGTGAAGCACAAGTTCCCCTTGTCTTTCCATCCTCTCACAATGTACAAGCATTCAAAGACAATGATGAGTGAGGTGGGAAGTACCTGGGAGCAATTAAATGTTTGTCAGCCTCTCACAGTTTTCCCAAAGGCTATTGTTCAACCAGCAGCTACTCTTTTCAGAGGCCAAAAGTGTGTTCTGCTTCCTGGAGTCTCTTGAAGCAACCATCAGTTCCTCCTTCCACCCACCGCCGTGCTGAATCTATGCAGGGCGGGAATCTGTGCACGGCACCATCCCTCTCGCTGCGCGTGCAGGGGAGCGTTGGGCTGGGCAATCCGTTGTGCACCATCAAAGCAACAGCTGCAAGGGGTGCTGCAGGAAAATACAGTGATCAGAACAGTGGAATAGTCCTTGAAGAACTGGAAGCTTATCACTGAAATTAAAGATTTCATTAATGTAATTATAGCTAAATTCGTGGGTTAGAGCACAGAGGACTCACTATTTACAAGCAGAAAGTTCAAAGCAACTCAATCTTATTTTTCTTGCACTTAAAACCATCTACACAGGATCTCATTCTTGGGGGAAAAGAATAGTCAAAATGCATTTAACATTTACTGGAATGTAGGCATCTTTCCTTGAAAATGGCATCCAAATGGATTTTTAGGCACAAATTAAATTAGATACCTATTGATCACTTGTGGCAGAATTGTAGAAATTCCTGTTGACTTCTGGCTACTATTTTGGCACAGTCCTCGCTGTGCCACCCATGTCTCCCTGGAATCTTCTCCACCATTTCTCTCTAATGCATAAAATCCAAAGGGGAATGCATCTTCTGAGGAAAAACCCAGTGTTCTTCCTCACTTGGGTGATGATTTGAATTTCAATCAATGGAACAGAGACTGTTCAGTACCCATGCAACTGCCATAGTATCCTGGGATACTCAGAAGTGTAAAACATTTATTTAAAAGCAAATCTGTAACAAGGTGCATGATTGAGAAATTAACTCAAATTTTGGTTACCAGAATTATGAAATTTTCACTTAATCAAATGTGTGGTTTATACAAACAAGCTTAGTAGATCTTCAGCAAAGAAATCTGACTAAATAGTGGCTGTTTGTAATGCTGCTTCAGGAAGTGGGAGGAGGCCTGTTTTATTTTCCTTGAGAAAACTATCAAGGAATGGGAAACTTATTTTCAGCACATGCATTGGTGGTGGCACACTGTCACTCCATGCTATTCTGTTGTTTTTTTTTCTAATTTGTTATGCTGTCTAAAATATGTGAATAAGCATAAAAAATAGTAACAAAACTAGTAGGTAGCTGTTCTGGGGGCTATTTACAGTTGCAGATCCTATAGCTGAAGCTGTTAACTAAAATACATTAATTGGCTGAAGTGCTTTCTGCTGAAAGAGCAAATCATGTGGGATATAACTATTGTGTAAAGAAAAAAATAATTTTGTCAAAATAACTTCATAAAATAAATATATCCCATACTCAGTGGAATTCTGGAAAGGTACTCATGCATTCATTCTTACACTTCTCTCTCCATCGTACCTCAATTGCTTTGCATATTAAAGTAGGATTCATAGCTGGCTGACAAGTCTAAATGCAAATGTATTGACAAACCTGCAGAGAACAGTACTGTGCAGATGCGCACAGCATCACCAATTGTAAGTGTCAAAATGCATATTTTTACAGCTATTTTTTTGAATGTCTCTGAAAGAAAATAAAAACTTCAGATGATGCCATTTTGTAGTGACGTGAGACTAGTGCCTGTCATACTGTTGGATCTGAATTTTCTGTCTGACACATTATCTCGCTTACTCTTGCTTTCCTTGGTATCTCATCTGGCTAATTTATACTGTGCTGTTTAACCAGACCTTCTCCAGTCAGGACAATAACCTGGCATTCCTCTATCAATTTTTTTTTCATTTTATTTTTTATGTATTTCTCTGCTTTACTTCTCAGTGTAGAATTTGAGCTGCATGCAGCTGTGGGAGGAAATGGGAGGATGACTATCAGAGAAAGCAAATAATGGCTTATTTCATGAGTGTCCTGACTCTTCTGTGAGAGCAGAAGTAACAGTAACTTATGCAAATAAGGGAGCTGCAGAAATCTTAATGAAACACTACTGATTGAGTTGCTTATATCATGCATCTTTATGCAGCCTTGTCTTGAGGGCACTTTCTTTAAAGTCTGTGTTGCATAACAATCCACTGAAGTCAGTAACACGTGAATCTTCACATATTCTAGCACTCAGTGTGTTGAAGAAACAAGGAGAGAATTAGTAGTAAAGGAAAAAATTTTATCTGAAATATATACTCTCCAATTTTTGTTTTTGGCTTTTGTGATGTGCTGCTTAATAGTGCTTTGTGGTAGAGTCAGTATTTTTTTATTTGTATGTGTAACACAATTGTGAGTAATATGTGCCAAGAAGCAGAATTGCTTTATTTTCTGTGACTGCATCAAATTCTAGTTGCTGTTATTAGCTACATTGATGGTTCAGGTTGCCGTAATACCTTTCTTACTGATTTGATTTTGATTTTTTCTCTCTGTACTTTTTTCTTCCAAGCAAAGTTGATGTTGATTTTTTTTTTTTTTTAATGAGCCTTGATCATAGCTCTAAGTATCAAGTGTAGCTTCTGCAGTTCTCATTTAGAAATTGCCCCCATCGGCTTCAGCTTGTGTGTTCTTATTTTCTTATGAGTGTGCACACTTACCTGCTCTGCTCCAAGAAGCAATAATTCTGCCTTTACACCCTATGTTACTGATAACAATTCAGCAACATCTCTGCTCGTATCAGTCTGGCTATAAATAATACTTTCTTTCTGAGGAAAAAATACTGGCTAATTATGATAGGCTGCCTTATGAGAGGCCAAAGGAAACATTCCGTTTGGGATGAGGGCTTTCTGGAAGTCCCGAATTAAGATACTCCTCTCACAGATCTTTGAGGTTACTGCTTTGAAACATTTCTGTTTGTTGCACAGACATAGATCTATGGAGCTTACTCATGCAGTAGCACATTTGTCTATGGTACACCATGGAGGACATGTCTCCAGTACTATCAAATAACATGTTTTGTGATGACTGCATTCCACAAGCCCCTTTCATACATTACTTCAGTCTTCCTATGCAGGAGGTTGTTAAACGTTACTGTAGCTTAGAGCAAATATTTGTAGACTTTAGAACAAATTCTGCTTCCCAACTGGTGTTTTGCTTTCTAGCTTGTTCTCAGCTTCAAGATTAACTTAGTTGTTGGTATGCCAAAACAGATGATGGTCAGATATACTTCTTGCATGTAATGGATAAAGTTCTTACTAAAATCTTAGAAGATCTTGTGTTACACTTGGCAAAAACCTCAAGATAATAACACAGGTGATCTCCTTGTGTCATATTAAGTCAGGGTACTTGTTTTAGTAGTTTAAATATAATATTTTCTGGCTCAGAATCCACATTATATCTGCCATTTGAACCTCTGTGACTAACTTCTTGGGCAGGTGACAGAATTTAGGCTGTGTATCATGTATGGGAAGAAATATTGATTGGGGATATGATCTGATAACATCCAGTAAAACTTAGTTTGTCTCTTAGGTTTAATCTGTGCATTAACCATAGTGTAAATACAGTAAAAATAATATAAATGTAGCAAAGTCAGGTGAAAAACAGTTACTACCATAATTGTTATACACATTTTTCTCCATAGGAAAAAGAAATTGATAAAGCCGTTCCTATTTTTATCTTTCCAAGTTAAGTTTTAATTAGTGCTACTTATCCAATTGACCAAATTGTATGTATTTCTTTGCTTTCCATCATTCTAAATGTCATATTTAAATAATTTTTACCCAATTAAAATTTTAAAGGGAAATCTGCCCTAGGAAGTAGATGTGCATTCCATACAGCAGGTGATAGCACTAAGTTTGGGATGTTGTATGCAGTGTTACAGGTTGACGATTTCAGGTGGCGTCGTGATATACTTTTCAAAATCTTTCAGCTGTCCCAAAAATTTATTTCTAAGTTGCCATCAATGTGTGTAAGGTAAGGAAACCTTACAGTAGCATTAGTAATTTACTTACAGTTACTTATACAAGTGTGGACTAGTCCATTCGGATTTTTCTGCTTCCTTTGGATAAGGGTAGGTAGTTCTTTTATCAAAGTGCTAGGTCTTATTATAATAGTCATTTCACATAAAATAACAAAATTAAGGAGAGCATAAATCTATTTGACCCACTGATGCGCTGCTGCATTCATAGAGAGCATTACAAGAGACATGATGACTATGTTGTTTCCAGTGGGAATAGAGCTTTTGTGGCAGATAGGATCTTATTGTAATTCCTTCTTATTTTTTGATATATATATCCAAATTGTTTTCAGCAAATGTTAGAATAAGTTAGGGAAAGTACGAAGCAATTCAAAAGCTTCTATTTTCCTTTTCAGCTTGCATTATGTTTTATTTCTCAAGTGATATTTTATTATAGAGAAATATGATCATCTCACAGCCTTACTAATTGACCAGCATTGCCCACGTTTTATACTGGAATTAGCCAAACTGTCTATTCCCATATTCCTGTTTTCTCTTTGTAATAGGATGGTAGGAGTCCTGAGGGGAAAAAAATTTAAACCAAGGGTTCTAACAGCATTAATTGCTGTAGATAGATTTGTGTGAATATCTATCTGGAAATACCACAGTAGCGATGATGGAAAGTTTTCATTTTCTGCCACTAAGAATAAAGCTTTGGAATACCACTTAATATGAGTCAGTAAATTATAATGAACTTCTATTGCTCTTTCAGTAAATGAGTCTGGTTTCAGTTCTGTAGTACTGTTTAGTGAGTTATGATCTCCCTACTTTGCAACACTGAAAAAGTAAACCTGAGCTTACTGGACTTGCTGAAGTGCTGTTGTTCTCAGCATAAAGGCACAGAGGTTTGCAGCTGGTAAGCAACAAATTCCAGAGTGGATGACCTGCTGGATGTGCTTTGACTCTGTTGGAGTGCTCAATTCTAAAAAGATACAAGAAAAGCTTCAACAGAGGCGTATATAAGTAGTATGTGATTTGGCTTTAAATGTCGAAATCATAAGCTTTCCAATCCCTAAATAAGATTGCTTTCAAAATCAGGACCTTACTAAATTCAGAGAAGTAAATATATAGGAGCTAAACCGTAATTGCATCTGAGCAACCTGCAGCCAGAAAAAGATTTTTAGAAAATTGATTTGTATGAGAAGCCTATTAAACGGAAACCTAAGCAATTTATCTGATTGTGAGTAATGCAGAATAAACAACCTATACTCAAGTGAAAGGCAGTGTTGAAAGTGCCTCTGTGCCTGACTGCGAGGAGGAAAAGAACCTTATACTGAGTCATGTGCAACTAATTCTATATATGTGCTTTATTATTCACAGCTTGCTGAAAAAATGAGGAATTTGAAATAAATTCACTACAATTTTCATGCTGCTAGCATTATTATTATTAGCACTAGGTAGGGAAAGTTGAAATGTACTTTTCCATTGCTATATGTCATGACTACTACAGGCAGTCAGGAAGAGGTTTCTTCTTCCTATAAGCACCTGTGCACAGATAAAGAGCCGGTACTTCTTCACAGCCAGGGTAGTGCATGTCAGGATTAGGATTTATCCCAAAGTAAGAGTGCAGAAATAAAGATAAATCATACACTAAAGAAATGCAACAAAATAGTGGTTGAATGTCCCATTGTTTAAGTCAGAGATTGCCAAGCAGTGGCCCACTGTTAGGGAGAAACTAAGGATGAATGTGTTTGGAGGGGATGGCAAGCATATCTGATTTGTACATCCATCGTCAGTTAAAGGGATGGGATTTACAGCTACTACCAGCATTGTATGGTGAGCTCCACCCTCCCATTTCTCCAGCAGCACCTATGTCTGTGTGAGGTAGGTCTGGGAATCTCAGAGGCAACCAGTATCCAGCCACAGCTCTGAATAATAGATGCTTGGAATAAAAAGAATGGAATTTTGGGGTATTTTTTGTTTCTTTATGAAATATATATAAGTTATTCTGTCTCTTTGCGGTAGATATTTTCCGTGGTGCAGTTTCTTCTTAGTGCAGTGCTTCTAAGGCTGAACTTTGTTTCTCCTCAGTTTCATGCTTTGGATTTCTTCTCTCATGTTTGGAGCATTCTCCTTGAGTTCCTGTTTTGCCCTCATTTTCAGCTCCAACCTATGCGTGTGCCCACTCCTGTGTGTAGAGTTAGTCACTTGGGAAGTGCCACCTTTCTCTTCCCAGTAGTTCTTGCCCTCTTGTTGCAGCGTTCTTAATGGTAGTATTTATTATTGTTGTTAAGCTTCTGTATGGAGTGAGATAATTGTTTTGTTTCAGGCTTTTTATTTAGCTGAGTGATGAGCATACTAACTACACTACAACTTTAAAGTCTGTGATTGCCTATAGATCAAAGACACAACACCAGCCTCTAACACTTTACAGGAGAAGAGGTTGTTTAGCTAGCTGTATATTCATGCTGCTTAGCAGGTGGATGTGAAGCAAGCCAGCATGATAGCACTCTACAGACCCCTACAGTGTGCCACAAATAATGGTGTTTGAGAATGATTCAGCCGTGTTAGCTGGACTGATATTCGGAGGTGATAAAGCCCCAGTCAGTGTTTGTATTTCGTTTTGCTTCTATAAATATGCAAGGATAGCTTTTGTGTACTTTCAGATTACTTGTCAGAATCATGATGAAAACAACTTTCTGGATTTCTTATAAATGGAAGTAAATTACATTGCTTTCTATAAAGTATCTTTCTTATGAATCAATGGTACCCATGATTTTTTTCCATAATACTTCTGATCTAAGACATAAGCTGTAACTTTTAATTTGGACAAAAATAGTGGGGAGCTAGCCTGCTAGGAAATAAAATTGTTCTTCTGCTCATGGGGAAAACAAAACAGAAAACAGTTTAACTTTTACAAAGCCACTGCTATTGGAAAGAATCCTGAGGAACAGTGTTGGAAAGCTGGCAGAAGAGGTTTAAGTATAGTCTTAGAGAGCAAGATCCTGACTCATTTTAAAGGTTTCAGTAAGCTTATTTGTGAGGAATGGAATTTTTTTAAAGAAATTGATCAGAATCTGGCTAGAACTGCTTGGACATGGTAGTCGTTAAAAATGGGTGATAAATGCCAGGAGAACAGATAAAAAGAAAGTGCTTACAAATAGCTCAAATAAAAAATGTGTTAAACGTCATTCTCTGGCTCAACTGAAAACATTAGAAGTGTTTTAACAGGAAAATACAAGCTGTGAGGAACTTAAGCAGAACATAATGCAGAATATACAATACATGTATAAGGAAATAATCACTAAAACTATGAAACACCAAAGCAATATCCTAATTATCTTGACAGAATTTATCTGAACAGTGTAGTTAGAATTACTGTTATTTCAGAATAATGAGTAATAGCAACTAACGATACTGGAATAAATGCTGCATCCTGATACAAATCCCAATGTGTATCTGTGGTATTGAGTGTACACAAAAGTTATATCAACCCTTTTGATTATTTGTTGGAAGTCTTTCAGGGAAAGTTAAACAGGTAATAATGGTTCTGATTTATTAATGATCTTCACTGGAAAACTAGAGGACAGAAAAAAATACCTAGAAATTCAGCTGAGGAATGAGTTACTTAGAACAAAGTGCAAATATTTTTTGCTTAGTTTTTTTTACTAGGAATGCATAGAAAGATTCACTAAGTGCAGTATCTTCTCATTTTTCTGCAGAATGTATTTTCTAAGAAAGCTTTATCTAGCCACATTTGAGTTCTAAAATGAGAAACTTGCCATTGTTTGCTTACTTTTAAGCATAGCCTTTTGTTTCAATCAAGAGTTTGTTCATGTATCCTAAATGGGGCTCCAGTGATGGAAGAGGAAATAACAAGAAACAACTTCTTGTTGTGAAAATTTGCATTTTATGTTCCTGATACTTTACCTAGAAACATACTGACTCGTAACTGTCACATTCATTTTAGAAAAGGGAGTCGAACAAACTGAATTTTGCATATATGAAGTTTCTTAGCTAGTATAAATACATCTTATACATAGATGTGCAGCATATATACATATTTACCCCTGTGTAAGGATGCAACTCATGGACTGAAATTCCAGTTTTGATTTCAGAAATGAAGCTACAAAAGATTGTTGTTTTTTTCCTCCTCATTGCAGCAGAAATGGCTTAGATGACTCAAAACAAATCATTAGATCTTTTTTTGCATTGGTTATTTTTGCTCTCTTCCTTCCTCTCTGCCATCTGTCTATAAACCTATTGGTTTTCACAGTATTCTGTTGTTTTTTTTTACTGTTGATGCAATATATCAATTTCCTTTTTATTACAAGATTTTTTTTCCCCCTGATCTTTGGAGGATGTTTATGGAAACTGAAACAAAGATTAGTTATAATGATGATGTGAGCAGCATTGATCTAATATAGACTACAGTAGGGTAGGAATAAATCACCATCAAGAAGAAAAGGGTGAGGTCAATAGTTTTGAACCTCTTGCATATGTCATATAATCTTGGTGTGTTAAAAACTGCTGGTTTTTTTTTTTACCCATTCTGTTATTTTATTCACCAGATATTATCTTGGAATGATTAAAAGGGTATTGTTAAATGGTCACTTTTCTGATAAATATTTTTAGTGATATGTTACTTATTCTATTGTAATGATTCAAGTAGTTAACAGCCTTCTGTGCAGTTCTACCAAGCCAATTAAAGACAAATGGTGGATCAAAATGCTTTTGAAGCTACTTGGCAAGCTCTGTTCCTTGAAGACCAAGGCAAGCAGGGGCTGATCCTAAATATCAGGGTCCAAATTAGAGTGGATGAATTCTACTCAATATCTTGAATAGGAAGTCTATTTGAAAAATGCATTCAACATTACTTTTTATGAAGACTACAGAGAAATTAAGCCTACTAGTGTAACTCTGATTTTTCTAATCAGTCTATAAATCATGCTTCTTATGTTTCTTGAAAGTGGGGGCATCTCTCTGATGTTTTGTCATGTTACCTCCTATGCAAATACTCAAGGGAGACCGTATAGCTCTCTACAACTACCTGAAAGGAGGTTGTGATGAGGTAAGAGCCGGCCTCTTCTCCCACTTAACTAGCAATAGGACTAGCGAGAATGGCCTCAAGTTGCACCAGGGAAGGCTGGCATTGTATATTAGGAAGAATTTCTTCTCCAAAAGAGTGGTCAGGCACTGGAATGGGCTGCTCACAGAGGTGGTTGAATCACCATCCCTGGAGGTGTTCAAGAAATGTTTAGATGTTGTACTGAGTGACATGGTTTAGTGAGACAATATTGGTGGTAGGTGGAAGGTTGGACTAGATGATTTTGGAGGTCTTTTCCATTCTTGGTGATTCTATGATTCTAAATAATGGGAGTGTTCTCAAATAAGTGCTGTTTTTATGATGAGTTTAAAAACCTGATACATAACACAGGGTA
This sequence comes from Pavo muticus, assembly GCA_016647715.1. Classification (NCBI taxonomy): domain Eukaryota; kingdom Metazoa; phylum Chordata; class Aves; order Galliformes; family Phasianidae; genus Pavo; species Pavo muticus. The sequence continues at coordinate 43,922 of JACDJE010000920.1, forward strand.
AGTGTTCATAAATTACATTAATAAGTGCAGACCATCCTATTCTGTGTTGTCAAATCGTATTTTTCTTAGTAGTTAATATGTTGGTCTCTTCTTAAGGACTGCAATCTCTGATCTTTTCTCTCTCTAGTAATTTGATGGAGCTTAGACAGAATTGTGTATTTCTAACAGAGGACATTCTTAGATCTTAAGGTCTGCTGTCATGCTCTGATTTGTGACAAATGATCTTCCAAGGCACGATATTTTATTGGAGGTCAGTGCTGCAGTGGAGCTGATCCTACATTACAGAGAGATTTTTTAAAAAAGTATAAACTGATCCAAAAAAGTTTTTGGCAAATTTTTACAGGTTGAGTAACTATTATTACTGCAGTCTAGTTGTAACCTCCAACTAGGTAATGCCTCAATTGCTTATTGGAAGCTAGAAAGGTATTTTAGTCTAGGATCATCTTCTATAACTTAATCATTCTCTTAGCATCTGCCACTAGGTGCCTTCTGATGCAGTGCTGAAATGCAACTGTCTGCTGCTGCGTGACCATTCACTTCTATTCTGTATTATGCTTCAAAAGCTTGGGTTTATTAGTTTTTAAGTTCGTATAGCTATAACTGGGGAAGGGAGAGGTCTTGGCAATCACCAGAACTAATAAGTTATTGCAGAATTTCTAGAAGTTCTGAGTTTTTGTTCTCATAAATGCTGATTTGTTGAGAACAAGTCTTTGTTGCAGAAATTTATACATTAGTTTTGATAAGGACAGAGTTCTGAAACATCGATCTTCACAGAATTGCTGATGGATTAAAATAAGCCTGCATCTCCTACCCAGGGAGAATGCCTCAGGGGCTTTCCTCCTTCTGTGCATCCATTGTACTCGTAATGGTCCTGAGCTCATCCTGGTGAGATATGAGAAAACTTTCTGTGAGAATGCAAGAGAGCTGCAGATTTCAAGTTTTGATCATAGTCAATAGATNTTTTAACAGCTTTCTGAACAGTTTTCCTTTACTTGGCTGTAAGGAAAATGAGTACCTTTTTCTGACTCTGCCTCGAGTTTTTGCAGAACTATTTTATGAAATGCAGAAAATTCACCTAGTTGTGCATCTCTAAGCCTACCTCTGTGTATGATATTTAGAAGATCAGCAAAATCCCCACCACTGTATCCTAACTTAGGAAACAGATTTCATTTTCTTAACATGCAGCCTATCCACTTGTATTCCAAATTATTTTATGTCATTTCATTCTATCACTACAACATATCACATCACTTCTCATTCATATGTTTTCAATAGCTCTGTACTTTGATCACATATGATGAAATCACACTATTCATTGGATGAAAACATACTGGAATTGACTTTTTATGTTTCTAGTTAACACGGATTTGATGTAGACTATTATCTATGGCTCTGATAATTACATGAAACCCTGGGTACAGTACATTTCTGCCAGAAGGTCAAGATAATCTAATATTGTTTTCCTTATGACTTGCTGTATTTAATAGCTTTGTTCTTCTCTTAAACAAAAACAAACAAACAACAACAAAAAATGGCAATCCAGAAAGGATGAACTGTTTGTGAAATGCTGTAGCATGGTAATTATTAAAACTGCCTGCTGTAGTGTACTGAGAATACTATCTAAAATATAACAACGTAGGTATGTGTAAGAATAACATGCCTCCAATTTTTTTTTTTAATTCAGATATGAACAAGCTTGATTTTGTTTTGCATATGTGACTTTAAATACATACTTATCTTTGTTTTGTAACTTACCATGGCAAACTGGTGTTTGCTATGAATTTTTCATCATAATCCACGTAAACATCTCCATGAGTATTTCAAATCAGTAAACAGACAATGTCAGGGAGGTTATATGTGAAAGCTTCATTGGCCGTAATAAGGCCTTTAAAAATATAGGAAACCAGTTTAGTTCTCTCACTTAAGTAATTTTTTCTAGAGTACTACTTTGCAAAGTACAAACTGTAGCTCAGCATAGTCAATTTAATGGCTGGGGAGACATAAATCCTCCTATTTATAATTCAAATAAAAATCATATTTCATAACCAGTTAAAAAAAAACCAAGGATTTGCTATGGGGAGATGCAGGAAATTGCTACTAAACATTACAAAGAGTTTTGTATAATCACACTTCAGTGATTTTTGATTTGGTAAACAGCACAATGATATCAAATTGAACTACTTAGTCATTAAATAAAAAATAATTATGAACTATACAAGGTAATACTAATTAAAATCCAGGCTCTTATACACTGAAAATTGTTGCACTCATAGTGGGATTGTGCTTTCAAAACAAATCAGTGTGATAGAGATTGAACGTGTTATGATTTGGGGCCCTTCATAAATTTTTAGTACTTACTATTTGTTCCATGCTCATGTCTTGCCTAATTTATCCTCAAAGAAGTACCTGTGCTTTGTGGCCTGCTACCATCCTCTCACCATCACTTTATCCTCACTTCCCTTGGTGTGCTGTGCTGTCATCAGAAAATGTCCTGAAAGTGTATTTTTTTAGAAGAAATGGGATTGCTTTGAGAAACTGTAATTTATAGACTGGGCTGTGTGTGTTAAAAACATTGCCTATCCGTTTTACCTTGCTAAATATTATGAAAGGAGGGAACCAAGCAAAATGATAGTAATCAGGCTGACTTTCTTGTATTTCTATGCATTCCGTCCTCCTTACTATATGCTAAAGGCTTTAAACGTTATTTTATGCCCCTATCCTCTAACGAGTAAATAAGCACAGTGGTGTTATAAAGCTATTTAGGACAGAATTAACTTGAATGCTTTTTCTCTGCCTGTTGGAGAGTATTCCATAGGAAGAAACTTCACCTACCACTAGTTAACTTTGCAAGGGCATTATATATCTTGTGAAGCATACCTGCCTAGTCCCTCTTGGAGATAGGACATGGCACTAGATGGATTATTGATAGCATCTGTAATGGTAGTTTCCTAATAAATGATGTTTGAACGATCTCTAATATTTAATAGTATCTCTGAGATTGCAAAAATACATTTTCAGTGAAGCATTTCCTTGAACTATTCTGATGTATTTTCAGTATTGGATGTTAAATTACCCTTACTTCAGCATTCACAATGCAGCTTTTCATGTAATGAGACAGGAAAAAACTGAATTTTTTGAACGCTTCTGACATGCCTAATATTGGTTACAGTAATGCTTGCAGAGGCAGCCTGTACCATCAAACGCTGCAGTGTTCTGCACATCTCAGACACTTTCTAAAACTTGTATTAAGTTTACAGATTCTTTTAGGTTGAGCAGTAGTGTTGAGCAAAGGGGCAAACTTTCAGGTTAACTACTTAGTTGCTAATGAGCGTGACACCACAGTCAAATATTGACTGTGGAGATTAAAATAGATATTTGCTGTTTATATTAAGGTTTCTTTTGCACAGCTAGGTAGAAGCTAATCAGGGTTTCACAATATCTAGAGTTCATAGCGTTTTCTGTTGCAAATAAAAAGATACTTATGTTGTGGATATGTTAGTAAAATATATGTTTGTTTACCATAAACTGAGATCTCAGGCTCTTGTTAGTAGAGTAATGGGAACAGCTGATCTTACCATCATGTGTTTGCTTTGAAGTGATTGCAAAGTGGATAATGAAGATGTTTTAGCAAATTTGTTTTGTTTGTCATTTAAGTTTTGATTTTAATGACCAGTCATTAAAAAAAGAAAGTCAACTTTTTGTATAGACAAAATAATTCAACCCATGTTCACCTTTGCGTGAGCATAACTGGAAGGCAAGATTTTCAGGTGCTCGACATATGACTCCTTTCACTAAAAATGATAAAGTATTTGAATAGATATTCTAGTGTATGCAATTGCTCCAAAAAGAGTGATCTTTTCATATCGACATCTAGATTTTTTTAAATGCCTGTAGTGTGATCACTTTAAACTGTAACTCATGGTAAGTTACAGTAGTGACATAATTTTGTTCTAAGTGTTGCAGTCTCCAAGATTTTTCTGTGATTAAGGTGGTTGATTTCAGATGTTTTTGAGATAAAGGTATTCTGGACTTCTCTTTCTTTCTAATAACTGGTATTAAAAAAAGAATCTGTTCTCATATTTCCATTTTTTTTCCCATATTTTTGGTCTTNAAAAAAAAAGAGAGAGAGAGAGAGAAAAGAAAACACCACCACAGTGTGTTTCTTGGATATCCAACTCTATTGTAGATTTTTACTGCCAGCAAACATGAGTGCTACTGGCAAACAGTGAGATTTGGCAGAGTGGAACTTCTAGTGCTTATTTCTCTAGTTCTTCTCTAAAGAAGTGTTGAGGTATTGAGTTATAAAATGTTAACAAATTGTTTCTGGTGCAGTTACATTTATTAACATATTTGCAGTGTACTGACCTTCCCTCATCCTATTTTTAATGAATTAGGTGAGCATCATATTTATTTTTCTGTCAAACAAGACTGGAATACAATTACTGTTTGAAACATGGTCCAATTTAGTAAACTCTTTTTAAAGAAGCAAATAATAGATTTAAGATAAAATTGAAATAAAGATTGGCTTCTCTATAGAGTGTAACTGCTAACTACTCCTTAATCGTGAGGAAATGCTTCTAATTCAGGTCATTCCGTGTAAATCCATGTTTATTTGTCATAAGAATATGAAGATAGATGTTTCCAGGTAATTTCTTGTCAGAGTGAGAAACTCCTCAAAAATCAGGCGTCAGCTTAGTGTTCTGAAACCTGGGAACAGAAGAGCACAGGATACATGATTTCTAAGTTATTTTACTGTTGTTCAGCTAATTTTTGATTGTTTTTGAGGTCATGTTTTTTATCTTAATTTCATGGCTTGTGTTATTATTCAGAGAAATGTGAAATTTCTGAGAGTTAATTGATTTGAGCATCTTTGTATAGCATTAGAAGGACATCTGGCTACTTAATTGCATTATCCTGCTGTTGTAGCAAACCATGTCATATTATTTGTTTTATAAGCTAATGGATATGCAGGTGACTTCAGTTTTGAAGCCCAAGGTTGGTTAGTTTTAATTACTAAGCATTCCTTCTGTAAAGTGGTCTCACTTCATACCTTTTTTTCCTCTTCCTCTGCTTTCAAAGCAAGACTGGTTTTTTTGTTTTGTTTTGTGAATTGTTTTTTTGTTTGTTTGTTTTTTTTACATCCAATCAGGCTTGTATTCATTTGCCTTCAAGAGAATTTCCCCCTAACCTCCAGACCTTCCCAACCTCTCTAGACACTAGATTTAGTCCTTTCTTTTTTGTTGTTGTTGTTGTGAAGTATTGTCTAAAGTTGATAGGGGTTTTGTCTCTTACCAAAATAGCCTAGAACTTTAAACCTGTTCATTAACCTGTTCATGCAGAGTTTTGAGCATAAACAGAGTATATTAAGTGTAAAAGTGAAGAAAACAGGCTATCTAAATTAATTTAAAGCACCAATGAATAAGGAAATGTCTGAAAAATAACTCTGAAAAGAGTAAGGATATTGAATATCATGAAACATCTTACAAGTTTTTTGTCAACTACAATTCAAATTTGTATTTAATGCTCCCTGTTGAGGGGAACATGGAAGAGGACATTGCCCTGTTGAGAAGCGTGAAGAATACTGGAGTGTCACTCAAGTTTCTCTAAATTTTAACACACCTCTGAAAGGAAGAAACATAAAATGTCAGTAATGAAATGAATTTTGAACTTTGCTAGCAAGGTGGATTTGATGCTTTCTGTGAACAGATGTCTTGTTTGATTGGAAAAGATCTTGCCTCACATTTATTGTCAAACACGGTGATTTCTTGCTGTCAAAAAGTGCTGTTCCATTTTTGGTGTTTCAGCATCAGTCTTCTGCTATTACAAAGCTGGTGCCGTTGGCTGTCAAGCTTGCACAGGTTCAATTGGCAGACTTATCTGTCTTCAGCAGGATTAGACAGAAATATGTCTCATTCACATGATGCTCCAGCCTTAGGCTGCACCAGCCCCAGGAAATTTGGGTACATTAGCTTCAAAGAAACTGTCTGCAATCCCTTCTGACAGCATGCTCTACAAAGTACCCTCCAATCTATTCCTTAAGCTGTTTTCTCTGTCTTTAGTATTTACTCTTTGTATTCCATAAATACTTTAGCATTTGTCTTGGCTATGGCTGGAAATGTTATACTATAAAGTGTTAGACCATACTTNACGTTAGTTTTGTGCTAATTTATTTCAAAGTATAATGAAAATAATAGCAAATGGTCCAGTATGAAATGGTTCTGTACTTGGAGACCAAGGATATATGTGTGTATGTGTGGGTTTTTTGTGTGTGTGTATACACACACATATGGAATGACAAGAGAGTACTTATTAAAGACCTTCCCAATGTTGCCTTGTGTCCTGATATAAATAGTTTTCATTTAAACAGTGAATACATTCCATGGATTTTTTTGGTTGTGAAAAGAGGAAATATGTCACTACTGCCTGTGAAGCTCTTGTCATCACCTTTTTTGGTACTACATCTTTAACTCCTATCTCATATTAAAGGAGCAAAATATAGTTGGCTTCAGTAGTCTGTTTATGTGCAGTTATGCTTGTATTTATGTATACATGCACACACAACTGTACATATATAACTTTGAATGAACATTTTGTTTTCTAGGAAATAGCACCTCAGAGCAGTCCTAGTTAACACGTAAAATATTAGACCATAAATTGTGTTTATTCTCTTTGTGTTAAGCTATGTCATTCTTCAAACAGTTTGCTGTTGCATATTACGACATTTAGTGCCTGTCTAAGCTGCTTGTTATCAGCAATTGCATTGCTTAAAATCTCCATTTGCCTATTAGTAACACTGACTACTTTGTATTTTATGTCATTTGAAATTGTACAGAGCATATCCCAACTGAGGCATGGCAACTAAATAAAACTTCAAAACTTGAAGTCAGTAATATCACTGGAAAAGTTTTATGTACCCTACAAGGTTTCTTACTGTTCTGATGTACAGGAGAAATGAGGTCTGCACTTCACTGTGAGAGCATTACTTGTTTTATTGCTCCAATTGCATAGAGCAGTCAGGAGTACAGGGAATGTGCCCTTGAATGCGTCATGAAAAAATCATGCTTTAAAATTCCTAATTCTGACTGCAGCTGTGTTCACGCTGTAAAAACCATTGTACAGGCAAGCATGAATGCCTGCAATGTGACTGTCCATTTCTACTGTAAATGCTCCAAGGGGAAAAAAAGGTACTCTTCTAAGGTGAATACATCCAAACTGCAGACCAGATTGTAATGTAAACTTATAGGCCTTCCTACAAAAATTCTGAGCATAAAATGTAGTAATGTTTAATAATGTTGTACACTTTTTTCTATTGTACTTGGAACAGATAATCAGAAAACAAAGGTGTTTCTATTACAATACATGGAGAGATATCTGTACAATAGACTGCTGCAGTATTTTTGAAGCTGTTTCTATGCCAGCAGACTGCACCAATGGAGTTGTTTGATGCCGCATTGGACTTTCTCCTGTCTCTACCAATAGCACATCTTTGAAAGGCAGCCAGTGAGAGTTTTTCTCATATGAAAAATATCTTCTGTTGCTAATCTGGAGCTACCTGTGTGCTGGATAGCTCACTATTTCTGGAGTGTAGATTAATCCATTTCTGGCTGCAACCAGGAGCTTTCCCATCTGTTGTAGGGCTAGTTTGAGTGCTTGCTTTTTTTGTTGTTGTTGTTTCTTGTTGTGTTTTTTTTTTTTCCTATTTAGCCTCCATTTTTTTTCCTGAACCTTGTACGAACTTGTCAGTCATTTAACACCGAGTACCACTGGTGACTTAACAGAAACTCAGTGTATTTTCTCCTGAGGAAACATCTCCCACTGTTTCCCACCCACTGCGGTGGTGGTGGTCTTGGCAAACCGTTGCAACAATTGTTTAGGATGCGTTTTGAGTATTGTCCCCTCAAAAGCAAGAAAAAATGACTATTGTTAGACTAGTTACGTGTTTGATTTTAATTAAAAAGAAATTGCCACCTGTGAAGGAAGTTGTGGCTCCAAGCCTTCTTTTCTTAATAGTAAAGCACTCTAAAATTGAACTTGATCAAGGTGATAGGTGTTAAAGTTTGTTTAATATAGCAGTATAATTTATGTTGACTCAAAGCAATTAAAATGGCTTTTTGAATTTGAAGAATGGAATTCTTATAAATTCTACAGAGGAATGTGAGTGTAGGGAAAACTGGATGAGGCTGGGAATATGATTACTGGGGATAAGGAAAAGGCAGAGGTCCTGAATGCCTTCTTTACGTCTGTCTTTAAAGGTCAGACCAGTTATCCTCAGGGTACTCCACTTTTTGACCTGGTAGTCTCGGCTGGGGAGCAGACTAAACCACCCACGATTCAGGAGGAAACAGTCAGAGACCTGCTACTCCAACTGGACTGTCACAAGTCCATGGGGCCGGATGAGATTCACCCGAGAGTGCTGAGGGAACTGGCGGAGGTGATAGCCGAGCCGCTTTCCATCATCTATCAGCGCTCCTTGTTGACTGGTGAAGTACCGGAAGACTGGAGGCTTGCCAATGTGACTCCCATCTACAAGAAGGGCTGTAAGGAGGACCCGGGGAACTACAGGCCTGTTAGCCTGACCTCGGTGCCAGGGAAGGTTATGGAACAGATTGTCTTGAGGGAGATCACGCGGCAAGTGCGGGACAACCGGGGGATCAGGCCTAGCCAGCATGGGTTCACGAAGGGCAGGTCCTGCTTGACCAACCTGATCTCCTTCTATGATCTAGTGACCCGCCTGGTGGATGAGGGAAAGGCTGTTGATGTAGTCTACCTAGACTTCAGCAAAGCCTTTGACACTGTCTCCCACAGTATTCTCCTGCAGAAGCTGGCAGTCCGTGGCTTGGACAGGTACACTCTTGGCTGGGTAAGGAACTGGCTGGAGGGCCGGGCCCAGAGAGTGGTGGTCAATGGAGCTAAATCCAGCTGGCGACCGGTCACGAGTGGTGTTCCCCAGGGGTCGGTGCTGGGGCCTGTCCTCTTCAATATCTTTATTGATGACCTGGATGAGGGCATTGAGTGCACCCTCAGTAAGTTTGCAGATGACACCAAGTTGGCTGGAAGTGTCGATCTGCCTGGGGGTAGCGAGGCCCTACAGAGGGATCTGGACAGGCTGGATAGCTGGGCTGAAGCCAATGGGATGAGGTTTAATAAGACCAAATGTCGGGTCCTACACTTTGGCCACAGCAACCCCAAGCAACGCTACAGGCTTGGGGCGGAGTGGCTAGAAGACTGTGTAGAGGAAATGGACCTGGGGGTGTTGGTTGACGCTCGGCTGAACATGAGCCAGCAGTGTGCCTGGGTGGCCAAGAAGGCCAATGGCATCCTGGCTTGTATCAGAAGTAGTGTGACCAGCAGGAGCAGGGAAGTAATTGTCCCCCTGTACTCAGCTCTGGTGAGGCCGCACCTTGAGTACTGTGTCCAGTTCTGGGCCCCTCACTGCAAGAAAGACATTGAGGCCCTGGAACGTGTTCAAAGAAGGGCAACAAAGCTGGTGAGGGGTCTGGAGCACAGGCCTTATGAGGAGCGGCTGAGGGAGCTGGGATTGTTCAGTCTGGAGAAGAGGAGGCTCAGGGGAGACCTTATTGCTCTCTATAACTACCTGAAGGGAGGTTGTAGTGAGCTGGGGGTCGGCCTCTTCTCTCGTGTAACTGGTGATAGGACTAGAGGGAATGGTTTCAAGCTGTGCCAGGGAAGATTCAGGCTGGATATTAGGAAATACTACTTCTCTGAAAGAGTGGTCAGGCACTGGAATGGGCTGCCCAGGGAGGTGGTGGAGTCACCGACCCTGGAGGTGTTCAAGGAACGTTTGGATGCTGTGATGAGGGATATGGTTTAGCGAGAACCATTGGTGATAGGTGGATGGTTGGACTAGATGATCTTATAGGTCCTTTCCAACCTTAGTGATTCTGTGTGATTCTGTGTGAAAAGTAATTTATGGTTTAAAAATATCAACAGACTTTTGAAGGATTCTCAAGTTAGTTGGAAAGTCTGTAGGTATAGCCAAAGCAGTGTTCTGTGAATGTGGGATACTTAAAGCCTTAATTGCTGGGAGCAAATCTTCAATTTAGAAGTCTCCTTCTTGTATGGGAAGGTTGTAGTTGTATTAGTTAAACACTGAAGTATAGACTGTTCCAAGGGAGTCAAGGAGGGACTGCTTCTTTCCATGCAAGTGAGTGGGTGAATTCATGTATGAGTGGATTCAAATGGATATCCTAATGCACTTGTTCCATACCTATGTGTATCCACATTTTTTTTTATTTAACTTCTGTTCTGAAATTAATTTCTGTTCTGAAACAGTCTTAAAACACTAGAAGCTGTTGTTTGGTAGGAAGTCTGTTCGCTTAGACTGTAGAGAAAATTATTTTTTTTCAGTTTTAAAATCTGTGAAAAGAAAACTGCAGACAGCACTACTCAGTGTTGTGTAGAAGTGATTTTTATCTAGATCCTGTCTTTGCCACTAAAATGACTGCTTTAACAGCTGGTAATTAATTGCTCGCTATTTGTAGAGAGTATTTTACCTTTTGCAATAAGTCATGCGAAGTTAAGATCCTGTGACAAGAACTCAAGTACAGTTAAAAAGTATTTTTTTTCTTGCTTATGTACAGGCAGAAGATTTTTTTACTAGTATTAATTTACTCTAACTGGTGTCATTGAAAGAGACTTTTTGTATGCAACTTAGAAAAAAACTTAGACACCACTACAATATTTATAAACCCATTTTACCTTGTTAAGAATTCCTACCTGAACCTGTGTTGAGCAAGAAAGAGGAATATATAAAATGGTAGCAGTGGTGAAGTATGAAGTAAACTTACTCGTATTACAACTGCCAGTAGGAACTCATGTTACTGATGCACTGTTCTGAGTAAACTTGCAGGTTGAAACCAGTAAAAGCTGTTATGAACTGGTGTAGATGTCTGTAGGAGAGCTACTGCAGCACTTAAGTTTCTGGAAAAAAGTTCTGCAACAACACTGACTGCCTTACTACATATGACAGCCTGTTAATATTTAAAGGAAGGTTATAATAAAGATGGAGAGAGGTTTGTTACAAGGGCATGTAGTGAATAAGGCAAGGCGTAGTGGTTTTAATCTGGAAGAGGGTAGCTTTTGATTATATGTAAGGAAGAAATTATTTTTAAAAGGGTGATAAGGCAATGGAGCAGGTTGCCTGGAGAAGCTACGGGTGATGAAGCACTGGAACAGTTTGCCCAAGGAGGCTGTGGATGCCCCATCCCTGGAGGCATTCAAGGCCAGGCTGGATGTGGCTCTGGGCAGCCTGGTCTGGTGGTTGGCGACCCTGCACATAGCAGGGGGTTGAAACTAGATGATCTTTGTGGTCCTTTTCAACCCAGGCCATTTTATGATTCTATGGACACCCCATCTCTGGAACTGTTGGATTGGGCTCCAGGCAATCACTTCTAAAGGGTGGTGTCCCTGCCCAAGGCTGGAGTGTTGGAACCGGATGTTCTTTAAGGTCCCTTCCAACCCGAATAATTCTGTGACTATAAAAACAGCGAAACAGGCAGTGCAGCCACATAAGTTCCATTGCCATAGGAATCAGGGCTAAAAGGAACAGTTCTCTTATGACAAGCTTCACTAATACTGCTATGATTGTATTAACTTGATTGTGTGCAAATTTTTTCTTTTCTATTTTCACAGTGGTAAAAAATCAGATTCTTTCTATAACCAATGACAATGATACAACTGCTTGTGTTGGTGAGAAGATGTTTTCCCTGGCTCTATTAAGTTACTTCTAAAATATCGTTCAAATTATTGTTATCTACAAGATAGTTTAGAAATGCTTCTTCTTTTACTTAATCTTCATGAAGGTTCTCAGCAACAAGAGGATTTGCCTAAATGTCTGATCTGTGCTGTACTGGAAAGAAGCTGTTACAATTGTAACTAGACCTTCATTTGTCCTTTGTCATATGTTAACATCGATAATGTTCTGGTTTTGACTACAATATAGTTCTCTATGGAGCAATTTATCCCAGCTAGACCATCTGAAAACAGATTCTTCATGCGCGTTCTCCTTCAGTAATTCAGCTATTCCTTCAGTAATTAATGCAATTTTAATTAAAGATTTATATATACCTGCCTTATATGTATCTGGGCATAACCTAAAGGTATCTGAAAAATTTTATATCACCTCTTTCTTACTGCATCTTTTCCCAGAAATGTCCTCAATTACTACGACAGTAAAATAATGAAACTAGATCTGTACAAATGTAGGGTTCATTCCTGTTTATTGCACAGGTTAGAGTATGCGCCTGGGACAACTCTGAATCAGAGCAGACATTCATCTCTTAAAATAAATGTGCTGTTAATATCAAAATCTGTACATCTGTTTTTTGTTTTTGCTTTTTTTTTTTTTTTTTTTTAATTCCTCCAGCACTTGTTACAAAAACTGTTCAGTTTGTGCAAGCACTCAGGAAAATGTTGCAGTGAGAAGTATGCAATGCAGTAAACTGTTTTTCTCAGCAGGAAGTCGGAGTCACCCTTTGAGGCAGCATTAAATAGGGACGTGAATGTGCTTAAGTATTTGAATCAAGAGAACAGCAATGGCTAATCCTTTATTTTACATGTTTTAATGAATTAGAGAAGTTGATTTCATTCCTTTTTATAGTACTTGCAGAACTGCATTATTCATGACAACTTCAACTTTCTGCAGTGGAGAAAAAATTTACATAATTCAAAATAACTGCAAATTACTGTCAAGGTAACACTTTTTAAATAAAATCTCTTCCCTCCACAAACATAGGCCCTTATCCTCTAAATAGGCTCTCCTCCTGGTGTGAGGAGGTTGTTGAGCATGTTTCCTTTATTCTTGCTAGGACCTTCAGATTATTAGCAAACAGAGAAAACTTTTTGCTCTTTAGTGCAAAATATTGTGTTATTGCTGTTGTAGGTTGATATTAATGACTGCTTGGATCATTGAACTTCAGAAAGTGATTCTGAAAGTCATATCTATGCTTTAGAAGGAAGCAGCAGATCTTGGCATTATTGCAAAACTTTCAAGAATTGTTTGTTGTATTTTTAACCTTCTCTCCACCCCAAAAATCTCTCAATATCAACCCAGAATATACAGTTCAAGATGGGTTCTTCCTGGCACACGTTTCACCAAAGATGAACTTTCTGCAACTATGCCTACCTTATAAGCAAAAGCCTGCTGGCATTTTTCAATGCAGTGACTTTGGGAAAAACAAAAAGTAATTGATGGTTGAAGATCTGAACCAGCTGCTTTCTGGAGTCCAGGGAGCTATAGGATTTGCCGATGCTTCTGTACTTTGATGGTTTTGTCATTTAAATCCCTGTTAAAGACTGTAAATACTTGTAACTGATAGAGACGCTATTCTCTCTGTCTCTGCTTACTTTCTTCCTTAAGGGAAAATGACAGCCCTGGGATTTGCTCTTTGCCTTCCCCTTCCCTTTGCCTTGGCAGCTGTGACAAGTTTTCTCACCTCTTTCAACTGCCTAACGCTCAAATTGTGCTCAGAAAACACAGGCGCTGTGCAGAACAGTGTGCAAGGGCACAGAGTTGGATGTTTGCAATACAAGAGGCTGAGCTGCCTGCCCCTGCTTTTAAAGCTCTGCCTTATCAGGCTCTTACTCTAATGGATGCTGCTTTGGTATGCACACTCAAGTTCAGCCTGTCTGGGTATGTCTGCCTTTCATCCCTGCCCCAAAATGAAGAATGCATGGTGTTAGTGGTGCTGAGCAGTGTAGCTAGCTCCAGCTATGAGCCATACCAGTCTTACTGGCAGGCTGTGGGAGCCATGGGCTCAAGAGGACTGTGGTCGTCCTGGATCAGAGCAGGTTGCAGTTAGCCCAGCATCCTTTGGCAGTATGCAGAATGGTGGTGGAGTCCACAGGGTTGGGAAATAATTTAGAATTTATCTGAACATGCTACTTGATCTCATTGCCCCTTCAAAACTCCAGTGCAGAAAATTGAGTCGTCTTTGCTCATTGATGTCATGGCACCGTCCCCGCAAATACACCATGCCTAGGTGTGAGTCAGTGCTGGCACATCAGCCTCTGTAGATCCCAGTCAGCACTCCAAATAAAGAGCTGTTTTACTATGCTGGCAGGAAAGAAAAAGCTTTCATTACTCTAGTTATACTGTCTTAAAGAATTGCAGTCTGAAAGTAATAATATTTGTTTGAGCCTTCCTGAACTATGCAAGCAAGTAGGGGGTTAGGACTACCAAATAGGGGCATCTACCCTTAGTCAGTTCCAGGTAAGAAATAAACAGGGTTGTACCAAGTGCAGGACCGGGAGGAGCACCTGGCCGTACTCTCTACCAGGTTGCACAGTGTCCCTGCAGTGCTTCCACAGGAGGTTTGCAGATCAGCACAGTTGCGCTCTTTCTGTCAGGATGCTTCTTGACTTCTGTTTTGGACATGCTTCCTGCCAGTTTCTTTTGAATCAACTTTGTCTCCTGCTCCTAACTTGTTTTAATGCTACCATTTTTCCAAATGACAGATCACTTGTTAAGTCATTGCCGTGCCTTATATTTCTTATGCTCTCTACTTCCCTGTCAAGAGAAGAAACATCCACATGTCCAAGTAGAAGTTCACAGAGGGAGCTGCTTAGTTATTTCTGCACACTATGTTGGGCATTCTTTATAAAAGATCTCATTTGCTGTATAGTACTAAAGTATGTGAACTATAAGTAGTGAATAGGCAGTGTCTCACTGTGGCTACTGCGAACAGTCAGCTTTGCCAAGTATTAAATGGCTTGCCGGTAGGTGAGAAGTAAAGACAAGCAGCCCAGATTACTTCGTTTTGCTGTGGGAATTAGATGGTAAATAAACTTCAGAGAAACGTACTCCTTTTCAGTAGTACCTCTTTGTTGGCTTTTTTTTTTTTAAGAAAAAGAATCTGTAGTTTTAAAAGATGCCAGTATTTTTAAGTATAACTGAAAAAACTGCAGCATCAACTCCTGTACGAAGGATTGTGGTATAAATTGTGATCGGTTTATGACATGTTCTTAACCTCTTCGGTAGCTCTACGTTGTTATGTGCTTGAGGTGCTTATCTATGTGGATCAGTCTGAAAGTAATGCCTCCTGTTTGTCTCTACAGAAAATAAAACAGATGCAAAGACCACAGTAATTATATTTGATATATTTGATATTTGATTTATATTTGATATATTTTGATGCTACAAAACACTATTTTTTTCAACATAATCACCACCATTAGCTGTGCATTTTTACCAGCCATGAACAAGAGCCTGCATGCCATGCTTGTAAAAATCTGCAGCAGTGGAGGTGACCCCACTGTTGCTGTGACCACTGCTGAAATGCGCCGCCTACTACCTCACTGTGCTCACATCCACTGTTCGGTCTCCAGAAACATTCAGCAAGCGTTAAGGGAATGTCAGTGGGTGCAATTTTGTGTCCATGGAGGAAAGTATTTCCTTAGCTTCATACATATTTACATGTCAGAACCCATTTTGTCATGCTGCTCTCTGTCGCACAGCAATATAATGTAATGAAACATTGGCAGGACAGCTCAACCTGTACTCCCATACCACCAACATAATAAAATAGGAAACATTACTTTCAGAGCATCCCTTTTATTTTATCCATATCTTTTCTTCTCTGTAACTAGATAAGAAGTAAAGAAGTTGATAATAATCTAAAGTATTTTAGTGACATTAGGTAGAAAACTCAAACAGTGGTACCACATATATCTTGGGAAAGTTGGTTGTTAAACTGTGAGCTGAAATGAGATTTTGTTCTGCAGTCAGATGTTCACAGCAGCTTTTTCAAGTGAGAGTGTGGTCTTGCAGTTTAACCAAACAAGTCTACTTACTTAAAGACAGATTTACCTGGTTTAGCATTCATAGGAACTCAAAGATATGATTGTGTTTGTGTGTTTGTGTCCAGGTTTGAGAATCTGTGAGGACAGTATTTAATTACTTTGAAAGTTCTTGAGAAATCCAAATACTTAGAAGTAAACAAACTCAATACTCAAAGCCCACGTTTTTATGCCTATTTATCCCAGTGGCAGGTGAGCTCACCCTAGAAGACGTATTATTTTAGACATTTCATGGTCTTGGAGTAAGACTGCTTGGTGTTCAGTGAGATAATCTGATGTTGGTGGCTTTAGATTAACTCGGGCTTTTGTCAATTCCTGTGATTCCTGGTTCACTACTCCCAGTTCTTGCTTTCAGCTGCTTGTTTTGCATTCTTGCCTAGGAATAATCATCATATATTCCTCTTGAAGAAACTAATAGGTCAAAATAACCTTTAGAGATAACTTTCAGAATTACTCTTGCAAAGTTTCAAAGTTGTTTTCAGGCCAATTCTATTTATCACTGTAAGTGCCTTGTCTCATGCTTTTTTCTCATGCTTTTGACTCACGTTTTGCGTGAAAAATGGAATAGATCTGTAGCATGTTGTGAGCTGCTGTTGGTACTGTGTGGAAGAGTCTCCTTCCTGATCTCTTCATAAATCTTCATGTCTTGAAACACTCCTTATTTTATTACCAATATAACAACTGTAATTGATATGACAACTGCTATAATAAGTATAATTGATATGATTCATTATTTCAAAACTAGCTACAAATTCTGAATAATCCTCAAGGTTCTCCCCAAGTGAGAGAAGTCCTGCACTTCTCAGTCTGCCACTTCATACAGACTTCAAGTCTTTAGTAGTTTTGTCTTGGCTATTTCTTCTCTCATTTCTTTGGTTAGAGAACAGCAGTTCTCCATGTGCTTGAATGGCAACAGTTTGCCTCTTATAGCAAGGCTGGCTCAGTTCTCATGCTCTTGTTCATGCAATGGGAAAGTGGTCAGACAGTAACCAAGACACAACATAAAGAGAGCAATACTGCTTGAATGCTCTTCTTGTTGATGTTTTATTTAATTCCTTGGGTACTCATTTAAATAGTTGCTTTTCTATAAGGAAAGCAATGCTGTTGATGCCATTAGCAGTCTTTTTTTATCCTTCTCCAAGGGAACTTCTAATAACCATACGTTATGTATATGTGCGTGCCTGTACATGGAAATACAGTCACTGAATTGATAGAACAAGCTATTATTGCCTATGTTTTAGGCATTCACAAACAAGGATATAAAAAATTCAAGGCAGCTACAGTGAAGCTGCTGGTGCACTAATGCAGAATTACTTATCTATATCTAATCAGCTTGATCCATTCTATCAATACCAAGATGAAAGTATAGTTTCTACCCTTCTAGTAACCAGCTTTGCAAATGCCTTCTTAAAATTGTCATGCCAGATTACATGGTTCTTATCGTTTGCTGATCTCTTTTGAAAGCAGCCCCAGGTTACATGCATATTGGATTACCACGCATCAAAAAGATTAAAATAGGTGTGTTATAAAGATAAGGGCTTTTTCTTATTCTACTTTCAAGAAATTGCTTTAGAAAGACCCTTCGGAGAAAACAAAAAAGGGTTCACAAGAGCCAAGCTGGAAGCAACAGCTCACAGAAAATTGCAGAATGGCTGACAGATTCCTGACTATACGCTGGTGCTTTGTTTCTTGCTTTAATCTGTGTTTTATGTCCTCATGAAGTAGCATAAAGCTGAGCATTAACTACTTACATATTATCTGCCCATTTTATAGTATTGTGAAATTTTAAAGAAAATCACAGTTACTTTCAGATGCTAATTTTTTCAGGTACTCAGTGAAGGACCTGATGTGAATTTATAGGCGACCAATTATTTTTCAAAGTGCAACACCTGAATTTAATCAGCAATTTTAAAGGAAGGGGTGAGGTGATGCTTTTTTTTCTATTATTATTTCTTTTATCTGGGAATTTGGAAAAATAAAAGTTACATCTAATCCCATTCCCACTACCTAGTAGCAATAAAAAGCCCACAACATGAAACTGGGAAGAAATCGTAGTCATTCATAAAAGTATTTCAAAGCAATATGTGTGCACATAAGGATCAAAGCTAATTAGGAGATCATTGAAATTACAGGTAAAATGTGAAAGAGCAAATTCTATTTGGGGAAAAAATTGCTTTTGAGAATGATGCACACAGATATCTGCCTCACATTCTTGCTGAGAGAGAACCCAAGTTCTGAGAATGGTTCTTGCCCTTCAAGGTGGTAATCCAGTTCCTGAAAGCTGGCAGATTTATCTGATGTTGATTTCAGGAGCCTTGAAGACATAATATGAGGAAGTCTAAGATACTGAGTAACTCAACTTGAAAGATAAACAAAAGCATGAAACATCACATGAACAATAATAAATATAACCCAGAAGAGGTTTTCTGTGGTTCAGTATTTTCTCTATAAAGAACTGGTTTGGAGTCTTTGTCTTACGTAGTGTAGTTTTACACATCTTCAATTGATTAGGAGTTATTTTTAAAGCACACATACCTCTAGGTGATCTATTTTATTTAGCCTATTATGAGGAATCAAATGAGTTGATCTATTTTGCCATTGTCCTAAGCTGATAGGACTAAGTAACCTGCATTAGGAGGAAACAGAATGTAGTTAAGATGCTAGAATGTGAAAGGAAATAAAAAGTGGGCAAGGAATGTAAGCAGATGAATAACTTAACTTGGAGAAAGCTGCAGGTGTTATTTACCACATCTCAGAAGAAGAACAAAAAAAGACCAGCAGTGGGAGATTTTAATTTTGAAAACAAAACAGAATGGGAAGCATGTAACCTTTAGTGATCCGACCTCTCTATCCTGCCCTGGGGTCCCTGCAACGGGGAAGAGGCCCCATATTCATTACCACAGCAAGGGCAGAAGGGGAAGGAGGGAGGAGCCCCCAGACCAATTCCCTCTGAGGAAGGACAAAAGTGTTGTTCTCCTGTCTGTCCATCAGTGCAGTAATGGGGCACCACCCTGTTAATGCTGCTGGTTTAATAACTTGTATATCACTCAGTCCTTCTCACCGCTGCTCTGCCTTCTGTTTGCAACAACATCTTCTGTGACTGTAATGTAGCTGTTTGTACTGTGCTCCTCCTTGGTTATGTTTCTGAGTACATTCTCAAGATAATAGACTTGTAATTAAATGTTTAGATAGCATTTCAGGGCCAAGTACCATATCACACTAGAGATGATTAGTCACCAAAAATGCCCGGTACCAATCACTGAACTAATGAATTTGTGAGTGTTAGCTGAAGATTTCCTCAGCTTTTCTAAAATGCAATGCAATCTTAACAATTGTCTGTACCCCCACATGTAGGACCCCAGATCGTAAGACAACAAAGGGAAAATATAACATTTAATGTTTGTAAGCCTCTTATGAGCCTAGAGCCTTACTCTGTATCCATGTCACATTGTTTCTTCTTATACTAGTTGGTTTCTATAAAATAGTCTCTGGAAAATGTAACCATTTTGCAGGAAAATTGCCTGCCCTTAGGTACAATTGACACTGTCTCTTTTGTGCCGTTCTTCAGCTTTTGGGTGAGCTAAGATAGTGAAATTTTCAGAGGAATGGCTTTTCTGCCTGGATATCTTGTGATATTTGAATATGCTGTATGAATTTTGCAAATGCTAGCAATTTCTTGATACGCTCTTGAGAGCTTGTGGATGTGGGCTAGTATGAAAGCAAAGACTTTAGGGTCTGGAGAAAACAGCAGGCCTTACCTGGATCTTCATTAAGATTTGCCACCCAACAAGCTAGTGTACCTTTTCCTTATAGATAAGGTTTGTTGTTTCCTTGTTTCACAGACATATCTTTAATTTCAAGACTTTACTCATCTACCATTGCTTCTTCAGAAGCTCATGACACTTAAGCCTTCCAATTCTCCTTTTAATGCTGCTGATTCTTATCTCAAACAATCTGTGCTCAGATGATTAAGATGTCATAATTGAAGAATTTTCATCTCCTCTAAGAAATAAGAATATAGATCAGATGAATTAATGAAAGCAGAAGATCTTTTTTATGCTAATAGTTTTCAAAATAAATGACAAAGAGAGAATCACAGAGTATATGTCAGCAGTTTAGTATCCTTGGTGCAGAGCATCAGTAGGTTCTTAAGATCTTGTGGCTCTTTCATTTTATATTTAATTAGGCTGTATCAGTCTAATAGTAATTTCTTAGAAATAAATGCATCAATGCATTAAAATATTAGACTTCAGCACTTGGAATGGAATGCCAGTCTTGTCTGCGATATCACAAAAATCTTATGGCAGTACAAGAAATTAAATTCATTTTTCAATTCAAGCACTGCTGCTTATTCTTTGCAGCTACCAGCACTTATCTAAACTAAAGGTGCCTGACCATTCCAATGCCTGAATTTTGCTAGCTTACCTCACACGGTGGTTACTTAACTCCAACTCTCTATACAAATGCTGGTGTTGTGGGCACACAATTCTTGAATCATAAGCTTTGAAATTCTTACCTGGCTGAATGCCCCAGATGTGTGGCAGATAGGTTGGTGCCCTGAAGCAAGAGAAGAGCTGCAGTTCTGCAGTGTTTCTTGCAGTGGCTGTCCTGATGGAGTGAGGCCCACTGTGGGCAGGGAAGGGCCAAGGCGATTGATGGGTACAAGGACTGGCTTCAGCATGTTGCAGCCAGGACCTGGGCTTGTGGGTACCTCTGCAGGAAGCTCAGTCCTGCTGTCAGTCATAAGAAATCCCCTGTGCTACAAACATGGCTCACTGGCTGAAGAGCCACATGTGGCTCAAAAGCCAGAGTCTGGCCTTCATGAATGTAGAATCTCACCTACACCATTCTCCATGGAGACTCGTGACTTGCAGGCTGTTGTGTGAGTGCTGTAGCAATGCTTAATGCCTGAAGAGTTACAGGTCAGGTAACAAAGTAGAAGACCTTTAGTTCAGTATTGAGCATGCTTGACAGTAACACTTGGCTTTGATAGATGATTAAGTATGCTGATATGTACCTTGCTTAGAGCATCTGCGGTCAAGTAGTATTTTCTAGGGCAATAAAGTAAGGGATTAAAGTAAAAGAAAGGAGTTCTTATCATATTAAAACAACTCTTTGGAAAAAATGTCTTAATTGTTACTGCATTTAGGAAAACAATGTTCTGATTATCTTGGAAAAGTGAAGAATAATAACTTTTGTCTTTGTGCAACTGTGTTACAAATTCTTCTGAATTAATAAATGGCTGATTATCAGAAACATAAAAGAGAACCTTTTACAGATTTAAATTACAGACAAATGAATGACAAGGGTTTCTTCCTGGGAGTACAGTCAAAGGTAGACTTCAGTAAAACCAATTGCGTAGTGGAAGTGTAGTCTTTGATACATAATTAAGAATTAATCTTCTATAGTTAGGATGGCATCAGGTTACAAGTACAGCTAGAGAAACTGGTTCATTCTAGTTTCCCTAATGGTTATGGTTTTCTTCTCAGCCAAGACAGAATCTGAGTAGGTAATTAAGTAACTGTGCCTTTAAGCTGCTCCTTCAGGAAGAGCAGAGCTAAAATGTATTTTGAAACAAAAAGTAGGGGGGGAAAAAAGAACTTTACATTTAGATTTTTCTGAAAGATAATTAATTTTCACTCCGTAGCCAAATGTTGCAGAAGAAAAGAAATGTCTAAACAGCTATAAATATGTAGGATTTGATCAGCAAACACATCATCAGCTTTCTTTCAAATTTCAGATCAGTGCTACAATTTCTCTAAAAATCCAAACATACACATTAAATGTACAGCTAGAATTCTGACTGACTGGGTGGGTACTGTTAGCATAGTTTAGCTATGATGTTTTTTAGTGGAATTAGTAATTACATACTTAATGTCTGTGTAGCATCCAGTAATAAGTAATGTTTTAGTTCCTTAGTCTCTCTTCATGTTTGCTGAAACAGAGATGTTCTGTTAGAAAATGTTTTAGATTTCTCAGTCATTCTTAAGTTTTTGTGACTAGCTTTGAAGCATCACCAAAGTTTTATGGCATAAAGTGATTGTGAAGCCACACAGTTTCCTATAAAGGTAATAAATTTTAAGCTTCAGTTCTGCTAAAAAATTGTCAGTCATGTAAATCTTGATCTGATGTCCGGTGAGGACAGCGAGAGTCCTTATTTCAGTGGACATCAGATCAACTCTTTTCAATTTTCGCTTCCAGTATGTGATTTGAGTACTATCTTGAAATCTTTCCAGATGTTGGGTATGTTCCTAGATAATGGTCAGAAGCTTTTTCCTTTTTTATCCTTCTTTATTTTTTTGATTTTAGGAAATGTATAGATCATGAAAGTGATGCATTTTGGGGGAAAAGAAAATGTTACAAAGGTATTAAAAGGAAATTTATATTAAATGTACAGTCAGTAGCAGCCACCATATTGTTACCTGGAAAGAGAAGGAGAGTGCACAGGCAAAGTCAAACAGATTTGAATTGTACTGAGAAGCTGCTAGTTGCTCTTCTAGTTCTTCCAAGAGGGAAAGATGGAAGATCAATCGAAGCAGAAAAAAAATTAACCTCTGCAGCTCATGAGCATCTTTTTTTTTTCTTTCTTTTTTTTTCAAATAATGAGTCTTCCAAGTATTTTAGCTAGAATAGCCAAAGACTCTTTTGTTAAAACCAATTTCCAAGAAGTTCAGTCTTCACAACAAAATGGATTTGGGATGTGAGTTTTGATTCCTGTAGAAATAGGATTTCAGATCTACACTGTGCTTAACAGTGAGTGTGGGAAAATGCTATGTGCTGAACCCTGCCATGCCCTGTAGGTACCCTCCTTCTTTTTGCTCCTTCATTTTTTCCTATGATGTGATAGCACCAAATTCAATACAGTAGCAATAGTGTTGTATTTACATCAAGAAAACACAGTGCACACAGAACAGCAGCTGGAGGATGTTTCCCTGAAGAGTGTGTTGCCAGAGTCTTCCTGGGCACACTTGTGTAAATTAGGTATGCATTCGTCCTCTTCTAACATACTAGGGGGTGTCCAGTATCTTTAAACATATAAAAAAGATTTTTAAAAGTTGAAAAAAGTCTCCTGCATCTTTTTAGGAGGAGAAAGGGTGTTAACTTCATAGTAAAGGGCTCTGTATGCATTTTGAATCTCAAGTGTTAGAAGAGCTACAAAAAATTACCTTGAATTAATGAATGAATATCACAACTGGGAGAAAAAAATAGTGTTTTCCATAGAACAGTCTATCTGATATTACACATAAACATATGAAAACCTAACTTACTGTCATCCTTTTTACTTGCACTTAAAGTTAGGGTAATTCTCAAACCTGATGTTGAGAGGATACAGTTGTCCACATGATAAATTAGTAAACAAAAAAGTGCCATTTTTTGTCTATATCAGCAGTTAGATATTACTTAGATAAGAGGAATGTTGGTTGCTTCAGCTTTTGAAACCGTGGGAGAATATACGTTCCTTTATTATGATGCCATCAGTAATTGGTACCTATCAGGGACGGTGAGTACTTTTTTAAGCATAACTACTGAAGATATTTAATAACAATGTGTGGCCCAATAAACTTGAAATGCTCTTTAAAATATAGACACAGTAACTAAGACTTGCTTCATGCCACCCCAGACTCTTACTACCATATATGCAGCTCATAGTCTTTAATATATAATTCCCACTTTTTTTTTCTTGGTTGCAGACGTAGTGTTATTATCTGCGTAAGATAGAACGTTTTCTGCCAAATTTTTAAAATCAGACTACATATGATATATCAAAACAAAGATTTGCCAGGAACAATCTAACGTTTGGAAAGGTAAAGGCTGAACTTGGAGAACAGTGCCAATGCATGTAGACTGTTGATTGAGTTTGAATATAGGACAGTTGTGTTCAAATGCCATGAATGAATCTAAATGGCCATGGTTTACTTTAACTATTGCATTTTTTTTCTGAGAAACTTCAAATAATTTAGCTTGGGTTTCAGAACAGTGGAAGGAAATGTAATCACTTTTTTTTGATGCAGTAACATCCAAATGATTTTTTGGGTTAGCCCTGTTTCACATACAGGTAATAAGGTCTTTCTAGTTTCCTAATGGACCTCCTGTGCATATCATATACTTAAATTCTTAAGCTAATGTGTTAACCATTGATTCACCCCTTCACCTTTATAAACTGCTAATGTGCTAGGTGGCAGGGGAACAACTAAATTAATGCTTCTTTGTAGTTGCTTTATTGTGAAGAGAGAAAGTAGTGCCTGCAGAGGGAAGGGACTTAACAAGAGAAGAATTGTGCAGAAACAAGTGCAGAAAGAAAAAGACACACGAAGGTCAAATCACAGCAGTGTCATCAGGAAAAGACTTCTTTCTTCTGTGACAATATCTTAGCGATCTTACTAAGGTGGCCTAGGACTGCATCAGGATCTATAACATGAACCTAACATAGTAGAAGATGACTTCGACATCAGAAAATAAACTATCCAAAAGAAAAATGGTTTCTCCCTATATAGAGTTAACAGGTACTTGCTGAAAAGATTATGTATGAAGGAGTTGAAAGTGAGGTTAAAAGTTGGAATGACCAAGTCACCTGCTGTGAGCCTCCTGACAGTTCTATGCCCCTTCTCAATCACATTTAACTGATGAATTTATCTGCACACTGTTACAAAGAAGAATAAAAGCTAATGCTGAGTGCTGTTTATGTAAGAGCAGTATGGAGCGGCTGAGGAGTCAGATTTTCAAGGGCTTCTAACTTTGTATGAACAACAAACCATTGATGTGAAACTTCTCTTACTGATCATTTTTCTTCTTTTCTCCACTTTTATGTTAAATGTTGCGAATGATACTTGATAAAGGTTGATAATTGTAAAATTCAATAGGGAAAAATCATGGGCTTTGTTTACAGAGGTGCTGAGGTTTCTCTCAGGCTTTATGAACTAGGGAAGGCAGTGATGAGAGACATGAGGTCACAAAGTCCAGACTGGTCTCTATCATATCTTTGAGCAATTTATCATAATCTTAATGTTAGTCCTTTGGCACAAGCCCTTATATTCCCTGTTTTAGCATGACAGTATCTATTTCTGCTTTTTCTCAATACAATCTTAACTGAAATCCCACATTAGCAACATATATGAAAGCCTGTTCCTGTGGTGAAGCAACCACCCCTTTTGCTTCAAAATAGCTTTTGGGTTCTGGTGTGCCTGAAATGTGAAATAACACTTTCCAGCGAACTACATTGGCTCTCTTGGTGAAAAATGAATCCATTTTCTTAATAGATTCACTGAAAGCAGTTTACCTGGCCAGTGCTTCATTGAAGTGCTATACCATGTACTGTCTCGGTCATAGAGAATTAATCCTGTCCCTTGAATTGTGAAACTTTCACTTTTAGATTATTGTTGTGGTTTGGTGATTTTTCTTTTGTGATCAGTATTCCACATCAGAACATCATGTGAACCAGTAGGAGTTAAAGAGTTAATGTTCTGGTTC
>JACDJE010000910.1:0-28972 GCA_016647715.1 Pavo muticus
CTGTCATTCACCAAACACAGAAATGGACAATTATACTGTCTGAGCAGCTTTCCTTCCAGTTGCTCAGTCACTACATTGTCTAATCTTTCTCTTAGAAAAGAGAAAATATATTTTGGGATACCAACCTGGCACTGATGCACATCCACTTCCAAAAACATTGCCTGAAGATATTTGTTACTCAGAGCACTGAAAGCTGGGGCTATCCTTAAACAAGGGCCACATCTGTGAAAACGAGATAAAATTCAAGTTGTTTTTTTTTGTTTGTTTGTTTTTAAATACCTGCCCTAAACAGAATCAGCACGTTCATTTTCTTACTATATCCTTGGTACGTGCTAAAATAACATTCCTACCTGGCAGACAGACAGTTAGCAATCCTGGTGATACAATTAAGAATGACATTTAGAAACACGTCATGAAGTGTTAATTCCCACCTCCTCATGTCACATGCATCCTAATGTCTCTATAAAGATGGCCGCTCTCGCTTTTCTCCTGTTCTTCTCCTCCTGGAGTTAGATGCGTTAGCCCTCCCAGAAGCGTGCCGTGCCGCAGCGCATTCTGGGCGTCTCTTCCTGCTGTGACGCTGCAGATAGAATCTGGTGCTGCCTGTGTGGCGCTCTCTGTTCTATCGTCCGATGAGGATGGTGGGCGTGAAGCTGATCGTCAACGACACCGATTTCCAGCCTGAGCTGAGCGCGGTTGGGTCCCGCCTGGCCGTGGTGAAATTCACTATGCGGGGGTGAGTGGCGCCGTGAAGCGCAGGGTCCGTCCTGCCGGAGTGCTTGATCAACGTGGGCCTGGGGCCGTGCTGGGGGCGGGTGGTGGCGGCGGCGGCGGGATCCTGGGGCTGTCGTCATGTCCGAGCTGTCAGTGTCTGTATGCCCTTCTTGAATCCTTCCGTTTCTTATTTGACTCTTTAGTGTGCTTTTTAAGGCTGCGTGAAGCCTCAGGCACTCAAATGGAAGCGTGCTCAGGAGCTGCTGGCTGTGTGAGCACTGTCACTGTGTGTACCGCAGGCTCTGGGTGCTGCCCCTGAGCCGCTCTGCTCTGGGGTGCCTCAGCCTTACCCTGTGGTGATGCTTTTTGCAGTCCTCGCGTGTGCACGTGAATATATTTTGGCTATAGACTAGCCAATATGCCAAATTCTGGTCAGATTACAGGCATGATGTCTTATAGGAATACCTACCTATAGGTGTGCCTTACCAGTTAGAGATTTGTGTCCTTTCTCAGACTGAGGAAGGGAAGGGGGAGGCTGAAGGTCTGTCAGCAGGTTGGCGTTGGCAGAGCCCTCTGCTTGAGTTAGGGCAGATGTCTATGTGCTGCTGCAGTAATCTCCCGCAGTTCTTTCTGGTTTGCTTCTTCATTGCTTTTTGTACAAGTTGATTTGTAAGAATATTCCTTTGTCAGGATAGCTGTATCTGTATGCTCTGTGGGTGTTGACAAAGCAGTGCTTGTTAACAAATGTGTTCTCAGCCAAGGTGATGGCAGTTATGTTAGTATTGTTACAGTAAATAGTGTAACACTCGTGATCCCTGCTTAAAGGTTTAATGTATTGTCACTACGTCATGTCCTATATAGAAACTTTACTGTAGCTGTTTTTTACAGGTGGCAGTGGATTTCTTGTACTCAGTTTCAGTGTTTACACAGAGTATACTGTTGTGGTTTAACTGACAGCAACTGAACACCACATAGTCCTTTACTCAGTCACTCCTTTAATCTGAGTGATTCTTACTGTAATTATGTTGATAAGGCAAAGAAGTGATGTCATCTGGATCTTGGGAATTGGTATTATCATCCAAGTTAATTCCATACATCATCTCCAGCAAAGCTAGTTCCCTCAAGTACTGGATACCTTTCTCTATGGTGATCTATTTGCTGGGTTACATAGCAGGACTTCCTTGAAGGGATATCTTTAACTCATGGCTGACAAGTCACTGCCATAGGGTAAAGGCCTGTGTCCCTTTTCCAATTGCTTTGTCAATGCCACTTTCCCTGGAAAGAGATTACAACTGCTTGGCCTCACTGCCTGCTAAGTCCAGGCTGCTGGCCCCACCATCCCAGCACCGGAGCATCCAGGTGGCAATGTGCTTGCTGGGATGACAGCTGAAATCTTTTCATATATCTTGAAGCTCACCCAGCATTAGGGGTCACATGGTTTCAGTCTCTTTTTGAGTTCATCTCCCTCCTCCCCTTCTTCCAGCTGTTGAACCAGTGATGGCCCTGCTTCATCATCTTTTTCCATCTGAGTAGGAGCTTTTTTTCTTACTTAATGACCTAACTTTTGTAGCCATTTTTTTTTCTCATAGAATTATTTAGAATCATTAAGGTTGGAGAAGATCTCTAAGATCATCTAGTCCAACCATAGTTGCTAATTACAGCAGCTGAATGCTGCCTAGTCCTTTGGTCGCTCCCCCTCCTTCCAGTGGGATGCAGGAGAAAACTGAAAATAAAGAATAGAACTTGTGAATAGTTTTTATTTCAATCTACTAAGAAAAGGAAGAGAGAAATAACAGAAATGATAATATATATATATGCCAAAAAAAGTGATGCACAGCGCAATTGCTCACCACATACCAACTGATGCCCAGCTAGTCCCTGAGCAGCAGCCCTTCTCTCAGCCAACTCCCCTCGATTTGGTAGTATTTTGCATGTTCTCATATGGTATGGAGTATCTCTTTGGCCAGTTTAGGTCAACTGTCCTGATTTCCCCCCCTTCCCCTAGCCCCTCACTGGCAAGACAGTATGAGAAGCTGAATCATCCTTGGCTCTGTGCAGCACTGCTTAGCAACAACTAAAACATCAATGTGTTATCAACATTGTTTTTCTTCTAAAGCCAAAACATAGAATCATACCAAACACTATGACGAAAAACAACTGCCCTAGCTGAAACTAACATCTACCTCTTTTCCATGCCATTTACACCATGCTCAAGTCCCACAGTTTTGCATATATCCTAACTAATTACCATCATGTCTTACTTTTTGATATATACACACAGATATAGTTCCATGGTCTATTGGCCATCCATGTAAATTGTCCGTGGAGTTCATTTAGTCCTTGACTTGGGGCTCCATCTGTCATAAGTCCTTCAGAGAAGGAGGGATGACTCTCAGTGTTGGGTTACTGCATGCAGAAGTTAGTTCTGGTTCCATCAGTGTTTTTTTTTGTTTTTTTTTTTAGCTTGCGTAGTTCTTACTGTACTGTTGTTAACAAGGTATATAACAGCCACAGTAATTATGACATGCAGTATTATGTAGCAATTAACATATTACAACTTAAATTATTGGCTGTTCACACCTAGTACCCTTGAGGTACACACCAGATGTGCTATTTGACTTAACTCTTTGCACTTCACAGAAGTCCATTTAATTTGGAGAATTTTGCTTTGCTGTCAAAGATGCTGGAACTAAATGGATGAGGTAGAAAGTATTAAGTTAGTTTTAATTAATAGGTGTGCCTAAACATGTGAGATGAGGATTGTCTAAGGACGTGGGAATTAACACTTCATGACGTGTTTCTAAATGTCATTCTTAATTGTATCACCAGGATTGCTAACTGTCTGTCTGCCAGGTAGGAATGTTATTTTAGCACGTACCAAGGATATAGTAAGAAAATGAACGTGCTGATTCTGTTTAGGGCAGGTATTTAAAAACAAACAAACAAAAAAAAACAACTTGAATTTTATCTCGTTTTCACAGATGTGGCCCTTGTTTAAGGATAGCCCCAGCTTTCAGTGCTCTGAGTAACAAATATCTTCAGGCAATGTTTTTGGAAGTGGATGTGCATCAGTGCCAGGTTGGTATCCCAAAATATATTTT
Organism: Pavo muticus; assembly: GCA_016647715.1. Lineage (NCBI taxonomy): Eukaryota > Metazoa > Chordata > Aves > Galliformes > Phasianidae > Pavo > Pavo muticus. Next base: position 3,816 of record JACDJE010000910.1, read on the forward strand.
CTCTTTTCTAAGAGAAAGATTAGACAATGTAGTGACTGAGCAACTGGAAGGAAAGCTGCTCAGACAGTATAATTGTCCATTTCTGTGTTTGGTGAATGACAGGTAATTGTGTTGTGAAACTCCCCAAAATTATTATATTCGCAGAGATGTGAATGAACATTCAGGAAAGTACTCTTGCAGTTAGCACTTGGATATCCTTTGTTTAAACGGTGTGCAGGCAGTTTAGCAGTTCCTGCTATACGTGCTATTTAGATACACAGTTAAAGATGCCACCAGTATGAATTAAGATTAGCAAATTTTTTCAAACTCTGCAATAATTATTGACTAAAATCAAAAGTGCAATAAACTGATGATTAGTGGGACTAGATTCCTCTCAAGTACTACGCCACTGTTTTTAACAGACAACAGCGTTGCAGATGAGCTGTTGATTGACTTAAGGGTCATTAACAAAAATCAACAGTAGTATGTTGAAAGGCAGTTTCTTGAGTTACTGCAAATGATAATGGAGAGAAGTGAATATAGAAGTAGCAACACTGCAAAGGACACTAAACTATGGAAAGCTTTGGAAAAACTACTAAAGGTGCATAACAAATACAGGTAGAAATCAAATGGAAGCCACCTTCTGCAGTGGAAGGCTGCAGCTTCCATGGTGTGCATGAATGTATCTTTGGAAAGGGAAGGAATGCAGGTATAAAGAATGCTTGAAATGCAGTAAATGAAGTAATCCTCCACCTGATGTACTGACAAACCTACTGGTAACACGAAATCCGTTGAAAGAATGCCTAAATGTATTAAAGATTAGGAGGATCTGAAGAATTAAAACAAAGTTATCGTCTGACTTGAAGATGCTTATAAAATAACAAATATTGTTTGCAAACTTGGGGCTGATGTAGCTTGACTAATATTAATGTGTACATTCTCATCTAGGTGGAATCAATGTTTGTCTCATATTGGTGATAGTCTGTTAGGTAATCCTAGTAACCAATTTATGCATTCTAGGGAACAGCTGCTACCAATAATATATCAGCAACGCCAACATTTCTGTTTTTTCGCAACAAAGTACGAATCGACCAATATCAAGGAGCAGATGTTGTAGGGTTAGAAGAAAAAATTAAGCAGCACCTGGAGAATGATCCTGGAAACAATGAAGATACAGATATCCCCAAAGGATATGTATGTGTGTGTGTGTGTGTTTTTTGTTTTTGTTTTTTAAACATTTAGGTAACTTGAACTGTTCTTTTCTAAATGTATTCTGTTGAACTAATACTACTGTAGGCAAAACTACAAGCTCCCTGTGGCTTTGGAGGACAAAATTTGAAAGTTAACCATACTTAGTAAATATTTTACAACTCTGTAACGTACATATGTTAAGAAAAATCTCTGTATGTAGCCCTTGGTGATTAAAATAATGAATTTCATAGATGGTGATGAAGATTTTGCTACAGTTGGATGTTATTTCTTTCCTCTTCTTGGGCATCGTGATCTGTGAACAGCTGTGGTGTCCCTGTTCATTGCAGGGGATTTGGACTAGATGGCCTTCAGAGGTCCCTTCCAACTCTAATGATTCTATGATTGTATGATCTTCCTTGGTAAAGGGCATTGTTAGACATAGCTGCCCAAAAGTTGCTCTGGTTCTTCCTTAAGAAGTCCTCTCTGTTATTCATGTGGCGGTAGGTTGGTTTGTAGTTTATAGGTAGGTTTGTTTTTATCTTTCTTGCTCAGCGCTTTTTAAAATAAATGATAAAGAGGATTAAAGAAAAAAATCTTTGAAGGCAGTTTGCCATGAAAATGGAGTGCCATATGTTCTCAGACAAAATGGTTTTTAAACTTTGCATCTAAATCACATAACTGAAACTGAATTTTAACTTTTTTCTAGCAATTTTAAAAATCTGTATTCTTGAATAGATAATTTTTTTAATCATTGTGTGATTTATATGCGCATTCCAGAAAAATGAAAACTTGGTAAGGATACTTGAATTTTAGAAATATTTGGTGCGCTCAGGAAATTATTTCCCTATGTCGTGCATGTTTTCTTGTTACCTCAGGACAACTGTGTGCTTCAAATTACAAGCCTATCTGACAGCTGTCCTAACAGACGTGTGAGAACTCTAATGTGACAAAACACTTTACTAGAGCTGTTGTCTTAGGTGGTGTTCTCCAAGCAATCCTTGGTGTAGTATTACTCCTTAATTGAGATTGTCTGTTGTTCTACCAGAAGTATAAACCCAGTTAGGTGAAATATAATTCACCACATAACTAAGTCACATCACAGTTCAGTGACGTGTGTGCATCACTTCACATTAGAAAATCTAAAATCTTCAACTTGGCTGTGATGAGCATCTGTAGAATTCCAAATGATGTGGAATCCAAAACCAGGTATTTTTGGAGACTATTTCAAATTCATAGCTGACTGTATCTTATCAGACAAATGTGAGCAGGATGCAAATTCAGCTGGATATTTCTCATTTAGGTAAACTTCAAGGGCAAAGGTCACTTGAATTTCTAGCGGTTCTGATACTTGTTAACTGTTCCACCATATGCATTGGACTTCAGTTTATATAGCACGGGAGGGGATAGGGGAAAGGTAGTAAGTAGTTTCACTTGGAATAACAGTTCCTAGTGTTAAGGGAAGTGGGATTCAGGAAACGAGCTGTAATCTCTAAGCAGCCTGTGTTTGAGTTTAGTTTAGATCGTGAAGCTATAGCCTGAGTTGTAACATGTAGTAACTTTTAAAAGCTAGTATATGGGGCTTTTTCATGAGGAGGTTTGTTACTCTTTGGGACCTAATATATGCCTGTAAGAAGAGTGTTTTAGGTTGCCATCCCACAAGTTCCTGTAACTTTCTATTTAAATCCCTGAGGTTTTCTGTGTGGGTTTTGTTTGTTTGTTTGTTTTAGTTCAGTGAAGAATTTCATTCCTGCTACTGTCAGGTGAGTTTATGGCAGATATATACATTCAGCAATTCTACTGTGTTTTTTTTCCCTTTCAGATGGATTTAATGCCATTTATCAATAAAGCTGGCTGTGAATGTCTTAATGAAAGTGATGAGCATGGATTTGATAATTGTTTACGTAAAGATTCTACCTACTTGGAATCAGATTGCGATGAGCAGGTAGAGTAAAATTAAGTAGGATATTTTCAGTGTCTGGTCTGCAAATGTTTTTTGAAGAGTTGGCTTTATATCACTGTGGTAGTGTAGGAGTGGGAGACAGTAGGTGGATGGAAGTAAAATTGGTATACAAAGATCACTAGCATTTCCAACTTCCTATGCATTTCTGAGGAAAAATTCCAAGCAGAGTAGCGTTTACTGAGTCTTTAAAGTGACAGACTAGTGCATGTGTGGAATATAAAGAATGTAAATACTTGATTTTATTTTGAAGTTCAGACTTCTACTTAATTATTGTGCTATCTTTGTTTTTTTAAGAATAAAGAAAACAGTATTTAACAGCAACTTTGTCCTTCACAGCTGCTTATTACTGTTGCTTTTAGTCAACCAGTCAAGCTTTATTCTATGAAACTTCAGGGGCCAGATAATGGTGAGTGAGGTATCTTTAATCATACGCTTGAAACCTGAGCTTTCCCCACGTTTAGTTAAAATTTTGAAAAATGACAGTATTGTCCCTAGTTCATTTTACCTTCTGCAAATCCCATAACAACTTAATTGAATTTTATCAAACTAATAACATAAATGATCTCGCATTACTATTCTGACCATGTGCGCTGATATCTGGTAGGACACAGATATTCACTCTGTCTGGACATGGTGTGAGAAGAACATCTATTCAATTCAAAAATTAAGTTTGAGTGTTACTGAAGGGCATAGCTTAGTTTTGATGTTTAATTGATTTAAATTGTGAAATTAAAATAGACATAAAATGTCATACGTGACACAAAAACAATTACTCTTAGAAATTTCATTGGATTTATTATGTGGAATTGTCACTGAAACCTAGGTGAGTAGTGCAACTTCAGATATCCTTCAATATCTGGAGTGGTGGTGTAGGGTTGGCAGATTTGTAGTTCTAGCATCTTAAGTCCGTGCATTCCTTGAGTGGTACCTAGATGCTACAATAAGCAAGGGCTTCTTGAGCATCATTTAAAAAAAAATGTACTTATGTACCTGAATCCCACTTCTATATCTTAACACAGGGCAAGGTCCAAAGTACATAAAAATCTTTATCAACCTTCCTCGATCCATGGATTTTGAAGAAGCAGAAACAAGTGAACCAACTCAAGCCCTGGAGCTAACACCAGATGATATTAAAGAAGATGGCATTGTCCAGCTTCGCTATGTTAAATTTCAGAACGTTAACTGTGTAACTGTAAGTAAACCTCTGGTTCTGTGGTCTGCACAGGCTGAAAACTTCATAGGTGTTTAAAGCATTACAATGTTGATTTCACTGCAAATGTTCTTAGTTGTTCTCAACTGATGGCATGCTATATGTTCACACTGAAAGAATTTCTGCAGTATAAGGTGAAGGAAGGCCATGTGTGTGCCATATCTCTGATCTGTTATGTGAGATAAGGTTCATTTTCACTTCTTCAGGAGCTAGCATAATGCTTAATAGAACTTGCATTTTTACTATCATGAAAGCAATCTTGTCTTCATTCTGAGAGAGGAGGAAGCAAGAAATGCAGTTTAAAGAAATCCAGTGCACGTGCAGTTTCCCCTACTGTAGGTTGTGGTTTAACCTGACAGCTAGCTAAGCACCACACAGTCATTTGCTCACTTCCCTTTTTCCCAGTGAACGGGGGAGAGAACTGGGGGGAGGGAAGCAACAAAGTAGAACTCATGGATTGAGATAAAACTACTTACTAAGAGAAAAGGAAGGGGGGTGGGTGGGGAAAAAAGGGCAACAGGACATTTATTTATATATAAAAAACACTTTAGGCCATGATAGTCCACCGTCGCCTCCACTCCCCACTGGACTTTTCCACTGGCCACATGGGACTATTGAAGGGTGAGTGAGTCTTGCTGGTTACTCCTTGGTTCTCCAGTTGATGAATCAGCTAATGAATGAGAATCAGGGAGTCCCCGGTTGGTGCGATATTGCCACTGGTGCACTGTTATAGTAGTGATTGGCACCTGCTGTTCTTCTACTCTTAGCAACCCCACAACAGAAGGATCCTCTGAGAGACCAGGCAAGGTAGACAGCTGCTTAATGTCCTCCATCTCCAAGGCAGCTCTACCAAAAGCCCACCGCTACCTTTTTGGGTCCTTGAAGAAGAACCTTCTCCTAAGGTAATATATACCAAGGTTGCACAGAGCCTCTGGGCCAGTCACAGTGGGGTGCTTTTGCCACTCAATTCCATTTAGGCTCACTTTAGCATCCAATAGATTTCTTGGGATCCCCCTGTCACTCCAGAGATACAGATGGGTTCTGCCCCTTTATAACTTGATGGCATTAGGGTACATTGTGCACCAGTGTCCACTAGAGTCTCATACTCCCATGGTTCTGATGTGCTAGGCCACTGAATCCACACAGTCCAATAAACCTAATTGTCCCTTTCCTCCGTTCTGGCTGGAGGCAGGGCTGTTCTGGTTATTGTATTAATTACTCATCTCTTGTGTATGAGCACCAGAAGGCTCGCTGTCAGCCTCAGAGATAAGATGGGACCATTACCTGTCTGGAGAACTGCTGGCTGGAAATGGGAGCCACCATTTCCATGGAAGGACCCTCTCTTGTGATTGTTTTCCCCTGCAACTCACATACCTGTGCCTGTAGGGTCAAGGTGGGTTTTCCATCCCACTTCATCATATTCTCTCCATGGTCACACAGGTAAAACCACAGGATGGTACATGGCGTGCGCCTGCTATATACTCTCAAGCAGAGGAAAGCTTACTTCTAATGGAAGAAATGCTTGCTGGTTTGTACAGGTGGAGGAGCCATTAACCAGTTCCTCCACAGCTGAGATACAGGCCTGTAGGGAGGAGGAGAGACTATCTTCATATTGAAGTAGGCTAGCCGCTACATCCGCTGTTGGTCTTTTGTTATCTTTCCAGTTCACTCCTGCCAGGGTGCTGGTATATGATTGACGAGGAGAAAGGTTCCAGAGTCATGACAGGTATCAATATGATTAAATCATCATGCTCGCCTTTATTCAGAAAATCTACACTTATATAGAGAAAGCAGTGGGCTAAAAATACACACACCGTATACAGCTTATATAGTGGGCTAAAAATTACATCGTTATCTAGCGAATGCAGGGGCGAGTACAATTCTATGATTGGTACATAGAGAAAAACAATTATAAATATCAGAAACTTTCTCACTGTCGGTTGCCAGCTCCCTGTTATCCACCCCCCCTTCACGAATACTCCAAGGTCGCCGACCGCTGCAGCCTGGATTACTCAGTCATAGCAAATTATATCCCTTGTTATCCAAATATTCTACAACATATGATGACGGTGCATTTCTGTCTGAGTTTCAGCTGGGATGGAATTGTTTTCTTCAGAGTGTCTGGTATGATGCTATGTTTTGGTTCTAGGAGATAAACAATGTTGATAACACACCAATGTTTATAGTTGCTGCTAAGCAGTGTTGTACAGAGCCATGGCCATTCACAGTGAAGGACCCAGGGAGCTGGGAGGGAACAGAATTAGGACAGCTGACTTAAACTGGCCAAAGGGATATTCCATACCGTATGACTTCAAGTGGAAGGAGTTTTGAAGGAGGTGGGAGTTCATCTCTCTCTCTCCTGCTGCTTGGGGGGATGGTAAGAAATTATTTGTGCATCACTTGTTATATACATTTGTGTATAGTCATAAGTATTCCCTTTTTCCCCTCTTAGTAAGTTGTCTTATCTCAAGCCACGAGTTCTACTTGAGTTTTTTTCGTTTTATTCTCTCCCCCATCCCACTGGGAAGGGGGGGAATGAGCAAAGGACTGTGGTGCTGAGCCATCTGCTGGGTTAAACCACAACAATTCTGTACAACTCTCTGCCACATTGGTCATGTACATATGTCATCTGGATCTTGGGCGTTGGTATTAATGTCCACATTAATTCCACGTATCATCTCTATCACAGCTAATTCCCTCAAGTACTGAATACCTTTCTCCATGGTGGTTCATATGCCTGGGTTACATACCAGGTCTTCCTTGAAAGGATATCTTTTCCTCACAGCTGACAAGAGTCACTGCCATAGGGTGAAAGACTGTGTCCCTTTTCCAATTGCTTTGTCAATGCCACTTTCCCTAGAAAGAAATCTCAACTGCTTGGCTACTGTCCCCACCATCCCAGCACCAGAGCAGCTGGCAGTGTGCTTGCCTGGCTGATGACTGTAATCTTTTTGCAAATCTTGCAGCTCACACACCATTAGGAGTCTGGTTTCTGTCTCTTCCTCCTCCTCCCATTTTTGTGATGGCTCTGCTCCATCTTCACCTTCTTCTGACTTAACAGAGAGAGAAGCTCCTACTAAGTGTTCTGACTCTTGTAGACATTTTTTCCTCTTGCTTGTAGAGGCAACTGATACTGGCACTGGTTGGTTCTCTGGTTGAACTGTGGGGCTTGTAACAGGGATTGGAGTGACCATAGGGTTGATTGTGAGAATTGGGGTGACTGCACAGCCTGTCAGAAGAGCTAGAATAACTGCCTGGCCTATTGCAGTAGTTGGAGCAGACGCAGTACCTGTTGAAGGAACTGGAGGTGCTGCAGCGTCTGTCACGGGAGTTGGAGGGCCCATTGCATTGTCATCAGATCCAGAGGTATTCTCTTCCCTGGAGGATGCTGAATAGTACTGAACAGAGCTCAGTAGGCATAGGCCAGGCTCCAGCACACTGCAGTGATTTGTGCCTCTGTAGGATTGCCAGGACGACAGCAGACCTTTTCCAAGTATTCTACTAGTTTTTCCTGATTCTGCAGTTGTTCAGGGGTGAAGTTCCAAACCACTGGGGGGTGCCCACCGCTCTAGGCCCCTGACCATACCATCCCACACTCCCTGCCACTCAGAACTATCCCACCTCGGGGTAGATCTCTGGGTGATATTCCTAAGTGATTGTTTAATCTTAAACATAGCCTGGAACACATCCACAACACATAGCAATAGGAACACACTGGTTTGAACATCCCACAGATATTCAAAACTCTCAGGAGCTATTGTAACTACTTGAGGGAAGGAGAAAGTGAGGCTGAAGAACTGCCGGAAAATGTCCTCACCTGTCTCCCCCATAGCCCATTGTCTCCCTGCCCCCCATAGCCTGCCTCTCCTCCAGGAGAGGAAGCAAAGAGTGCAATTAATAATAGTCTCCATGAATATGGTTCCTGAAGCCCAGAGATGACTGGGAGGCCGAGTACAGATGCCAGATTAGTTTCCTGACCAGCAATTTTATCATAAAGTAAGGCAAGGCCACGCAGCGTAGCAAAATAGAAACCTTAATCCAACCCCCAGAGATGAAAAATAACATAGCAGGGGAAATAAACAGCAAGAGCAAGATGCTAAACAGTATACATCCATAAAAAGACTCTCAAGGAGCTCCACAGATAATAACACTATTAGCATGATGACTAGCAATTATCAAAGTGCCACAGCAACCCTGTGTTAACATGCTCTGGTCAGATCTGCTGTTATCTCGATTCTTCTTGTCTCACATTGGGTGAGAAAATGACTTGTGATTTAACCTGACAGGTGACTAAGCACTACACAGTCAGTTGCTCACTCCCTCCTCCCTTCCCAGTAGGATAGAGGGTAGAATTGGAAAAAGAAAGCAAAGTAAAACTTGTGGGTTGAGATTTAAAAAAAAAAAAAAAAAAACACCTCTTTACTAGCGTAGAGAAAAGGAAGAGGGAATAAAGTTATGACAATTATACATACATGTATATATTTAACAAGTGGGCGGTAAGCAACTGCTTGTACATCAGTGCCCAGCTAGTCTCTGAGCAGCAGCAGGCAGGCTGTCCAATGAACCCCCCTGCCCCTTTTTTTCTCAAGCTTACCTTCCACGTGATATTTTATCATATGGAAAATCCCTTTGGCTAGTTTAGGTCAGCTGTCCTGATTCTGTCCCCTCCCAGATCCTCATGCCCCCAGCCCCCTTGCTGGCAGGACAGTAGGAGAAGCTGAGGAAACTAGAACATCATTGACATTGTACAGAGCTGCTCAGGAACATCTAGAAACATTGGTGTTATCAATGTTGTTTTTTTCCCAAAACCAAAACATGCATCTTACCAGTCCAAAAAAAAAAAAAAAAAAAAAAAAAAAAAAAGAAAGATCCAAGGAAAAAGGAAAAAAAGAAGATCCAGGGAGCTACAGGCTGGTCAGTCTCACCTCTGTGCCTGGCAAAATCATAGAGCAGATCCTCCTGAAGGCCCTACTAAGGCACATGGAAAATAAAGATAAGGTGATTGGTGGTAACCAACGTGGTTTCACCAAGGGCAAGTCATGCCTGACAAACTTGGTGGCCTTTTATGATGGAGTTACAGTGTCAGTGGATAAAGGAAGAGCAACTGATGTCATCTACCTGGACTTGTGCAAAGTGTTTGACACTGTCCCACACGACATCCTGGTCCCCCAAATTGGGAAAAAAAAAAAGGATTTGATGGATGGACTACTCACTGGATAAGGAATTGGCTGGACAGACACGCTCAGAGAGTTGCGGTCAACGGCTCAGTGTCCAAGTAGAGACCGGTGATGAGTGGTGTTCCTCAGGAATTGGTGTTGGGACAGGTGCTATTTAACATCTTTGTAGGCAACACGGACAGCAGGATCGAGTGCACCCTCAGCAAGTTTGCAGACAACACCAAGCTGAGTGGTGCAGTTGACACACTAGAGGGGAAGGGACGCTATCCAGAGGGACCTGGACAGGCTTGAGAGATGGGCCCATGCCAACCCCATGAAGTTCAACAAGGCCAAGTGCAAGGTCCTGCACCTGGGTTGGGGCAATCCCAAGCACAGATACAGGTTGGGCAGAGAGTGGCTTGAGAGCAGCCCTGAGGAGAAGGATGTGGGGGTGTCGGTTGATGAAAGATTCAACAGGAGCTGGCAATGCATGCTTGCAGCCCAGAAGGCCAACTGTATCCTGGGTTGCATCAAGAGAAGCGTGACCAGCAGGTCGAGGGAGGTGATTCTGCCCCTCTACTCTGCTCTCATGAGACCCCACCTGGAGTTCTGCATCCAGTTCTGGAGCCCCCAACACAAGGAGGACACAGAGTTGTCAGAACAGGTCCAGAGGAGGGCCACAAAGACGATCAGAGGGCTAGAGCACCTCCCCTATGAGAACAGGCTGAGAGAGCTGGGGCTCTTCATCCTGGAGAAGAGAAGACTCTAGGGAGACCTTATAGCAGCCTTCCAGTACCTGAAGGAGGCCTACAGGGAAGCTGGGGAGGGACTTTTTATGAAGGCATGTAGCGACAGGACAAGGGGAAGTGGTTTTTAACTAGAAGAGCGTATGTTTAGACTAGATATTAGGAAGAAATTCTTCACTGTGAGGGTAGTGAGACACTGGAACAGATTGCCCAGTGTAAGGTTAACAAGTTGTAAGGTTAACAGGTATACAGAGAAGACAGGCTGGTAAGAAGAATTAAATATACAGAAAAGGTGCTCACCAGTGTTGTAGGCTCGCTAAAGGACCCCACAAGAAGCAATCTCCAGAAAGAGATCCTTCCTCAGTGGCAGTCAGCCCTAAAATGGGGTCTAGGAGAGGTGGAGCCTGGCTCCACCCCTTCTGGGCACACAGGTGAATTGCCTTCACCTGTGCTCCCATGGCTGACTCAGCACTTGCCTCAGGTGGTTAATCAGAGGTTCAGGCCCTGATTCAACAGTTCCCATACACTCCACCCCTTCACGGCGTGAACCGGTGATTAACTAAGGGTGAGTCTTTCCTATTACAGAGATTCAACACATCACGACGCTTATACAATTCCCCGTCGCAATGTATGTTATAATAATTTTAAGGCGAGTGATGATTGATGAAAGTTCGTGTTCTTTCTTGGGCCAGTGCTCGATGATGTTACTGGAGGCATGCAGTCGTGAGGTGCAGGTCCATCTTATGCTCCATCAGTCCCATGTAAATCATCACCGGGTGTCGCACACGGTCTGGCAGCAACACTGGAACATTTCGATGATATTTTGTTCCTTCCGGTGGTCCTGGAGGCTCAAAGACTCATGGGGAGTAATACAGATGTTTCAAGGGTACCAGGAGGGGAAGGTCCGCCCTCCAGGGCAAGATACAGGCCGTATTTTTATCCTGGGTCAACACTTCAGCTTGTACTGGGGCATGCCCCGGCCGCCTGTACCACACCTTCTGGCCAGATGTATGTGGCTGCATAACTATATCAGGTACCAACGGGGGTGTCCTGATCTGCCACAGGGACATGATGGGGGTCCCTTTGGCAATAAAGATTGGAGTGTTGACCACGATATCTGTAGGCCATGTACCTATTACCGGAGGGACTACTGAGCCTCCCACCTCCAATAATCTCCCCCAAGGTGCAAGTAGGCCACACCATTTAGGTCCTACCTGCACCTTCCAAGGCCATTTTATTCTATGGGTACCTGGATCTAGATTCTCAGGGGCAGGGAGCAGAAGATTATTTTCATTGCCAATCTGGGGCCTTACCTGATTATCAGTGCCCGTAATTTGGATCCTAAGCGGGGAGGCCCATGTTGTTTGTAGCATTTTCAGGGCACTGGGTCTGCCGTCTCGAGGTCTTTCATTCAGGTCCCGCAGGGTTTCATACAGTCTCTTTGTCCACCCCTGCAGGGACTGGGAGTCTGTCTTCAGGGCAGCCTTGAGAATACCATTATAACGTTCAATAAGACCTGCCCCTGTTGGATTATATGGCAGGTGGAATCGCCATTCGATGTTGTTTTCTTCTGCCCAGCGCTGTATCGTTGCACCAGTAAAATGGGTCCCTTGGTCACTCTCGATGACTTGGGGTGTCCCGTAGGCAGACATCAGTTTAGTAAGTGCCTTGATGGTATATGCCTGGTTTGCTTTCGGTACTGGATAGGCCTGCAGTAGCCCACTTGCAGTATCGACACAGGTCAGGGCATATCTCGCCCCCTCAGACCGAGGGAGGGGCCCGATGTAATCGACCTGCCATCGCTGGAGAGGATTGTGTCCTCTAGCAAGATGGGCTGTTGTTTCGGGCAACGATCTCGGTCTTGTCTTAGAGCAAGCGTCGCAGTCTCGACATGCCTGGGCGATGTCAGATAGCTGTACGGGCAGCCCCCATGCTTTAGCAGCTGCCCACATTGTCTTTTGACCAGCATGCCGTAGCTTCTGATGTAACCAACGGGCGATGTTCTCAGATGGTGAATTCTCAATCCATCGAACTCGGGCCAGTGTGTCGGCTTCATCATTTCCCGGTGATTGTAAGGGTTGGTGGCCAGAGACATGGTAGACACGTACAGTTCTGTGTTTTACTGTATTCCATATGTCTAACCACATATCTTTGCCCCAGATTGGTCGGGCGTGGATAGTCCATTCCTGGGCGGCCCACTGTGCAATCCAAAGAGTGAGCCCCCGGTACACAGCCCAACTATCTGTGCAGATGTTCAGGATGCCATCACCGGGTTCCTTGGTTATAACCATCCACACGGCTCGCAGTTCTGCCCATTGGCTGCTCTGACCATCCCCCTCGTCAAACCAGATCGTCTCACTGGAGGGATGGTATGCTATTGCTCTCCACTTGCTCGGGTTGCCCCTGCTGGACCCATCTGTGTACCAGGCATCTTCAGGAATAGGATATTTTCCCTCCTGAACGGGACTCTTCTCTGGTGGAGTAACCAATGTTTCTTCTGGTGCATCACTGTGATACGTCACTGGGCCTAGGATCTTCTGAAGTTCTTCTTTTAATGGTGATGAAGACAGACTACTCCTCTGGCTGAGATAGGCGACCCATCGTGCCACCGTTTGTGCTTGGGCCACCCCTGTCTTAGGAAGGTGGGTCAGATCTTTTACCCACCCCTGAATCGGCAGAGTGGTCTTAACTATGATTTCTGCTGTTTGAGTTATCGGCTCTACTGCCTGTAATGCCGAGTAAGCAGCCAATAATTGTTTTTCAATCATACTATATCTTTCTTCTGCTCCATGCCAGACCTGAGACCAGAATCCAATGGGGGTCCGAACAGAATTCTGGCGTTGCCACAGGCCCCAGCCAAAGCCATCCTGAGTGACATGAACGTCCAATTCAGCTGGGAGGGTAGGATCGAATATACCCAATGCCTGGGCTTGTTTAACTGCCAGTTTTGCCTGTTGGAAAGCATCTTGTTCTGTTCTCCCCCAGTCCCATAGCTGCCCCTTTTTCGTGAGTCTATACAGTGGCCTCAGCAGCTGCGCTAAATGAGGTATAAAGGAGCGCCAGTACCCCAGTATACCTAGAAACTCCTGCAGCTGCTTCGGTGTTGTAGGGACTGGGAACGCCTGAACCTTATCTATGACGGCACTGGGTAGTACTTTGGTCTTTCCTGACCAAACCACCCCCAGGAATTTTACGGACAGGCCCGGACCTTGCACCTTTTGAGGATTTATAGCCCATCCTCTCTGCTGTAAATAGGCAGTTAATGAATCTGCCGCCTGTCCTACTGCCTCCAGCGAGTCGGATGTCAACAGAAGATCATCAATGTAATGATAGAAATTAACATTATCAGGTTTTTTCCAATTAGCCAGGTCACGCGCCACTAGATTATGACAATAAGTTGGTGAGTGCACGTACCCCTGTGGCAGGACCTGAAAGGTCCACTGCCTGCCTTCCCATGTAAATGCAAACTGATCTTGCGATTCTTTAGCAATTGGAATACTAAAGAATGCATTTGCCAAATCTAGGACACAATGGTAAGTTTTTATTTCTCTACTCAAAGTGTCCATCAGGGAGGCAATATTGGGTACGGCCGCATGAATAGGCGGCGTGACCTTATTTAACTCTCTATAATCCACCGTCATTCTCCATGTTCCATCCGACTTCCGCACTGGCCATATGGGGGAATTATATGGGCTATGTGCAGGTCTTATAATACCTACTTTCTCTAATTCCTGCACAGTTCTTGTTATTTCATCTTGCCCACCCGGGAGTCTATACTGTCTCACATTAGTAATCCGACGTGGTTTCGGCAGGCAAATAGGCTCATGCTTTGCATGGCCTCTCAATATTGCCTGCACCGCTCGGACACTAATACACCTTTGTCGGAGTCTGAACTCTCCCACAGTTGTCTGGAGAGCCAGACCCCACAGAATATCTATGCCCAGGACGTATTCTTGGACTGGGGCAATAGATACCTTATACTCCCGGGGTGGGAGACGCCCAACCCCCAGTTTCAACCAGGTCTGGGTGACTGGAATGGTCTGTCCCCCAAAACCTCCAATCATCACTCTGTCACCTTCAAATTTAGTTGGATCTCCGTAAATTATCGATGTTTCTGCCCCTGTATCAACTAGTGCCATAACTCTCTGAATGTTCTTTCGGGACCAGTAAATCGTCAGTTCCACATAGGGCCTCCGGTCCCGTCTGGAGGCCCTAGGGGGACTAACGCCCCTCGCCACGCCATGAATTGAGGTAAGGCCAACTCTTTTGCCTCCGGTGGCTCAGGCGTCGTGGCCCGAGACACCTGAGGAGGTTTTTTTTCCTATTAGGAACTATAAAGTCTTCTAAATTCCATGTCATAGTTGGTAATCTATTTGTAACTCTTACCCTAGGTTTCCTGGGGTAGTTCTGAAATTTCTGATTGTCCTTTAGTTGTTTCCAAAGCTGGAGGAGGACAGGATTGGGCTGGCGGTCAATCTTAGCAAATTGGACCCCAGCCCGAATTAGATCATTAAACATTTGTTTTCGGGAAACCCTTATGGGTCCCGATTGAGCAGCTCGTGTAGCCAGCCCCTTGGTTTTAATTACTGGCAGGACCTCAGCTTCTTCTAACGTTTGAATGTTGCGCCTAGTTCGCAGGCGTTCTGTTTCTCCTAGGTCGGCTACTAACTGGGCAGCCTGCTGGACTACCGCTTCTGAGGCCACCAGGGGATTTAATATAGAGACCAGAGTGCCATATAGATGGGAGGGGGCCTGCTGTAGAATCAGGTCTCTCATCCCTGCTGAAAATTTAACCATATCAGGGCTATCAAACGCATCCTCATAAATTGCTTCCCTTATACCTAGTTCTCGAATATAATTTTGAAGGTCCTCCATGGAGGACCACATCCCTGTATGTAGGGGTATATCGGATTTATTAGGCCAGACCATACGGCATGCCGCCATCAACCAATCTATTATAGAGTGATTTTCATTGATATATTGGACACCAGCATATAGCCTCTGCCTAAGGGCAGGATGGACAGTCATGGTGGCCAACTTGGATATTTCCGGGCCATTCACCACAACGCTTTCTGCCCCAGAGTCCCACAGTCTTAATAACCAAGCTGGCACACTTTCTCTAGGCTATTGTCAAAATCGTTGGACTAAATCCACCAATTCCGTTGCCGTGTATGGCCGGGCCGTTACATGGAAGCGAGTCTGGGCAGGGGGCCACTGATCAGGCATCACCCCTGCCGGTCTATCCTGTACTTTCTTTGTTTTTTGAGTTATAACAGGACGGACCTCTAGCGGGTCTGTCGTAATTGGAGCTTCAAGATCTGATTTAGAATTCTTATTTTCCTGATCAACGAAGTCCGTTGATTCAGGAGTCTGGTCTTTGTCTATTGAAATGTTGTGAACTTGACCTATTGGAAAATTGAGAATTGGTTTCTTCCCTGTTAATATGCCAAGTTCTTGCTCCAACTTTTCAATGCGGTCTCTCAAAAGTTGTTTTTCACTTTCTAAAGTATCATTCCTCATTTCGGCCTGATTTAGAGCATTTAATAACGGCCATGCCACTATGGAGGCAGCCAACTGTCTTTCTAACGTGATTAATATATCTTTACTAAGTCCCTGAAAGTAGTCTGCCATGCGATATGGGGAGATATTTCCCATAACACGCAGGGGACCCCATTTTTCAATGATAACTGCAAGTTCATAATAGGGAGATCCCACAAATCCTGGGATTTGTCCCGGAATCTTTTTATCTGGAGGGGTAACGTTCTCCCCCCTGACCCATTTACAGAAATTCCTTGAAAAAAGACAAGATGTAAATATTTTAGTATATTTAGCCTGCCTGGCTCGCCAAAAGTAAGGTTAACAGGTTGTAAGGTTAACAGGTATACAAAGAAGTTAGGCTGGGAAGAATAGATAAATATACAGAAAAGGTGCTCACTGGTGTTGTAGGCTTGCAATGGATCTCCACAAGGAGCAATCTCCAGGAAGAGATCCTTCCTCAGTGGCAGTCAGCCCTTAAATGGGGTCTAGGAGAGGTGGAGCCTGGCTCCACCCCTTCCAGGCACACAGGTGAATTGCCTTCACCTGTGCTCCTATGGCTGACTCAGCACTTGCCTCAGGTGGTTAATCAGAGGTTCAGGCCATGATTCAACAGTTCCCATACACCCAGTGAGGTTATGAATGGCCCCTCACCGGAAGCATTCAAGGCCAGGCTGGATGGGGCTTCGAGCAATCTAGTCTAGAAGGAGACGTCCCTGCCTATATATAACAGAGGGGTTGGAACTAGGTGATCTTAAAGGTCCCTTCCAACCCAAACCATTCTATGATTCTATGAAGGGATCTGAGCTTTGGAGTGGAGGGAAATGAAATGAAAAGGAGGATTGAGGAGGGGAGGAAAATGAAAAGGAATTGAGCTGAGTGGAGTGCAGGGAAATGAAATGGAGCATACAGGTGGGAAATGAAATGGAGCGGAAGGAGTGGTGGGAAATGAAATGGAGTAGAGTGGAGTGGAAGTAAATGAAATGTAAAGGAGTGGAGGAGAGTAGAGGGAAATGAAATTGACTGGTGTGGAGTGTAGGAAAACCCAGATGGAGGGCCTGCACAGAATTGTGGCTGTTCAGGTCTCCAACTGCAAGGAGTGCCTGAGCTGGCTACTGCCCGGGGAGGGTGACAGGGATTCCACCCGTGTGAGCAGGTGGATGAGCTGTTCAGCCTGGTGATGGAGCTCAAGGAGGAAGTGTAGAGACTGAGGATTATCAGGGAGTGTGAGCGGGAGATTGACTGATGGAGTGAGTTACACTAATCATGCAACAGGCTCAAAAAAAGAATCTCAGATGGCTAGGACTCTTAGAAGCAATTACAGACTAGTGCTCTGCTTACAAAGAAGCAAAACTGCTTCTGGCAGGTTCTTGGCAACATCAAGTATGGTGTTTGCAGGTAGGTTAATAATCATATACTGAATGAAGAATAGAACCTACCCAGCTGGTGAAGGGGATCTTTAGCCATACAACACTCCTCCACAAAAAGTACCCAAAGCCCAACAGATACACTCCCTTCTGTTGCTGGCCCTTATATGAGCCCAGGGTGGCTCCACTCCTTCTGGGCACATGGGGGAGCACAGGTGCAAACAATTTGCCTGTGCTCCCTAGGCCAGCCACACCCCTTCACGAGGTGCTCAATCACCAGTTTAAGCTGTGACCTAGCAGTTCCCCTACAATTGGTTTGAAGGCAAAGATTTTAGAATATTTCTAGAGGAGAAAGAGGTTGGCGCATGCTGAAGTGTCTTCACTATATAATAAACTGCGTGATGGTTGGTCACCCATGATGAATGCTTCTGATAAGAATGTAAGTGGTTGTTTATGGACTGTATTTTAGAATAGTTGGCTACTTCCATGTTTAGCGAATGTTTTACGGATGATTGTTTTAAACGTAATGTAGTTATTTAGTTTTGTTTTTGAAGTCTATTTTTGTGGACTTAGTTTTACAACCAAACTTATGCTCTCCTGAATTAAATGATGTTTGCATAGGTTTATGTTCCATAGAGCTGTGCTGTTAAGTACAAGTTACATATTTGTTCTTTAATCAAATCCTGTGTTAGCTTTAGGTAGGATAATGTGCAAATACTAGGCTAGTGATAAGCCGATCACATAGAAGTTGTGCTTGTTTACACTCTGCTTGTGGGCCCCATAGTAACTTTTTCAAAGTTTCCTAACTAAACCTAGAGTGTATGTTTAAGAATTTAAAAAAAAAAAAGTTATTTTGCCCATCTTGTGATGTTTTAGTACAAGTAACGAAGTAAAGGTAGTGCTTACAAAGCCATGTACGTAGAGCAATCGCTAATATAATTTTATAGATTTAGTGGTTTTGCTGTAAAACACATAATCATACAAACTGTAGTAATAAACTACCCTTATCAATGAAGCCCTTAAGACTTC
Source organism: Pavo muticus (assembly GCA_016647715.1). NCBI lineage: Eukaryota > Metazoa > Chordata > Aves > Galliformes > Phasianidae > Pavo > Pavo muticus. Next base: position 21,989 of record JACDJE010000910.1, read on the forward strand.
ATGTTTAACTTTATTTCAAGTAAGATTCAAATGAACGGTGAACTGTGACTTTTTATATCTTGTTTTTGATTGTTGAGTGTGGTCTCAGATTAGAAATAGAAGCTGGAAAATTCCAAGCTGTGTGGGTTTTTAATCAAACCGCTGAAAAATAATAGTATTCTATGTAATCATTATTTAAAGTAAGAGGATAATCATGTCTCCCAAGGGTAACAAGGCCTTTATGACTGGAAAAAGCATTTATTTGGTTAGTTCAAAAATTTGGGGGAGTCTAACATGTTACGTATTAATTCAGGGGTGGACTGTTTATCTTAGCTTTTGTGTTTTGGGATTTTTTTAGTTGTTTGTCCAGTCCAATCACGGTGATGAAGAGGCAACAAGAATTACATACTTGACGTTTATTGGAACTCCAGTCCAAGCAACAAATATGAATGATTTCAAGCGAGTGAGTCTTTGTTTCTTAAAAGCACTTATGAATGTTTTAAATCTACCCAAAAACGAGTCAACTGAACAAGTACACTTGGTTGTTGTTGTAATTCTGCAACTTAAGGTAGATTTGGCATCCAAAACAAAGTATGTTGCTTTATCTTACAGCTCTTTGGTCTTGCCTTTAAGTTTTTGTTCTTCAACTGTTTTGGTGGTGGAGTTTTTTTGTTTTGTTTTTTTTTTAAAGAAAACAAGTAAAAACATACATCAACTACTGAAAACATGAGGGAGTGTCGAGTTATGCATATTCCAGACAGTGTTGTTTCTTAACAGCTATGAGGTTTGTACCTTAATTTCAAAACTTGTATGCTGCTGGTGTTCAGGAAGCAGGAAAGCAAACCTCAGTATGAAATAGACTCCTTGTGATTGGCTTGACTTCTGCTTTGGTGATGGATTTTCTGGATTTATTCAATGGGCAATGTTATTTGAAGTTGAGATCCAAAATAACTTTTGGTCACAAGGTGACTGTTACATTAAACATACCTGCTTTTTTAACAGTAAATGAGGAATCAAACACCTTGTTATGGTATGACTTTAGGCCCGCAAACACTGAACAATAAAGCATTCTCATTTCTTTTTTGAGAATGTGAAATGGGTTTAAAAATATTGAAACTTTTTGAAAGAAAGCTCTAAGTAGCTTTAAATTTTAATATCTTCTAAAAATAAACTGCTTTAAAGCTTACCCTGTTTAAAAAGACAAATAGTGCTGTAACACCACTGCCTCCAAACTGAGCAGCCCAAGCAACCACTGACATTGAAAGACTGCAGAATTTATTACACGAGCCACCTATAACTTCAGAAGGTTAAAAATGCTAACAGCTACCACACGTCACGTACTTGGAATTTTTAGTGTTAAAACTCAGTCTTAACTTCTACATTTAAAATGTAATAAAGTTAATGAATAAAAGAAAAGTTTAACAAGGTTTTGCTGCCTTTTACTGAATACGAAGTCATTGAAAAAGAGGCTCTAATCTACTAAAATTAACTGGATGTCAATTTTAGATGTTTCCAATGGCACACCTCTGTTTTACTCGAAACTAGAAATAGGTTAATTCATTTAAAATCTGATTAGATTTTTTTGTTTTGTTTTGTACAGCTCTTTTTGCAAGTACTTAAGATAGCAGGACAGTACCCTGCAGTGAGTTGTGCCATTACTATTTAACATCCCATGATTAATCTTCATTACTTCTCTGCTGTTTTTGGGAAGGAAGTGACACTCTTATGCTGATAGTTTCAGTATTTCATCTGTCTCTGTTCCTATTCTCTGTCCACTTTGTAAATGTTTTACTTTCTGAATGTTTATTCTCAAAGAGGTACGTTCTTCAAACTTGATCACCTAATTGTGATTTTTTTTTTTTTCTCAATTCATAATTTTCATTGAGGTGAACTTGACGAACAATTCATGGCTTCTGTGGGATGTTACAAGGGTTTGTGGCTAGTAGTGAGCCATGTGATGTTTCTTATGATATTTTATATTGCAATAACAAAATACTAGTTTGGTGGATGCAGTGCTCATATGCTGCCTTAGTCTGAAGCTGTAACAACCTTAGTTCCAGTCAGTGTTGGTTAAGGGAGACTTTTTCTAATTTCTATGTACAGTTCAGATTTAAGTACTTAAGGGTGGTCAGGAAGCAAACAGACACTTCTTCACTAGGAGACATGTGGAGAAGCAAAGCAGCAACAGATGCAGGCTGCACCGAGAGAGGTTACATCTTGAGGTAAGAGAGAAATAGTTTGACAGTGAGAACAATTAATCCCTGGAGCAGGCTCTGCAGGGCCATGGTGGAATCCCCATCCCTGGAGGCTTTTGAGGTGCCATGGGACAGGGCATTTCAGATGGCACACTTTTTCTACAAAGAGCTGGAACTGATGGTCTTTCATGGTCCCTTCCAGCCTGGGCTATCATCTGGGTACACATGCAACCCCATAAAAGCACTTAAAAAAAATATAGCGAGTCTCATCTGTTTGCTGTAGTTAAGGGGATTTTTAAGTCTCCCTCAGTTCTAGATGCAGTGAAGAGGGATGGAAGCTGCTATATAGCCTGCAAAATACCACACTAGTTACAATTTTGGTTTGCTTTAAGTTCACACGTGAGTGTCTGCACCACTGAGAAATGTGATTTGTGCCACGTGTTGGAACAGAAGGGGAGAGAAGCACTAGACTACAAGACCTATATCTGCCTTAAACATTAACCCTGTGTAGCGCTGCACTGGTAACAACAGGATATTGAGGAACTGCTCAGAACTACCTTACATAAGGTAGCTGCTAGCTTACGAGGCAGCTAATCCCCCCTCAATTCAAATACTTCACAACACCATACATAACATTTCTATTTTACTTCAGGAATGTGTAGTTTAACGTTAGGATGTTAAAATATGTTAACATAACAAATGAGATGTGCAGTCTGGCAGAGTTACAGTGCTCTTAGAAGTTTTAACTCGTTTCCTCTCTTCCAGTGATCCAATCAGCTATGAAAACTTAATATAATGTTTTAATTATATTTTAATTATATTTAGGCTTGTAGATTAACAGGATGTCTCGATCCAATTATTGGAGGAGATGGTTCGACGTATATATACCCAGAGGAAGATTAAGGCAGCAAACGAGGCCAAATGCTATCCAATTGATTTATTACAAATTCTAAGCGACTAAGGAATGCGGGAAAGATAGGGAAGTTAGCGACAGTAAAGAGAGAAATCCTAGCGAATGGTTTACAGAGCGGGGATAGTCACCACCAGGGATCCAGCGATGTCTCGTTGGTCTGTAGGGAGGCAGCAAGTCAGTCAGCAACATCTCGTTGACCTGCACAGCTGCAGTTTGGCAGAGGGGGGTACCCGTTCTTCCTCAGAACTCTTCGGGTTTTTATCCTCTCCATAGCATCCCTTTGGTTGCCAGGGGCACTTCTGTTTGGTTCATCAGGGCTTGCTTTAGTTGTCAAGGGTATTTATGTTTTGTTTGTCAGGGGCAACAGTATGTCCATAGTACATGTCCCTCCCGTTGGGTAATCGGCAGTTGATCACACGATTATTGCATGGTGGGCTGCTAGGTATGCACGTTGACTGCGTGGTGGTCCTCTCCTCTGAGATGACCCCCATAAGTCAGCTTGAATGCCCAAAAGGAACAACAACCGAAAGCAGTTTCTCCTGGTTGCCCAGCCGCGTATGTTTCTCTTACCGCTGTGCTCATGGTAACCATTTACCCCAAAAGCTTGTCGAGCAGGTTATGTCTTGGATGGGTGCCGCTGAACAAGCTTTGAGCCAAAAACTGTTCCAACTTCTTACACAACCCCGTGGCTCAAAGCTTGTTTACACTGTCCTATGGTGGTACTAAGGAGAAAAGCATTGAGGGGAATGAAGGGAAAAGTACATGTACAAATTCTGAATTTGATTTATGCAATGATTGAACATTCAATACTTTAGATAATAATCACATAAAGCAAAGGATCAATCAAGATAAAAACACGAGTGCTGCTAATGCGCATAACAGAACTTGCCTTGCCCATGGATCACCAAGAGGCCAGGAAAAATAATCTAGTACCGAGGCCAACTTCTGGATTCCTTGGGTAATTCAAGTCAGGTTAGCCGCTTTAGCATGTGCCAGACTTTCACATATAATATGATTACAAGCAATAAACATATCAATGTTAGGATTAATAGGATCCCAACTGGGTGAAGCACGGAACTAAAAATTCCTGTTGCTGTTGGTAACCATCCAAGAAGTGTTTCCCACCAATGCTGTTCTCCATCCTTCTTCACCCTTTCCGGGACACGGTGCATCTCTTTTGTGTCATGGTAAACAGTAATTAGAGGGTTTTTTGTCCATTATCTTGGATGCATTCTAGCAGTTGGCACAGATCATCATGTTGCAGTAATTTCTTCACTAAAGCAAGATTCATTCCAATTAGGGCAGGTAGTAAATCTTGACTTAATGTGTAATTGGATTATAATAATGATTGCTTGCATAGAATTGCTTTGTTGGAAAAGACCTTAAAGATCATCAAGTCCAACCACAACCTAACCATACTACCCTAACTCTAACAACCCACCGCTAAATCGTGTCCCTGAGCACCACATCCAAACGTATTTTAAACACAACCAGGGATGGTGACTCAACCACCTCCCTGGGGAGCACATTCCAGTGCTTAACAACCCTTTCTGTAAAGAAGGTTTTCCTGATATCCAACCTAAACCTCCCCTGGTGCAACTTGAGGCCATTTCCCCTTGTCCTGTCACCGGTGAGAAGAGACCAACCCCGCTCTCGCTGCAATCACCTTTCAGGTATTTGAAGAGAGCAATAAGGTCTCCCCTCAGCCTCCTCTTCCCCAGACTAAACAGCCCCAGTGTCGCGAGTTAGCCACACGACACAGGGTTCTCTTGCCAGGAAGATTTCTTTATTGCCATAATGATCATGATGGATGTCTCTGTATCTCTACTTTCTAAAGCAAGCCTTCTATATTCTAACACGCATATTCAGTACATTTCCACTAACAATCCATTGGCTAGAAAGCAAGCAAATTCCATAACAAGTCTTCATAATCAGCAGAGAGTTTATCTTATGGCTAGGTACAAAACACTCCTGTTTCTTCAGACCTTCTGTCTCCTTTCCAGAGCCTCATTATCAGCGAGTCGACATTTGACAAGGCCGAGCTGGCCTCTCCATCTCCCACATCTCCCCCTCCTTTACTAAGGAAAAAGGCATGATTTAAAGCATCTTGTATCATTTTCTGAACACGCTGTAATAAGCAAGGAATGCAAACTAAAACACAGAGAAAAGCAATAAGACAAACTAACCCTATTTTTAACACATTCTGTATCCACACTCCCAGGTTTCCGAAAAGGCCTCCAAATATATCCAACCCGTCATCAACCTGTAATTTCTTAACTCCATTCTGCAAATCTTGAATGCTTTTATGTATTGATCTTGAATGACCTGACAAATTCATGCAACACATGCCATCAAAATCCTGACACCCGTGACCTTGAGCTAACAGCAAGAAGTCTATAGCAGCACGATTCTGTAGTGTAGTGTGTCGTACTGAGTCTATATCTAGTAGCAGTCCGCTTACAGCCAAGGAAGTAGCATTTGTTTGCTTGGCCAGCCAGCATCCAAGTTTGTTAAGTGTGCTCAATGCTTTGACTGATGCAACACCTGGGGCTAAAAAGGATGCTGCTTTTATTCCCCCAGGGTTCCAAAATTCTACATTATCCTTGCATTCTGATTGAAAAGCATGTATAGTTCGCTTAAAGTGCTTTTGGTGGTGAGTAATCATGGAGATATTAGGTGTTTGGGAAGACTAACTTTACTAACTGCATGGACCTCCTTTGATGTGAGAGGGGATAGCAGGCCATGCCCTGTCCCCACAAATGAGAAAAACTTCTGCTGGCAAGCTAAGCGGATGGCTACTAGATCTTGAAAAGTTAGGTGAAGTATAATTACACCAAGCAGAGTGATTTCTATAAGCAGTTAAACTAGAATTAACACACTGAACTAATGATTGATTCATTCCACTATAGTTAAAATACAAACAGTAATCCAGTTTAACCGAACCCAACAGTTCCACAACAGTTGCTGGGTCATCTTCAAGATGGCAGTATGCAGCGCTGTCGTTGCTGCTGGTGTCAAATGTCATGGTGATGATAAGTCTGGATCTCCTTCCAGTAATCTGAAGAGGGGGTGAAGATCTTCTGTAGAAATTCCCACTAGGGGTCGCACCCAATTTATGGCACCTAATAACTTTTGCAGATCCTTTAAGGTGCTAACTTTGGTACCCAAGGTTAGAGTCTGAGGCTGGATTCGAGTCTGCGAAATCCTCCAGCCCAGATATAGCCAAGGTGGTGTCTTTTGGATTTTGTCCTGCGCAATCTGCAATCCTGCCTGAGTTGCTGCTGTTATGATCACTGACACAACTTCAGTCACCGTCACCTCTGTTGGTGCGGCAACCAGGATATTGTCCATGTAGTGGTATATGCAGACATCGGGAAACCTTTGGCGCACAGGAGATAAAACACCGGCAACAAATTGTTGACAAATGGTCGGGCTGTTCTTCATGCCCTGAGGTAACACAGTCCAGTGGTATCTGTGACGGGGTTCCCCATTATTAATAGAGGGAACCGAAAATGCAAAACGTGGTGCATCATCAGGGTACAGTGGGATATTAAAAAAACAGTCTTTTAAGTCTATTACAATAAGCGGCCATGACTGTGGAAGCATAGTGGGGGAAGGCAGCCCTGCTTTCAACGGGCCCATATCTTCAATAACGGCATTAATCTTTCTGAGATCATGTAACAGTCTTCATTTCCCTGATCGTTTTTTGATCACAGACACGGGGGAATTCCATGGGCTTGCAGTTGGCACTATATATGTCTGGTTGTGAGTTGTTTTTGAACAAGGATATTTAACTGCAGCGATTTTTCTTGGGATAGGGGCCACTGGTCCACCACCAGGATCAAAGGGATTGTTGAGGCCCTCAGGAGGGGAGGCGGCAAGCCCCCCCCCCCCCCC
>JACDJE010000910.1:28997-69112 GCA_016647715.1 Pavo muticus
CCCCCCCCCCCCCCACGGCGGTGGTAACGAGGGAGTTGCTGGCACAGCGAGTGAATCTGAGGAGGAGCCTGCAGCTCCTTCTTTCTTGAGCAGACCGGGGGTGACCGACGACGAGCCCACATGACTTTTTAAAGCTTCAAAAATTTTTCTCCAGGTTTCATGCAACCCAGATGTCTTATCACCTTATCACCTTTAGCGGATGCGTCCCGTGATTTCACCCTGATCTCTTCCCAAGTCTCTGGGTTGTAAACTGTCTGACTGGTGATGGAGGGATCCTTCCTGGTGGCCCACGCAAGCATTTGCTGTAGATCAGGGGAGGATACTGACACCCCCCGTCGTTTAAGTATAGATTGAAAGGTAACTAGGACATTTTTCTGTTCCGAGGTCATTTTGTTCCCCATAGTGCGCACCCTTACCTTTGTCCAACGAGAGGCAATCGAATTGAAGGGATAATGAATCTTTGGACTGCCGCGTTTATCTCAACCCTCTCCTGTGCGGGCTTTCCATGTTTTTTCTCAACATCTGCCGTGTTTTTTTCAACGCACTCAGCGTGTTCCGTGTTTTTCTCAACACCTACTGCGTTTATCTCAACATGTTCTGGACTGGTCAGTCTTCAAGTTAGGCCAAGTCTCTGGTCAAGTGCCTGATCACGGTCCCTGTTTGGGCACCAATTGTCGAGAGTTAGCCACGCGACACGGGGTTCTCTTGCCTGGAAGATTTCTTTATTGCCGTAATGATCATGATCATGATAGATGTCTCTGTATCTCTACTTTCTAAAGCAAGCCTTCTGTATTCTAACATGCATATTCAGTACATTTCCACTAACAATCCATTGGCTAGAAAGCAAGCAAATTCCATAACAAGTCTTCATAATCAGCAGAGAGCTTATCTTATGGCTAGGTACAAAACACTCCTGTTTCTTCAGACCTTCTGTCTCCTTTCCAGAGCCTCATTATCAGCGAGTCGACATTCGACAAGGCCGAGCTGGCCTCTCCATCTCCCACGCCCCAGTTCCTTTAGTCGCTCCTTGTAGGGCATATTCTCCAAGCCCTTCACCAACCTTGTTGCCCTTCTTTGGACCTGCTACAGCACCTCAATGTCCTTTCTGTATTGAGGTGCCCAAAACTGAACACAGTACTCGAGGTGGGGTCTCAACAATGCTGAGTACAGGGGCAGGATTGCCTCCCTAGCCCTGCTCACCACACCATTCCTGATACAAGCCAGGATGCCATTGGCCTTCTTGGCCACCTGGGCACACTGCTGGCTCATATTCAGCCGACTGTCCATCAGTACACCAAGGTCCCTTTCTGTCAGGCAGCTTTCCAGCCACACCTCCCCAAGCCTGTAGGGTTGCCTGGGGTTGTTGTGACCAAAATGCAGGACCAGACACTTGGCCCTATTGAAACTCATGCAGTTTGCCTTGGCCCATCGATCCAGTCTAACCAGGTCCCTCTGTAGTGCCCTTCTCCCCTCCGGCAGATCAACACTCCCTCCCAATTTGGTGTCATCTGCAAACTTACTGAGGGTGCACTTGATCTCCTCATCAAGATCATTAATAAAGATGTTGAATAGGAGTGGCCCTAGTACCGAGCCCTGGGGGACACCACTTGTGACAGGCCGCCAACTGGATTTAACTCCATTGACCACAACTCTTTGGGCCTGGACATCCAGCCAGTGTTTCACCCAGCAGAGCGTACGCCCATCCAAACCATGGGCAGCCAGCTTCTCGACAAGGATGTTGTGGGGGACAGTGTCAAAGGCCTTACTGAAGTCCAGGTAGACCACATCGGCAGCCTTACCTTCATCCACTAAGCGGGTCACCTTGTCATAGAACAAAATCAGGTTTGTCAAACAGGATCTACCATTCATGAACCCATGCTGACCGGGCCTGATCCCCTGGGACCCATGATGGCTCCTGAGATTATCCATTCCATGACCTTCCCTGGCACTGAGGTGAGACCAATCGGTCTATAGTAACCAGGATCATCCTTCCAGCCCTTTCTGAAGGTGGGCATCACATTTGCCAGTCTCTAGTCCACCGGGACATCCCCAGTTAGCCAGGACTGCCGAAGGATGATGGAGAGTGGCTTGGCAACCACATCCGACAATTCCCTCAGCATTCTAGGGTGCTATCCATCTGGCCCCATGGACTTGTGAGTGTCCAGCTTTTGGAGCAGGTCTAAAACCATCTCATCGTGGATTATGCAGGGCCTGTTTTATTCCCCATCCCTATCCACCAGTGCAAGGGGCTGTGTGCCCAGGGAGACACTCTCTCCCACAGTATTCTCCTGCAGAAGCTGGCAGCCCGTGGCTTGGACAGGTACACTCTTGGCTGGGTAAGGAACTGGCTGGAGGGCCGGGCCCAGAGAGTGGTGGTGAATGGAGTTAAATCCAGCTGGCGACCGGTCACGAGTGGTGTCCCCCAGGGGTCGGTGCTGGGGCCTGTCCTCTTCAATATCTTTATTGATGACCTGGNGTTTCCCCCTTTGAGACAGGTGAGACCCTTCGGCAGACCTCAGGCCAGGTGCCGAGTAGATCGCCCCATGATCAAAGAACCCAAAATTCTTGTGTTTGCACCAGCCTCTCAGCCATGTGTTTATAACATGGGTTTTCCTGGTGGTCTCAGTGTCCTTCCCTGCCACTGCAGGAATACAGGCAAATACTACTTGTATGCCTGCTCCATCAACTAACCTCCCCAGTCCCCTAAAATCATTTTTTATAGTCCTCAGGCTTCTGTCAGTGACCTCATCACTGCCAGCCTGAACTATCAATAAAGGATAATAATCAGAGGGGTGGATCAGACTGTTAAGTTTTCTAGAAATATCCCTGACCCGGGCCCCAGGGAGGCAGCACACCTTCCTACGGGTAGGGTCAGTCCAACATATTGGGCCCTCTGTTCCTCTCAGAAGGGAGTCACCTATGACTATCACCCTCCTTTCTTTTCTGGAGGAGGCAGTCTTCACGCGTGGAGCTGACCGCCTCACCTTAGACAAGCTTGGAAGCAGTCCTCCCACCTCATCCTCACTCACCTCTCCCTCAAGTTTCAGGTCTTCAAACCTATTACATAGAGGCACCTGGGGAACTGAGGTAGGTCAGGATGGGGGTTGCCTGCGTCGCCGAGCTGGGACCTGCTGCCATTCCTCCTCTCCTCTCAAGTTGGCTCTCTCTGCTCGACTATGGCAAGGGAGGGGGTCCACTATGGTTTGGGGGGTGCAATCTCTGTGTTTTTCTCACAGAGACTCATTCCACCAGTCGATCTCCCGCTCGCACTCTCTGATGGTCCTTAATCTCTCTACCTCCTCCCTAAGCTCCACCACCAGGCTGAGCAGCTCATCCACCTGCTCGCACCTCACTCAGGTGGCGTCCTTCCCATCCTCCCCCGGCAGTAGCAGGCTCAGGCACTCCCTGCAGCCAGAGACCTGAACCGCCACATTTCTGGGCAGGCCCTCTGTCTGGGTTGCCACAGTCTTCTTAGGGCAAGCCTACTGTCTGGTAGAGACTGTGTTTGAACCTGTGGTCTCAGGGTCTGTCAGTAGGAGAGCTGGTCTCCCGAGCAAAGACAAAAGCACTCACTTGTCCTGCAACAAGACCCACCTCCCACACCTGCTGCTGCAGTATTGTATGGGCAGTGTGGGCTGTGCTCACACTCTGACTTCCCTCCCTGTTGTCCATGGACAGTAACACTCTTTTCTCATCTGGCACGTTATGTGGGCAGAAGCTAGCTTCTGCCCTCCCGAGGGCTGCTTTTAGCCTCACAGCAAAGGGTCAAGGTCAAGCACAAGAGATTAAGAGATTAAGAGCGGGCAGTGGCAGCTCCACCCCTGCTGGCTCAGCAGCCCACCCACAAGCTGCCAGCCCCCCGGCACCAGCACAGTGCTTTTGCTGGCTTCAAAAAAGCCCTAAAAAGAGCTTTTTGGTCGGCCTTTTTGCTTTAGGTCCCTTACCCAGTGCAGTCTTACCTGCCTTGAAGCTGGTCTCCGCAGCAATTTATATTCTAACACGTGTATTCAGTACATTTCCACTAACAATCCATTGGCTAGAAAGCAAGCAAGTTCCATAACAAGTATTCATAACAGCAGAGAGCTACAAAACATCCCTGTTTATTATGTTCATCTCTCTTTCCCGGCACCTTATTATCAGCAAGTCGACATTCAACAAGGTCGAGCCGACCTCTCCTTCTCCCACATCTCTCCCTTCTTTACTTATGAGAAAAGCATGTTTTAAAGCATCTTGTATCATTTTCTGAACACACTGCAATAAGCAAGGAACGCAAATTAAAACACAGAGAAAAGCAATAAGACAAACGAACCCTATTTTAACACATTCTGTATCCACACTCCCAGGCTTCCAAAGAAACCTCCAAATATATCCAACCCATCATCAACCTGTAATTTCTTAACTCCATTCTGCAAATCTTGAATGCTTTTATGTATTGATTTTGAATGATCTGAGAAGTTCATACAACACATGCCATCAAAATCCTGACACCTGTGACCTTGAGCTAACAGCAAGTAGTCTATAGCAGCACGATTCTGTAGCGTAGCATGTTGTACTGAGTCTATATCTAGTAGCAGCCCGCTTAGAGCCAAGGAAGTAGCATTCATTTACTTGGCCAGCCAGCATCCAAGTTTGTTAAGTGTGCTCAATGCTTTGACTGATGCAACACCTGGGACTAAAAAGGATGCTGCTATTATTCCTCCAGGGTTCCAAAATTCTATGTTATCCTTAGACTCTGATTGAAAAGCATGTACAGTTCGCTTAAGGTGCTTTCGGTGGTGATTGATCATGGAGATATTAGGTGTTAATAAAGTTAGTCTTCCCAAACTGCATGGACCTCCTTTGATGTGAGAGGGGATAGCAGGCCACGCCATGTCCCCACAAATGAGAAAAACTTCTGCTGGCAAAATAAGTGGACCGTTACTAGATCTTGAGAAGTTAGGTGAAGTATAATTACACCAAGCAGAGTGATTTCTATAAGCAGCTAAACTAGAATTAACACACAGAACTAACAATTGATTCTTTCCACTGTAGTTAAAATACAAACAATAATTCATTTTAACCGAACCCAACAATTCCAGTTCTTGTGGTTCAAGATTGCTCTGTTGCAGATGGGGTACCCATCCATCCCATCTGTTGACTACCACATTCGTGCTAAATGCTATCCCAAGAACAGAGCTCGGGATGGGCCATTTATCTAGGGGTTGTCCCACCAAGCATGTCAAGAACAGGTTCCCTGGTGACGCGGTTGACAAAGTGTGTCTTTTCCTGTCTTGTTGGCGAGAGTGACCCATATATTCTGTTTTGGTTGAGCTGGAATTCATATTGCTGATGAAAACGTGATGATCATGTTACAGCACCCATTGTGCTGGTACCCATCTCGGACCTGTTCCTGTTGAAACACAAGCATAACCTCAAACTCAAGTTATCAACGAATAGGGTCCTTGCCATTGGTTAGAGCTCAGATTTTTTACCATAACCTATGCTTTTTCTTTGACAGGAGTTAAGGTATTACAGCCAAAATGCCTGTAAATTGGAGGGCCTTCTGTTCTCCAGCAATTTAGAAAATTGAGAACATAGCACGCTTTAGCTACTCTTTCCTGAGGGGTCATACACGCACTCTCCCTTTTTGTTTTTGAAGCATGGCCTTTAAGGTACCACGGGCTCGTTTGATAATAGTGTGGGAGAGTGGGGTATGCCTGTCAGGTGTTGAATGCCCCACTGTTGAAAGAAGGAGCAGGTAGTATGGACTACATATCCTGGCCTGTTGTCTGTTTTAATCGTTTGAGGGATCCCAAGAGCTGCAAAGGCCAGTAAGAAGTGTTTACAGACATCTTTTGCCTTTTCTCCTGTATGCACAGATGCAAAAACACAGGTAGAGAAAGTATCAATAGAAATGTGAACATAACGGAGCTTCCCAAATTCTGGTATGTGTGTAACATCTGTTTGCCAAATTTCTAAGGAGCTTAATCATCGAGGATTAACGCCTATAGAGGGTGTCGGTGCAACAGTTTGACAGTCTGGACAGGACTGTATGATCTGTCGGGCCTTCAGTTGGAAGGCATGCTGTAATGCCTTCGCATTTTGATAGTAAAAATCATGAGACAACCGTGCTTGGGCAAACTGATCAGGGACAACAATTGCTCCCGCCAGTTTGTCCGCCTGTGCATTACCTTCAGAAATAGGGCCTGGCAGAGAGGAGTGAGAGCAAACATGCTGAATGAAGTAAAATTCTGAGCGATGGTCTAGAAACCATTTTAAGCGCAAAAGAAGCACGAACAACTGTGCATTAGATGTCTCCTTTAGATAAGAATGCTCCAGTCGCATCACGATGCCTGCAACATAAGCAGAATCAGTTACTATATTGATGGGTTCAGACCATCGCTCGAACACATGGACCACTGCTGTAAGTTCCACAATTTGTGGAGAGACAGTGGTGACATGGACGTCACTATCCCAGGTCCTGGCAGTACTTCATATGATGACTGCTCGGCCAGTCCTGCCAGATCCATCTGTAAAAACAGTAAGAGCGCCTACAAGAGGAGTTAATGATAATTTAGAAACTGGCAACAAATAAAGAGAGTGAAGAGATTGTAAAAGCTTGTGCGCTGGCAGATGAATACTAATCTGCCCTGAAAATCCTACCAGCGCACACTGCAGCTGCGGTGACATGTGGAACACAAAATCCCATTGCTTGAGATCAAATGGGACATAGATTGTCTCTGGATCTGTGCCATCCAATGCTAATAAACGCTCCCTTCCCCTGCAAATGACCATAGCTACCATATCAAACCTGGTGGTAACAGTCTTAACAAATTTGTGTGGTAAAAACATCCATTTCAAAATTACCAAGGGGTCGGGGTCCCCCTTGACCCACTGTGCTAACAGTCTGTAGGGTTGAAAAGGAGAGTTAATAACAAAAAGACCGATAGGATGATCAGGTTTTCTTCGGTGTGCTGTTTGCTGGGTCATCTTCGTGATGGCAGTATTTAGCGCTGTCATTGCTGCTGGTGTCAAATGTCATGGTGATGATAAGTCCGGATCCCCTTCCAGTAATCTGAAGAGGGGGGTGAAGATCTTCTGTAGAAATTCCCACTAGGGGTCGCACCCAATTTATGGCACCTAATAACTTTTGCAGATCCTTTAAGGTGCTAACTTTGGTACCCAAGGTTAGAGTCTGAGGCTGGATTCGAGTCTGCGAAATCCTCCAGCCCAGATATAGCCAAGGTGGTGTCTTTTGGATTTTGTCCTGCGCAATCTGCAATCCTGCCTGAGTTGCTGCTGTTATGATCACTGACACAACTTCAGTCACCGTCACCTCTGTTGGTGCGGCAACCAGGATATTGTCCATGTAGTGGTATATGCAGACATCGGGAAACCTTTGGCGCACAGGAGATAAAACACCGGCAACAAATTGTTGACAAATGGTCGGGCTGTTCTTCATGCCCTGAGGTAACACAGTCCAGTGGTATCTGTGACGGGGTTCCCCATTATTAATAGAGGGAACCGAAAATGCAAAACGTGGTGCATCATCAGGGTACAGTGGGATATTAAAAAAACAGTCTTTTAAGTCTATTACAATAAGCGGCCATGACTGTGGAAGCATAGTGGGGGAAGGCAGCCCTGCTTTCAACGGGCCCATATCTTCAATAACGGCATTAATCTTTCTGAGATCATGTAACAGTCTTCATTTCCCTGATCGTTTTTTGATCACAGACACGGGGGAATTCCACAGGCTTGTAGTTGGCACTATATGTCCGGCCGTGAGCTGTTCTTCAACAAGGGGATTTAGCTGCAGCAGTTTTTCTCGGGATTGGGGCCACTGGTCCACCCACATGGGTGTATCTTTTTTCCATACCAAATGTGGGATCTGCTGCAAGGCAGTGGTCCCTAAGAGAAATCCGTACTGAGGGAAAGTCCCCACTGTCCCATACAATCTCTTTCCCACAGAGTGACAGGTCTATGCGGGACATAAGGTCAAACTTGCCCTCTGGTCCAATGACTATAATAACTGCTGCGCTTTGTTTCAGTACAGTGTGCCCCCCTATACCTGTTAGTGCCACATGGGGATTCGTAAGTGGCCACTTGGGTGGCCAGAGCATCACAGGGATGACCGTAACATCCGCACCGCTGTCAAGGATACCTGTCACTTTGAGCTCTTGTTTCCCTTGTCGCAGCACGCAAGTCAGATTTGGTCTACTCTGCGAGACCTTTTGAGACCAGCAAACCTGGGGTTCACTGGTTGATCTGAAACCGCTATCACCCCATGGGATGTTGATTCGTTGGGGCGGATTAGGCTGAAAGTAAATCAGTTGCACTATAAAACTGTCTGAGAAGGTGGCCAAGTCCACCCCAGCGCTGCCATGGGTCCTGGCATACAAGCTGTGGCAGCCGCCTGAGGGGAATTTGCTGTCATTGTGCACCCCCCCGTCACACTCTGGGAGTTTTCCATCCGAGGGAGCGGTTGGTCATTGATATCATATTTCAACCAACAATCGTGTGCTCTGTGGCTGCCTTTTTTGCATCTCGGGCATAACTGCTGAGATTTACTGCCCTTCTGCAGACACTTCGCGTGAAGGTGCCCAAATTGGTTACAGCCAAAACATCTGTGCTGCTGGTTACGGGATACGGCGGCAAAAGCCTGGGCTGCTAGCATAACTTGGTGTTGATGCATGCCAACATTCATACATGTGTTAATCATCTCCTCAGTAGTGGGATTCTTTAGAGCATGTAACATCTTCTGGCAATCAGCGTTCGCATTTTCAATTGCTAGCTGTTGAAATATGAGAGCTCTCGCCTGTGCGTTACTGACCTGCTTTTCCAGTGAATTCTTAAGCCTATCTAGAAACGTCATATATGGTTCTTGGGGCTGCTGCTTAATGCTCACAAAAGACTGTCTTTGCTCCCCCACCTCCAGCACAGCCCGGAGGGCACACATTGCCAGATGCTTAACTTGCTGTAACCCATCTGCAGGGATTCGTGCCTGCTAAGCTGGGGTGGAGAAATCCCACTCCCCCATCAAGGCATTTACATCTACAGCCCTGAGGGGATTCCTGTGTGGCAGCGCTTGATTTTCAGTCGCCTGGGTCTGTGCCAATTCTCTCAATTTTGATTCCCACAGAATTCCATTTATAATATGAGGGCTCTTGTTGCTGGGGGATGTTGGTTATAGCTCTTGCCCAGGGAATTCGGTGTTCCCGTACCCTGGGGAAGTAGGCAGACTCCATTACCCAGCAACAGAGACTTTATAAGCAGCTGCTACATAGTGTGAATGCTAGATATTAAATCCAAGGTGTGAGTGGTATGAATGTGTGACCTAGTTGTAATTGGATGTCTGTTACACCCTGAAAGGTGGTTGCAACCCTGTATTTGTTATCAGATGCTTGACCTGTAATACTGTCCAACAATTACAGTGGAATAGGAGAAACTGGCATATCTGTTGGGATTGTGGGCTGGGGTTTAAAGAGGAATACGTATTTGGTCAAACTGATACATTAGATATTAGGTGTGGACTTCTAGAAACGATAAGGGGAAACCAATAAAATTTAATATGGGGGACAGGCACCCCTACAGGAAGCCGTAGGACCAGATGGAGAGCCAGTTCTTATTAAAGTGACTTTTTCCTCTTCTGATTTAGAGGTGTGGAAAGGGGTTGCTAAGGGACATCGGAGCAACCCCACGGGAGTAACTAGGCATTTTCAATTTTTGGTCAAACAGCATAAACCCAACTGGAGTGATGTTCAGCTTTTGCTAGAGCATTTAACAGAAACAGAAAAACAATGCTAAAAGCAGCACTGGCTTTGGCAAGAGATGCAGTAACAGCTAAGGGTGGAGATGTAAAGGATTATTTCCCCTTGCAGGATCCTCACTGGGATCTGAACCACACTGCAGACAGAGAGCGTCTGGAAACATATAGAGACTGGGTGGTGAAGGGAATAGAAAAGGCCATTCCCAAAACCATTAATTGGTCAGTTTTGTTTCCAGTAAGACAGGGACCAAGGGAAACCCCATCTGAGTTCCTTGATAAGCTAAGAGACACTATGAAGAGACATCCCCCATTAGACCCAGGATCTGAAATAGGCATTCAACAGCTGGCGTCGCTCTTGGCGTCGCTCTTTATAGGGCAATCAGCAGGGGACATCAGACGAAAGCTCCAGAAGTTAAAGTTAACAGAGAGTAGGAATTTGGAAAATTTGCTGGATGAAGCATGGAGAGTATATAGCAATCAAGAGGAGGAGGATAGAAGAAAGGAAAGGAAAATGTTGACAGCAGCTATTCAAGAAACTAGGAGAATGAGGCCCGAAGAACCCAGGAGGCCTCTAGAGAAGGACCAGTGTGCTTTATGAAAAAAGAAGGGATATTGGAGGAATGAGTGTCCCCTTAGAGGTGGGGGAAGGAAGGGGGCTTGGAACAAAATCCAGACCCTAGTAGAAGGGGACTGACGGGGACCTGGGGAATCTACCCTAGCAGATCCACTGGTTAAAAATAAGCTAGGGAAGGGACTGCAGCAAAGTGTGGATTTTTTAGTAGATACTGGAGCAACTTATTTGGTGTTAAATATCTCTGTAACTCCAATAAGTGATGAATTTTTAACCGTAAAGGGAGCCTCTGGTCAAAGTGAAAAGGCTTACTTTCTTAAGCCTTTACAATTCAGTATAGGTAAACAGGTAGGGATTCATCAATTCCTGTAAATGCCTAACTCGCCAAAACCATTATTGGGGCAAGATCTGTTAGAACTATTGGGAGCAGAGATAAAATTTGAATCTGGGAAAACAGAATTCAGGGTAAACGAAAGCCAATTGATTGAAGTACTTAGTGTGGCATTAATTACTACCCCCACAGGCACAGGAGTTCCAGATGAAATCTTGGATCAGGTTTACCCAGGGGTATGGGCAACAGAAGCCCCGGGACGGGCAAAAACCGCTCTCCCAATCATGGTCAAAGCAAAACCAGGAACTCAGCTGGTGAGGATCAAACAGTATCCTCTGCAGCTTGAGGATAGAAAGGGAATTCAGCCAATAATTGATCATTTTAAAAAGTTTGGACTGCTAGTAGAATGTGAATCAAAGTATAACACCCCTATCCTACTGGTTAAGAAGCCAGACGGGAGTTATAGGATAGTAGAGGATTTAAGAGCTATCAGTAAAATAGTGGAGGATCTGCACCTGATTTGCGGAATCAATCTCTATAACCCAGAGTTAGGTTATAAAGCAGGTACGTTTATTCAATGAGATGCGTATCATTGGGTGCGCGGGGGATAGTTCCTCCTAACACGCACACCGTAGGGCAAAAGCTTGGTACAGATATAGGCCGAACCAATACACAATCAGTGGAATTCACATACATATTCATTACATTCCCGACTTATCAACATATGGTCCCGCCATGAGCAGGGGGGTCTCCTTTGATGGTCATGGGAGAAGACCCATTGTCTCTGACAGAAGTAATCCGATCCTGACCCATTCCTTGTGTAATGTTATAACAGAGTTTCCAGATGTTCTTTTCTTATCTGGCCACACATCCTGCTTACCTGCATTCCTATACAATAGTTAACCCTTATCTTGCCTTCTCCTTACTCACACCCACTGGTGGCAAATCCATATACATTGCTCACCAAGTTATCTAATGAATTGGCTTGGTTTACCATTCTGGATCTGAAGGATGCCTTCTTCTGTTTGCCTCTGAGCCCTGAAAGTCAATTATTATTTGCATTTGAATGGAAAAGCCCCAACTCAGGAAGGAAGACTCAACTCACATGGACAGTGCTCCCTCAAGGGTTCAGAAACAGCCCAACTATCTTTGGGAACCAGTTGGCTAAGGATCTGGAGCAGTGGGAATGCCCACCTGGGAAAGGAATCCTACTACAGTATGTAGATGATCTTTTAATAGCTGCTGAAATGGAAATGTTATGCATGACATGTACAGTAAGTTTACTGAATTTTCTTGGATTTAATGGCTATCGAGTCTCCCCACAGAAAGCCCAAGTGGCTCAACAGGGAGCAGTCTATCTAGGCTATGAGATTACTGCTGACTGAGGATGCTTGGAACTGCGAGGAAGGAGGCTATCTGCCAAACTCCTGAGCCACGGACGGCTAAGGAGCTACGCACGTTCCTGGGAATGACTGGGTGGTGTTGACTTTGGATCTATAACTACGGACTGTGGAGGACTGGCTCCAGGAATGCGGGCATGTCTACTTATCTCTGGACCGTTGCGAACAAAACAGCACGTACGGCTCCGTGGGAAGAAGGAGCTCTGTACCCTGGATCGGCCAGGAATGAGGGAGTTGGACAAGCTGCATTCTGGCCTGTGATGTTGTGCCCCAGGGAAAAAGGGAGCCTTCGACCTAAAGATAACAATGCCTAGCAACGACCTGAAAGTAACATAGCACTCGAGCGTATAAAAGCTTGCTTTGTTCGAACGATAAAGGTCTCAGCTTTGTTAACCATATTGGTGTCTCTGAGTCCATGCCGGAATCGCTTTCTCCCCGGGTTTTCCTACTTTGGCTAAGGGATTTTGCCTGGACACTACAACAACGGACTACTGGTAAAACCACTTTATGCACTTTTAAAATCTAGCCCTGGAATCCTCACATGGAATGGAGAGGCCAGGAAAGCCTTTCAGCAGCTGAAACATGAACTTATGAGGGCTCCTGCCTAAGGGCTGCCAGATACAACAAAACCCTTTTGGTTATTCTTGCATGAGAAGCAGGGAATAGCCTTGGGAGTCTTGGCCCAAAGCCTGGGGTCCTACCGAAGGGCTGTAGCATACTTCCCAAAACAGCTGGATGAAGTAAGCAAAGGGCAGCCTGGCTGCTTGAGGGCAGTGGCTGTGTTAGTGCTGAATATTCAAGAAGCACGTAAATTCACACTGGGCCAAAGAATTACAGTATTAATATCTCATACTGTCTCAGCTGTGCTGGAAGTGAAAGGAGGGCATTGGCTCTCACCACAGAGGTTCCTCAAGTATCAGGCTATCCTGGTGGAGCAGGATGATGTGGAAATTGTGGTGACTAACACTATCAACCCAGCATCTTTCCTCAGTGGAATCTTGGGAGAACTGGTGTTGCATGACTGCCTGGAGACCATCGAGGCAGTGTATTCCAGCCAACCAGACTTGAAGGAGGAACCGCTGGAGGATGCTGAGGACTCCTGGTAGGCTGATGGTAGTAGCTTTGTGTGACACAGTGTACGCAAAGCTGGCTATGCCGTGACGACTGCTAGCAGGGTTATAGAATCAAAAGCTCTTACCCCAAACATGTCAGCACAAAAGGCAGAAATCATAGCCCTGACCCGAGCATTAGAATTGGCAGAAGGAAAAAGAATTAACACATGGTCTGATTCAAAATATGCTTTCAGTGTTGTATATCCCCTTGGAGCAATATGGAAAGAGAGAGGACTCTTATCAACTCAAGGAAAAGGCATTAAACATGCAGAGGAGATCCTTAGACTATTGGAAGCGGTACAACTACCAGAGAAAGCGGCCATCATGCATTGTAAGGCACACCAAAGGGGAAAATCACCAAATGTGGTGGGTAATACTTTGGCAGACCAGGAAGCAAAGAGGGCAGCGGAAGAGGGTCCAGTGGAAGTGTGTCCCCTGATTCCAGATGGTAAAATTCAAACTGATGGTAAACCAAAATATTCTAAAGAATATCAAAAGCTAATTGATGATTTAGAAGGGCAAATAGGAAAAGGGGATGGGCAATTACTTCCCAAGGTAAGATAGTTGTCCCCTCAGCTCTGTTGTGGGCTGTGGTGATGGCTGAGCACAGAAAAACCCGCTGGGGAGTAGAAGCCCTGTATGAATCTTTAAATCAAATGATCACAGCTAGTAATTTATATACGACTGTCACACAGGTAACTCAAGGATGTGAAATTTGTTTGCAAACCAATCCTAGGGCAGGTCCCAAAGTGCCTATGGGACAGATAGGAAAGGGAAACCATCCTGGGCAACAATGGCAAATTGATTTCTCAGAACTCCCGAGAAAAGGGGGGTATAGGTATATGTTAGTACTAACAGACATGTATGGGAACTGTTGAATCATGGCCTGAACCACTGATTGATCACCTGAGGCAAGCACTAAGCCTGTTGTAGGATCAGGTCTCTCATACCTGTTGAAAATCTTACCATATCTGGGCTGTCAAATGTATCTTCATAGATCAGCTCTCTTATACCCAGTTCGAGAATGTAATTTTGAAGGTCCTCCATGGAGGACCATAACCCTGTGTGTAACAGTATATCTGATTTATTAGGCCAGATCATATGGCATGCCGCCATCAACTCAACCAATCTATTATGGAGTGGTTTTCATTGGTATATTGTATGCCAGTGTATAGCCTCTGCCTAAGGGCAGGGTGCACAGTCATAGTTGCCAATTTAGAGATTTCCATCCTGTTGACCACAACACTTTCCGCCCCTGAATCCCATAATCTTAATAGCCAAGATGGCACACTTTCTCTAGGCTTTTGTCGGAACTGTTTGTTGTGGTTTGGTGATGATTTTTTGTGGTCAGTATTCCACATCAGAACATCATGTGAACCAGTGGGAGTTAAAGAGTTAATGCTCTGGTTCCGTTTACTGCCTCTCATGGACATTTGGGGTATCCTGATGGGAGGGGAGGTGTGGCTTCCCCAGGAGGACTTGGCGCGAAGAGGAAGGGGGGTGGAACTCCGGACCGGATCCAGCGCTTGGCTTCCCCCGCTGCCCGGGCTCAGCCTTCTCAGCTCACCACGGAGAACAGCACGTGGTTCCCTCGCGCTATTGTGGTTTGATCTTGCGTTTTGGATACTCTGCTCTCTCTCATTTTGTTTGATTTGGTTAAATTTAGTAAATTACCGTTCCCTTCAGATCGGTGCCCGTGCATTCCTTTTGTTAAACCCATCTACTAGCTCCCTGCCCTTCCCCCTCTCCCGGAGCGTGTGGCCCGGGCCGGCCGGATCGCACGGCAAACCGTTAGTACCCCTTCTTTTTTTTTTTCCTTGCTTTTTTGTCTCTTTTTTTTTTTCCCGGGGCCTGTGCCCCCCTGTCACGGACTTGTATCCAGGGATAACCCCATGAAAATTATTGGTGGAGAATGCGGGCAACTATGAATCTTTATTTCATCTTAAGATTATTGTACAGAGGACTAAGGACCTTTACGCTCCTTAGAACATGTTGGTTCCTTTTTGAGCTCCTCATGTTCTGTGTCGGAGTTGCAACTACCTATAGCCAATTAAGAGCACTAATGGGGATACCTGCCTGGTTCCTAGACATCCCGGCTAATTTAACACATAATATGATGATTAGACTGGTTTCCAGGTGCTCTTCACAGCTTCTTATGCATGTCCAGGATGCCAGCTTAGGTATGGTGCTATCAGTCTCCCTGAATGTACTCTCTGGGATAGGATTTTACATTATGTGGAGGAAGCTGCACCCAAAACCAGAGAATGTGGAGTGGCAGGGAATATGGAGAGGTTTAGGGAAAAGACTGGAAGCGTGGGGACCCCCGGTGTCATGGAATTTTACTCTTGAACACCTGTGGGACCCTGAGGAACTAAACGAGTATTTAGGTAAGGGATGGTGCAGCTCAGAAAGATCTGAGCAGGAACGGCTTATTTGGGGTTTGGCCTGCGCTTACAGAGCTCTATATAATACTGTTCTTGAGAGAGAGAGTTTCCAAACCGAGATCCGAGCCAAAAGGGGAAACGTCCAAGTCAATCTTGATGAATCACAGGAGGCACCAGTATCAATGTCAGTTGCCCCTGTGGAAGGCCAGAAATGGAAAGGGGTGTCCTCACGTCTAGAACGGAAGGAAGAAGAAGCGGAAGAAGTAGAAGAAGATCCAGATGAGGGGCCCTCCTCAAAACCACCACCACTGAGAAAGGCAACCAAGAAAAGTGAGAGACATGGAGAAGAGAGTGATGAGGAGGGAGTCACTGTCACCACTATTTGTCGATCCCTGAAAATGACTGAAATGCAAGGCATAAGAAAGGAGTTTATGCGACACCTGAGTGAAACTATTGTTGCCTGGTTGCTTCGGTGTTGGGACAACGGGGTCAGTAGCGTGTCTCTAGATAGTAGTGAAGCTCGCCAACTAGGAAACATAGCCCGAGACACAGCTATTGACAGAGGGATTAGTAGATGTCTGGACGGAGTCACCACCCTCTGGGAACGATTGTTATTGGCTGTGAAGGAAAAATATCCCTTCAGAGCCGAGCTGCAGCCTGGAATGAAAGTCTGGAATACTGTTGAGAAAAGCATCCAGTATTTGAGAGAAACAGCCATAGTAGAAATGCTGTATGATCCTGAGTTTGTTTCTAACGACCCAAAACAGGACCATGATCCTGAGAAAACACCGAGTACACCCGAAATATGGCGAAAGCTCACAAGAACAGCACCGGAAAGGTATGCAGCTTCACTGGTAGCAACGACCAGTAGATGGGAAGACCTAGACAAAAGACCCGCNGCAACAAAACTGGTGAGGGGTCTGGAGCACAGGCCTTATGAGGAGCGGCTGAAGGAGCTGGGATTGTTCAGTCTGGAGAAGAGGAGGCTCAGGGGAGACCTTATTGCTCTCTCTAACTACCTGAAGGGAGGTTGTAGTGAGCTGGGGGTTGGCCTCTTCTTTCATGTAACTAGTGATAGGACTAGAGGGAACGGCTTCAAGCTGCTCCAGGGGAGATTCAGGCTGGATGTTAGGAAATACTACTTCTCTGAAAGAATGGTAAGGCACTGGAATGGGCTGCCCAGGGAGGTGGTGGAGTCACTGACCCTGGAGGTGTTCAAGGAACGTTTGGACGCTGTGTTGAGGGACATGGTTTAGTGAGAACTATTGGTGATAGGTGGATGGTTGGACTGGATGATCTTGTAGGTCTTTTCCAACCTTGGTGATTCTGTGATTCTGAGTAACTATTAAACTATTTAACTACTATTAAAGACTGAGGCAAAGAAGGCATTAAACACCTCAGCCTTATCCTGATCCTTGATCACTGTGTTGCCCTCTGCATCCAACAAGGGATGGAGATTCTCCCTAGTCCTCCTCTTGCTGTTGATGTATTTATATAAATATTTATTTTTGTCCTTCACCTTAGTGGCCAAGTTCAGTTCTATCTGGGCTTTGGCTTTTCTAATTTTCTCCCTGCACAGCTTCACTAGGTACCTGTAATCATCATAGGTTGCTTGCCCCCTTTTCCAAAGACCATAAACTTTCCTTTTGTTCCTGAGTTCCATCCAAAGGTCTCTGTTCAGCCAGACCGGCTGAATGAAGAATTACACACATCCAACTGGTGAAGGGGATCTCTGGCTATACAGCACTCCTTCATAGGAAGCAGCCTTGGTCCAAAAGATGCTCTTCCTTCAGTGGCCCTTATATGAGCCCAGGGTGGCTCCACCCCTTCTGGTCACTTGAGAAGCACAGGTGCAGACAGTTTGCCTCTGTTCCCTGGGCCAGCCACAGCCCTTCACCAGGTGCTCAATCAGCAGTTCAAGCCATGACCTAACAATTCCCCTATGCTCCACCCCTTCACGACATGAACAGTGATTGGGCACATTGGGAGTTGGGCCCCATACATTGCCATTACAATATATACAATCAACAATTCCTGTACAGAATATGTATAAGTTTGTAAATTGATTCACTTTTGTGTGCAGGCTTCGTAGTTGTCACAAGATTTATTCAGTATATTTTTCCGGAATGTCTTTTTTTTTTTTTTTTTCTGATTACTTGTAGAGCTACTGACCCCTCTCTTCTAGTAACTGTCTCCACAGTACAAGTAGGCTGCACCACCTCAGCCCTACCTGCACCTCCCGAGGCCACTTTACCCTTTACCTTATAGGCCCCCTGTGCAAGGTCCTCGGGGCAGGGAGCAAAAGATTATTCAGCATCCCAACTTGGGGTTTCAAGCGTACATCATGCCCCTTAATTTGGATCCTAAGTGGGGAAGCCCAAGTGGTTTGTAATATACACAGGGCACTGGGTCGACCATCTCTGTGTCTTTCATTTAAATCTCTCAGCATCTCATGTAGTTATTTGGTCCACCCCTGCAGGGACTGGGAGTCAGTCTTCAGAGTGGCCTTCAGAATGCCATTATATCGCTCTATATCAGGCCTGTTCCCATTGGATGACAGGGCAGATGGAAATGCCATTTGATGTTATTTTCCTTGGCCCACTTCTGTACCACTGCACCTGTAAAATGTGTTCTTTGGTCACTCTCAATGACCTGAAGAGTGCCATATGCTGCCATCAGCTTGATGAGTGCCTTGATCATAGAATCATAGAATGGTTTGGGTTGGTGGAGACATAGTAGTGATTTTATTGATTACATCTGTCAGAATGTGGCGACATCCGTCCTGCCATTTTATTACTAGAAACTGAATTTCCTGTACTGGTCCTTTACCTTTACTTCGCTTAACAGCAAAACCGGCTTGCAGAAGGATTTGGATTATTTGCTCTCCTTTCTCAAAAAATTCCTCTGCTGTATTTCCCCACACAACAACGTCATCAACATATTGCAGATGTTCAGGAGCTCCACCCTGTTCTAGGGTAGCCTGAATCAGCCCATGGCAAATGGTAGGGCTATGTTTCCACCCCCAGGGCAAACGGTCCCAGGTATTCTGAACACCCCTCCAAGTGAAGGCAAACTGTGGCCTGTACTCTGAAGCCAAAAGGACGTGTTGACAATGTTAGTTGTGGCATGCCACCTGGCTGCCTTTGACTCCAGTTCATACTGGAGTTCTAGCATGTCTGGTACAGCAGCACTCAATGGTGGTGTGACTTCCTTCAGGCCGCAGTAGTCCACTGTCAGCTTCCACTCTCCACTGTTTTTTTGCACTGGCCATATGGGGCTGTTGAAGGGTGAGCGAGTTTTTCTAATCACTCCCTGGCTCTCCAGTTGACAGATCATCTTATGGATGGGGAGCAGGGAGTCCTGGTTAGTGCGATATTGCTGCCTGTGCACTGTTGTAGTAGCAACTGGCACCTGCTTTTCTTCTACTTGTAGCAAACCTACAACAAATGGGTCTTCTGAAAGGTTGGGCAAGACAGACAGCTGCTTAATATTCTCTATTTCTAAAGCAGCTATTCCAAAAGCTCATCGATACCCCTTTTGGGTCCTTAAAATAACCCCTCTTAAGATAGTCAATAACAAGGATACATGGAGCCCCTGGGCCAATCACAGTAGGGTACTTTTGCCAGTCTTTACCAGTGAGGCTTATTTTGGCCTCCAACATAGTTAATTCTTGAGAACCCCCTGTCACCCCAGAAATGTAGATGGCTTCTGTCCCTTCATGACTCGATGGCATCAGAGTGCGCTGTGCACCAGTGTCTACCCGAGCCTCCTATTTCTGTGGTTCTGATGTGCTAGGCCATCGAATCCACACAGTCCAGTACACTCGATTGTCCCTTTCCTCCCCCTGGCTGGAGACAGGGCCCCTCTAATTATTGTATCCATCATTTATTTCTTGTAGGTCAAGACAAGAATGTTTACAGCATTTGCCATGTGCAGTAGCAACTGGAGCGGCCATTCTCTTGGAGGAGCCCTCATTCGTAGTTGACTTCCTTTGTAACTCTTTTACCCGTGCTCATAGGGCTGAGGTGGGTTTTCTATCATACCTCCTCATATTCTCTCCATGATCACGTAGGTAAAACCACAGGGTAGTATGTGATGTGGACCCAGTATTATCCCTCACTTGAGCAAGGGGATATCTGCCTTTAATAGCGGAGATGCTGGATTGTACAGGTGGGGAGTGGGCTTCATCATTTTTGATTAATTGGACCAGTGTTTCCTCAAATCTATCCATTCTTTCTGATATTGCTGAGATGGCTGAGACACAAATTCGTGCAGGGGAGGTGAGGTTTTCTTTGAATTCTCAAAAAGTATTAATCCAGCCATGTAATATGGATCTTCCTTCCTCTCTCCATAGCATTCCTGCTAGTACGCTGGCATACAATGTTGGTGCGGTTTGTGTGAATATCCGCCACATAACTGGCGAACACCGAAATCTTTCAGGATCATGGTCTGGATTTGGATCATCAGGATCAAACATGGGGTCGTATAGCAACTCTACCATGGCTAATTCCATTTAGATAGTGGATACCTCTTTCCATAGAGGTCTATTTACTTGGATGAGGCATCACATTTTCCTTGAAGGGATATCTTTCCATTACGGCTGTTAAAATTCATTTCCAGAGGCTGTAAGCTCGATTCTGTTTTTGATATGGTTTTATGATTTTTGGTTATCGGTATTCCACATCATAACATCATGTAGTGCAATGGGAGTTAAAGAGTTAATGCTCCAGGTCCAGGTACCTGTCCTGGAAGAGGAGAACTACTACATTCCCCAGAGGACTGTTCGCTGCTCTGTTATCATTTCCACTCAGGGGAAACAGATATAAGGCCTTCGTAGGTCACCTGACGTCCCTTTTTTCGATTGTCAGGCTCTCCTCCCTGCTGCTTGACCCGACTGCACGTCTCGCCTCAGCATTAGTGTAAGGCCTTCAGTTTTTGGACACTTTCTCTCATTATATTTGATTTATTAGCTGCAATTCTAATAATATTGTATTATATTGTATTATGGTGTGTTATCTTGCATTCTGATACCATATTTAGTAAATTAGTTTGTTTCTCCTCAGATCGTTGCCACTGGTTTTTTTTGGGGGGCCCATCTCTCTACCCTTTTTCCCTTATCCTCTTTTCCGGAGATGCAGACCTGTGGGTCCCTCCGCCCCACTAGTCACGGAACTGGGCCAAATCAGCCCATGAACCGTTGACATTCTTGGTAGAGAATGCAGGCAAAAGCTGCTTTTTAGCTTTTAGAATGAATCTCTCTTTGCTCTCGGAGAGCTTCGTTAGGAGAGTTTTCTCTCTTTTTCAGTTGCTGCACTGAAAAACTTGACCTTGAAAGTCCAGGCGGAATTCCAATATTCTGAGATATTTCTAAACTTTGAGCATTGCTATCTTACTTCTGTAAAGAGAAAAAAAACGATTCCACTTTCTCTTTTAGAACTGCTTCCAGAGGGAGCTGCTAATTCTACAGAACTTGTGATTTTTAAACAGTCTCCCAGTCTCTCCTTTGAATCATTTATGCAGTTTTTGAATGCTCATCCAAAGATAATGGTGATCGTGGTGTTGGTCTCCCTGAATGTACTCCTCTTCATTTCACTCAGTATCTGTAATTATAATATTCTGAGGAAGCCTTCCCCAAAACCAGAGAATACTGAGTGGCAGGGAGTATGGAGAGGCTTGGGAGAGACTTGAGAGATGGACATCCTTGGTGTCATGGAACTTTACTCCTGAACACCTGCAAGATCCTGAGAGCCTAAATAGATATTTGAGACAGGGATGTTGCGGCTCAGGCAGATCTGAGGAGACACAAATGATTTGGGGCCTGGCTAATGCTTATCGGGCTTTATTTAATACTATCCCAGAGAGGGAGAGGGTTTCTGAATTTGAGAGAGAGAGTCTCCGTGCTGAAAGAGAGTGTCTCAAAGCTGATAGGGAGAATGTCCAGGTCCAGAAGGAGAGTCTCCTAGTCGAGAGAAAAAAGCCTCCAATCCTAGTGAGACACCCTCCGGTCCGAGAAAGACACCCTCCAATCCGAGCGGGACTCCCTCCAATCTGAGAGAGACATCCTCTGAACCGAGAGAGACTCCCTTCAATCCAAACTCAACAGCCTTCAATCTCAACAAGACACCCTCCAGTCCGAGAGAGACCCGCTCTGGTCTGAGTGAGACACGCTTCAGTCCGAGAGGAACATCCTCAGTTCTGAATGGGACGTACTCCGAACTGAGCGAGACGCCTTCCAGTTCGCAAAATTCAGTCTCCTAATTGAACTAAACAACATTCAGGCTCATTGAGTCATGCTCAAATCTGAACTAAATACGCTCATAATCAAAAGAGACAGATTCCGAGCCAAGCTGGAGAGTGAGAGCATCAAAACTGACCAACCTGATCAACCACAGGAGGCACCAGAATCTATGTCAGTTGCCCCTGTAAGAGGATGGAAAATGAAACGAATCTCGACTCACTTAGAACAGAAGAAAGAGGAGGAGGAGAAAGTAGAGGAAGCAGACACTGTAAGAGAAGAGGAAAGAGGTCCAGAGGAGTGGCTCCGAGATCCAGGGGAACCGCCCCTGAGTCCAAGGGAGGGGCCTTCAAGAAGATTGCAGTCACCAAAACCCAGGAGGGTAACAAGTCCTGAAAATAAGAGGTAAGGAAGACATTGTTACCATTACTGATCGATCTCTGAAAATGAATGAAATTCAAGGTCTGAGAAAAGACTTTTCATGCCACCCAAACAAGCCTATTGTCACCTGGTTACTTGGATGTTTTGACAATGGGGCAAACTGTGTGTGGCTAGATAGTAGAGAAGGTCACCAACTGGGTAGCATTGCCAGGGACTCTGCCACTGACAGATGTATTAGTACATGCCAGAATGAGGCCTTCACCATCTGGAAGTGGATTCTGTTAGCCGTAAAACAAAAATACCCCTTCAAAGACGATCTGATGCCTGAGAAAAAGAAATGGACTGCTATGGAAAAAGGCATCAGTTATTTGAGAGAAAACACCGTGGTGGAAATGTTACATGACCGTGCATTCGATCCTGATGATCCAGACCAAGACCATGATCCTGAGAGTCAGATGTACACCAAATATGTTGCGTATATTCACAAAGACTGCACCAGAAAGATATGCCAGTACATTTGCAGCAATGTATGGCAGAGGGGAAAGAAGACCCTTATAAATGAATTGATTAATAAACATCAAGACTTGGGTTTACATTTAACCCCTCTACGAGCTTGTGTTTCAGCCATTGCAAAAGTAACTGAAAAACTGGACAGAATGGAGAACAATCAAGAAGATATAATAGATGAACTGTCTACTGTGCTTTATGCTGATGGAACCAATGAATCCATGGTTGTATCACATATATCCGATGGGGACCAGGGTTCCCAAAACAGCCTTCTGGAGGGCCTGATCAAATTGGTTTCCTCCCAACCTGCATCATCCAATGTCTTAGCTATCAAAAGAAGACGTCCCCCTGCTCGAGCAAGTGACAACAGTAAGACTATGTCGCCTACTGCCTTGTGGTGTTACCTACGTGACCATGGAGAAGATATGAAGAAGTGGTATAAAAAACCCACTCCTGCACTTCAAGCACGAGTAAAAGAATTACAAGACAGATCAACCACCAAAGTGAACTTCCCCAAAAAGGTGATTGCTCCAGTTGCTGTGGGATATGGCAATAGCAGTAAGAACGATAGAGGTAACAAATAGAGGGGCCCTGCCCCCAGCCAGGGGGGAGAAAGTGATAATAGAGTGTATTGGACTGAGTGGATTCGATGACCTGGCACATCAGAACCACAGAAATAATATAAGGCCCTGGTGGACACTGGTGCACAGTGCACTCTAATGCCCTCGAGTCACCAGGGGACAAAATCAATTTATATTCATGGGGTGACAGGGGGTTCCCAAGAGTTGACTATGTTGAAAGCCAAAATAAGCCTCACTGGTAAAGACTGGCAAAAGCACCCCATTGTGACTGGCCCAGGGGCTCCATGTATACTTGGTATTGATTACCTCAGAAGGGGATATTTTAAGGATCTCAAGTGGTATCGATGGGGTTTTGGAATAGCTGCTGTAGACACAGAAGGTGTTAAGTAGTTGTTTGTTTTGCCTGGCCTATCATAAGATCCATCTGTTGTGGGGTTGCTACAAGTAAAAGAGCAACAGGCACCGATTGCCACAAAAATGGTGCACAGACGGCAGTACCGCACTAACAGGGATTCCGTGTTCCCCATTCATAAGTTGATTCGTCAACTAGAGAGTCAGAGAGTGATCAGCAAAACTCACTCACCTTTTAACAGCCCCATATGGCCAGTGCATAAAGCCAGTGGAGAATGGAGGCTGACGGTAGACTACCGTGGCCTGAATAAAATCACACCCCCACTGAGTGCTGCTGTGCCAGACATGTTAGAACTCCAATATGAATTGGAGTCAAAAGCAGCCAACTGTTATGCCACCACTGACATTGCTAATGCCTTCTTTTCCATTCCTTTGGCCAAAGAATGTAGGCCACAGTTTTCTTTCACCTGGAGGGGCGTTCAGTATACCTGGAATTGTTTGCCCCAGGGGTGGAAACACAGCCCAACCATTTGCCATGGGTTGATCCAAGCTGCACTGGAACAGGGTGGTGCTCCACAGCCCTTACAGTACATTGATGATATTACTGTGTGTGGCAACACAGCAAGAGAAATTTTTGAGAAAGGTTAGCAGATAATCCAGATCCTTCTGTGTGCTGGTATCGCTATTAACCGACACAAAGTGAAAGGACCTGCACAGGAAATTTAGTTCCTAGGTATAAAGTGGCAAGATGGATGTTGTCACACCCCAATGGATGCGATCAACAAAATCACTGCCATGTCTCCGCCCACTAATAGGAAAGAGACACAGTCTTTTCTGGGCATAGTGGGCTTTTGGAGAATGCATGTTCCAAACTACAGCCTCATTGTAAGCCTCCTTTATCAGGTGACGCAGAAGAAGTATAATGTTGTGTGGGGCCCTGAGCAGCAGCAGGCTTTTGAACAGATTAAACAGGAGATAGCCTGTGCCGTGGCCCTGGGGCCAGTACAGACAGGACAGGATGTGAAGAACATCCTCTACACTGCTGCTGGAGAGAAAGGTCCCACTTGGAGTCTGTGGCAAAGAGCCTCAAAAGGGACCCGGGGCCGCCCCCTGGGATTCTGGAGTCGAGCGTACAGGGGGTCCAAAGAGTGCTACACTCCAACTGAAAAGGGGATCTTAGCTGCATATGAGGGGGTTCGAGCTGCTTCTAAAGTAGTCGGTACTGAAACGCAGCTCCTTCTGACACCTCGACTGCCAGTGCTGAACTGGATGTTTAAAGGAAAGGTTCTCTCCACCCATCATGCAACTGATGCCACTTGGAGTAAGTGGATTGCGCTGATTACACAACGAGCTCAGATGGGGACCCTCAGTTGTCCAGGAATCTTAGAGGTGATCATGGATTGGCCTGAAGGCAAAAAGTTTGGAACATCACCAGGAGAAGAGGTATCGTGTGCTAAAGAAGCCCCACCATACAATGAACTACCAGAAAATGAAAAGAAATATGCCCTGTTCACAGATGGATCATGTTGTATTGTGGGGAAGCATCGCAGATGGAAATCTGCTGTGTGGAGCCCCACACGACAAGTTGCAGAGGCCACTGAAGGAAAAGGAGAATCAAGCCAATTTGCAGAGGTAAAGACTGTCCAGCTGGCCTTGGATGTTGCTGAACGAGAGAGGTGGCCAATGCTTTATCTTTGTACTGACTCATGGATGGTGGCAAATGCCTTATGGGGGTGGTTACAGCAGTGGGAGCAAAACAACTGGCAGAGAAGGGGTAAACCTATTTGGGCTGCTGAACTGTGGAAGGACATTGCTGCTCGAACAAAGAATATGGTTGTAAAGGTGCGTCATGTAGATGCTCGTGTGCCTAAGAGCAGGGCTACTGAAGAACAACAAAATAACCATCAGGTAGATCGAACTGCCAGAATTGAGGTGGCTCAAATAGACTTGGACTGGCAACACAAGGGTGAATTGTTTATAGCTTGGTGGGCCCATGAGACCTCAGGTCATCGAGGAAGGGATGCAACATATAAATGGGCTAGAGACTGAGGAGTGGAGTTAACTATGGACGCTATTGCACATATTCATGACTGTGACACATGTGCAGCAATTAAACAAGCCAAGAGGATGAAACCTCTCTGGGGGGAAGGGCGATGGCAAAAGGATAAATATGGGGAGGCGTGGCAGCTTGATTATATCACCTTGCCACGATCTCGCAGTGGTAAACATTATGTGCTCACCATGGTGGAGGCAACCACTGGGTGGCTTGAAACATATGCAGTACCCCATGCTACCGCCCGAAACACCATATTGGGTCTCGAGAAACAAGTCCTATGATGACATGTCATTCCAGGAAGAATTGAATCAGATAATGGGACTCATTTCAAAAATTCTCTTGTAAATACTTGGGCCAAAGATCATGGCACTGAGTGAATTTATCATATTCCCTATCGTGTTCCAGCTTCTGGTAAGATTGAACAATACAGTGGGTTGTTAAAAACCATGTTGAAAGCAATGGGTGGCAGAACATTTAAGAGTTGGGAGAAGCATTTGGCAGAAGCCACCTGGTTGTTCCACACTTTGAGATCTATCAGTCGCGATGCTCCTGCCAGCTCTCTACATACTGTCAAGGGAGATAAGGTCCCTGTAGTACATGTAAAGAACACGTTGGGAAAAGCGGTTTGGGTCTTTCCAGCTTCTGGGAAGGGCAAACCTCTTCGTGGAACTGTTTTTGCCCAGGGACCTGGGTCCACTTGGTGGGTGATGCAGAAAAATGGGGATGTTCAATGTGTACCACAAGGGAATTTGATGTTTGAGGAGTGCAGTCAATAATTTCATGTATGTGTGTGTGCGTGTGTTTAATGTTTGGTAATTATGGTTTGTTTGTATATATTAAGCATGATGTAGTAATGTGGAATAAGGGGTGGAATGCCATGGTTTTATGATTTGTGGTTATTGGTATTCCACATCATAACATCATAGTGTGACCAGCAGGAACAGGGAAGTAATTGTACCTCTGTACTCAGCACTGGTGAGGCCGCACCTCGAGTACTGTGTCCAGTTTTGGGCCCCTTGCTGTAAGAAAGACATCGAGGCCCTGGAGCGTGTTCAGAGAAGGGCAACAAAGCTGGTGAGGGGTCTGGAGCACAGGTCTTATGAGGAGCGGCTGAAGGAGCTGGGATTGTTCAGTCTGGAGAAGAGGAGGCTCAGGGGAGACCTTATTGCTCTCTATAACTACCTGAAGGGAGGTTGTAGTGAGCTGGGGGTCAGCCTCTTCTCTCATGTGACTAGTGATAGGACTAGAGGGAATGGCTTCAAGCTGCGCCAGGGAAGGTTCAGGCTGGACGTTAGGAAATACTACTTCTCTGAAAGGGTGGTCGGGCACTGGAATGGGCTGCCCAGAGAGGTGGTGGAGTCACCGACCCTGGAGGTGTTCAAGGAACGTTTGGATGTTGTGTTGAGGGACATGGTTTAATGAGAACCATTGGTGATGGGTGAATGGTTGGACTAGATGATCCTGTGGGTCTTTTCCAACCTTAGTGATTCTATGATTCTATGATTCTATGATCATGTAGTGCACTGGGAGTTAAAGAGTTAATGCTCCAGTTCCGGGCACCTGTCCAGAAGAGAAGAACTACATACCCCAGAGGACTTTGCATTTAGGGAGGGGTTATAAGCTTTTGTAGATCACCTGACCTCCCCTTTTTCGGCTCTCTTCCCTGCTGCTCGTCCCAACCGCATGCATAGCCTCAGCATTAGTGTAAGGCCTTTCAGTATGGTGAGGCCTATCCACCTTTCGGACACTCTCTTTGTATTTGATTTATTAGCTGCAATTCTAATTATATTGTATTATAGTGTGTTATCTTGCATTCCGATACCATATTTAGTAAATTAGTTTGTTTCTCCTCAGATCGTTACCGCTGTTTTTAATTATTCGGGGTCCCCTTTTTCCCCTTTCTGGAGGCACAGATTCACGAATCCCTCCACCCCGCTAGTCACGGAACTGGGCCAAACCAGCCCGTAAACCATTGACAAAGGGCTAGGTTCTGAAGGAAGAAAGCTTCTTGGAGAAAGGCTACTTCCTGAGGAGGAGTGTTCTACTGTTAGCGTAAAGCGGTCAATCAAGAAACTCTCTAAGACTGGAGTGTTAGAAAGTACACATTCTTTAATATCATTGCTGGATGCGTGGGGGATACTCTCCTCCTATCACGCATACCTTGCACAGAAAGGTCTTCAGTTTATATACATTCAGAGATCTTCCCGAAGGTACATACGTATTCCATATAAAGTCTCATGGAGCCTCCCTTATTTATTCAATACGAAGTCACAGACCCTTGCCATTATCTAAACAAACTACGAGGTTGTCCATTAAGGGACTTAACAAGCTGCAACTTGTGTCAGTCTCCCCTTTTCTTTTTGAGGGTTGCAGCTAACATGCTTTAACCCTGTCATGGTTTTATGATTTTTGGTTATCGTTATTCCACATCATAACACCATGTAGTGCACTGGGAGTTAAAGAGTTAATGCTCCAGTTCCGGGCACCTGTTCAGAAGAGAAGAACTACATTCCCCAGAAGACTGTTCACTGTTTTGTTATCATTTCTGCTCAGGGGGAACAGATATAAGGCCTTGGTAGGTTATCTGACCTGCTTCTCTTCTTCGTCAGGCTCTCCTCCCTGCTGCTCAACCAGACTGCGCATCTCACCTCAGCATTATGGTGAGGCCTATCCACCTTTCGGACACTCTCTCTCATCATATTTGATTTATTAGCTTCAATTCTAATTATATTGTATTATAGTGTGTTATCTTGCATTCTGATACTATATTTAGTAAATTAGTTTGTTTCTCCTCAGATCATTGCCGCTGTTTTTAATTATTTTGGGGTCCCGTTTCCCTTTTCCGGAGGCGCGGATTTTGTGAAATCCCTCCACCCTGCTAGTCACAGAACTGGGTCGAACCAGCCCATAAACTGTTGACAAACCCTCACCGTATCAATTTGTTATATCTCCAACAACAGTCAGAACAACAATTGCAGCACTGTATCATTATACACACAATTATACATACAGCAGTAACAAAAACAATTATCAAAAACAGTTTCTTCAACCAAGAACAATCAGGTAACCGTGAGGTCAGCTTATCCCAGACCTCCTCTGCACCCCATAAGGTGTCATCAAGGGATTTTTGATGATATAGCTTTAGTTGTTGTTGTATTTTCTCTATATCTTCTTCTATTCTGCCTGATTCATCTACATAATGACAGCATGAAGTATTAATAACCGCACATACACCACATTTGCTAGCCCATAACAAATCCAGGGCCATCTGGTTTTCTACGGCTACTTGTCAGATTGTCCCAATTTCTCTTTGCAGTCTTACTATGCTGTCTATGGTGGCATTAGAGAGTATCTCTAAGGATATGGACAGGTTAGCTACTGCTTATTCCAATTCACTGACTCCCAGCATAGGGAAGAACCAGCTAACAAAAGAATGGAAGCGAGTCAGCTTCTCAATTAATGGATTGCTGCTCTGAAAAGTCTTTCTGATACTTTGTATCTAGGTAAATTATACCCCAGTCATCGCATTGTTGTCCCAAATTTGCATTGCTGGGAATATCTCCCCTAGTGCACAAGATAACTCACCCTGATCGAGGGGCATTAGTACACTAGCAAACATACCTTCATTTCCTTTACATAACCAAAATTTCCCTTCAGGGGCCCTAAAACCAGCTAATGGTTGATTCCTATAACGGAGCATACAATCAGGCCACCAGAACCAAAGGTATCTGTAAGTGCCCCTTCTCAAATTTTTGGTGTCTTGTTTGGTTAGGCCCTGTGTAAAACTGCAAAATGAAGGTATAGAATGATTCAATTTGCATCAAGAGAAGTGTGACCAGCAGGTCGAGGGAGGTGATTCTGCCCCTCTACTCTGCTCTCGTGAGACCCCACCTGGAGTATTGTGTCCAGTTCTGGAGCCCCCAACACAAGAAGGACATGGAGTTGTTGGAGCAGGTCCAGAGGAGGGCCACAAAGATGATCAGAGTGCTGGAGCACCTCCCCTATGAGGACAGACTGAGAGAGCTGGGGCTCTTCAGCCTGGAGAAGAGAAAGCTCTGAGGAACCCTTATAGCAGCCTTCCAGTACCTGAAGGGGGCCTACAGGAAAGCTGGGGAGGGACTTTTTATAAGAGCAGAAGAGGAACCTACCTGGAAGAAGGTATATTCAGACTGGATATTAGGAAGAAATTCTTTACTGTGAGGGTGGTGAGACACTGGAACAGGTTGCCCAGTGAGGTTGTGGATGCCCCTCCTTGGAAGCATTCAAGGCCAGGCTGGATGGGGCTTTGAGCAACCTGGTCTAGAGGGAGGTATCCCTGCCTATAGCAGGGGGGTTGGAAATAGATGATCTTAAAGGTCCCTTCCAACCCAAACCATTCTGTGATTCTATGATTCTATAATTTTGTCCTCCATGTGAATCCGCCTGGTAAATTTACCCCAAGACATGCGCTGTTTGGTTCTCTCCCCATAAGACTATAAGCAATGGAAATTGCCGTGCATTTTTAGTGCTGGATCCGTTTTTGTATGCCAGACTGCTGTTGTTACCAATTCAACTTATTTCTGTCCGGTTTAACAATATTCCTGCTGGTGGGTACCCTCTCTGCATGCTCCTTGGTAACTGAGTACATATCCAGCAGAGGAATTAGTTACATTACCTAGTTTCCCTACTATTTGTAAATGTACATTACTTTTCCATTTTTCACAGCCTACAAGGCAAATTCCTACCAACAGAATTGCTTTATACATTATGCCCGCTTAATTATCTTAACTTTCAACGGCGAGGCAGTCTGTTCAGTCTTCCACATGGAAGGTGCCTTCTTAATCCGAGAAAAATGAATCCAGAGTCCTTTTCCTTCTAGTTTCGCTGCAGTGTAGGTGGTCAGTAGAACTTGGAAGGGTCCTTTCCACTTCTCCTGCAGTGGTTCAGATGTCCAGGATTTGACATACACCCAGTCTCCCAGTTGGAATGGATGTGCTGGGAAATCAAGTCAAGATTTATTTAAGATCACGTATTTATTTATTTCCTGCAAGACTTTCCTGAGAGCAATTAAATAGTTTCTTGTATCATTTTCCCCCTGTATTCATCTCTCTCCTGGTAATCCGGGAGTCTGATATTGGTCGTCCGTACATCAATTCATACGGACTAAGGCACTGTCTACCTCAAGGTTGGACTCTAATTCTCAACAAGGCTAAAGGTAAAGCCTGAGTCCAATCCATAGAGGTCTCTTGACATATTTTGCTTAGCTGTGCTTAAAGCGTTTGTGTCGAGGACCTAAAGGCCCCTGACTGAAGAATGATCTTGGGATGGAACAAAGTATTCTGACAGTTTTAAGGGAAGTGATATTTGCAGCTGTAGCCACAAAAAGCTTGTTTTGTAGAGAGAGCTGACCTTGGTAGTTTATCTTGGTTTTGCAAGGACTTGTTTTGCAAGCTGGTGTTCCGCTTGGGCTCTGTATCGTGTGTTGGCCACACGGGTATGGCGTGCAAGTGGAAAAAACCCTGCAGACCCTGGGGAGAATAAAAGCAGGAAAGAGGCTGCAGTGGGGGAGAGAGGAAAAGTGCACTTTGAAGCAGGGGACGCCCTGCTGACACTCCCTATCAAATCCACTGCTGGCATGTTCCTTTTCTCTGTTTTTGGTGGATTGCTGTCTCTCAAGGGTCGGTAAGTAATAGTGTGCTTGCTTAGGTAGTTTCTGTTTGCCGCTTACATCCATCTAAAATGGATGCCTGCGTGTGTGTGTGTGTGTGCATATGCTGACTAAAACTCATAACACTCTGTGCTGCTCTGAGTGCCTCTGCTCCTGAGACATCCTGTCTCCCGGATCCAAACATACCCTGAAACAGCGTTTGATTCATCCTTTCCACTTTCCCACTAGACTGGGGCCTATAAGGAGTATGCAGTTTCCATGTAATGTTCAGCAACTCACTAATTTCAACAACTACTTTAGCTACAAAATGCTGACCTCTATCAGATGACATTCCTATAGGTATTCCAAATCTCTGAATGATTTCTTTCAGTAACATTTTCACCACTTCCCTGGCTTTATTGGTACGACACGGAAAGGCTTCAGGCCAACCAGTAAATGTATCCACTAGGGCTAACAGATATTTCAGTCCTCTTGCCCTAAGTAATTCAATAAAATCAATCTGCCAATATTTTCCAGGTGCCTGTCCCTCTGCTGTTTTCCCGAATTGAATTCTATTCTGTGTTTTCAGGTTATTTTTACAACATATTTCACACCTTTCAGTAACTGACCTAACCACCTTTGTCATATTTCGACTAATAACCGACTTCTGTAAATGTTTCAGCAAATTTTCTGTTCCCCAACGTACAGCATTGTGCTCTTCCCTCACTAGGCTACTCATGAGACAGTATGGTACTACCACTAGGCCAGAAGGAGTAACTGCCCATTCATCTCTCTGTTTTTCTGCTTTTAGCATTGTTATCAAATTTAAATCATGTTTATCATAGAGAGTTTTCCCTTGTAAATGAATCCTTCTCTCTGGTATTATAGCTAGCACTTCAGATTCTATGCCTTTTTCTGCAGCCCTTTTTGCTGCAAAGTCAGCCAGTTTATTCCCTTGCTCTTGAGTGGTTTGTTCCAATTGATGAGCTTTGCAATGAAGCATAGAATCATAGAATCATAGAATGGCCTGGGTTGAAAAGGACCACAAAGATCATCTAGTTTCAATCCCCCTTCCACGAGCAGGGTCACCAACTGCTAGACCAGGCTGCCCAGAGCCACATCCAGCCTGGCCTTGAATGCCTCCAGGGATGGGGCATCCACAACCTCCTTGGGCAATCTGTTCCAGTGCGTCACCACCCTCTGTGTGAAAAACTTCCTCCTAATATCTAACCTAAATCTCCCGTCTTTGTTTAAAACCATTCCCCCTTGTCCTATCACTATTCACCCTCGTAAACAGTCGTCCCCCCTCCTGTTTGTACGCTCCCTTCAAGTACTGGAAGGCCACAATGAGGTCTCCCCAGAGCCTTCTCTTCTCCAAGCTAAACAAGCCCAGTTCCCTCAACCTTTCTTCATAGGAGAGGTGCTCCAGCCCTCTGATCATCTTAGTGGTCCTCCTCTGGACTTGTTCCAAGAGCTCCACATCTTTCTTGTGCTGGGGGCCCCAGGTCTGGACACAGTACTCCAGATAATGCATAATATGCCACCGCAATAGGTGTCTTTATGCTTTTCAAAAGTCTTAAAATTTCTTCCTTGTGTTTAATTTCAGT
The DNA here is from genome assembly GCA_016647715.1 of Pavo muticus. Taxonomy (NCBI): domain Eukaryota; kingdom Metazoa; phylum Chordata; class Aves; order Galliformes; family Phasianidae; genus Pavo; species Pavo muticus. The sequence continues at coordinate 61,885 of JACDJE010000910.1, forward strand.
CCCTTGTGCAGATAGCAGTCCTCTCTCCTTCCATATAGCCCCATGTGCATGCACTACTCCAAATGCATATTTTGAATCAGTCCAAATGTTTACACGTTTTCCTTCACTCAATTGTAGGGCTCGAGTCAGAGCAATCAATTCAGCCTTCTGAGCAGATATGCTGGAGAGCAATGCCTTTGCTTCCACTGTTGTTTCCACTGTAGTAACAGCATATCCTGATACCCGTTTTCCTTCCTTTATAAAACTGCTGCCGTCCGTGTACAAATCCCAGTCTGGGTCAGGCAAGGAGGCATCCTTCAAATCAGGCCTGCTTGAATAAACTTCTTCAATAGTTTGCAGGCAGTCATGTTCAGGACTGCCCTCAATCTGTTGGGCCAGATGGAACGTTGCAGGGTTGACAACAGCTGTAGTTTTAAAAATTACATAATCTTGTTCCAAAAGTACTTCAACATTCGACTCGGGGGCAACCAGTGTCTGCCCTTCTGGTTTAGTACTGTAGCTACCGTATGTGAGACATAAACAGTTATCCTTTGTCTTATGGTAAGCTTTCTAGCTTCTTCTATTAGCAACACAGTTGCTGAGACTGCTCTCAGACACTCAGGCCATCCCTGACTCACCGTGTCCAGTTGTTTGGAGAAATAGGCTACCACTCATCTATTTTCTCCCAAGTATTGTGTCAGGACCCCTTAAGCCACATCCTGTCTCTCATAAGTGAACAATTCAAATGCTTTTTCCAAATTGGGTAGTCCCAAGGCCAAGGCTCTCATTAATGTTCTTTTAAGCTTGATGTAATAATTTTGACTTTCATTAGTCCATTGCAGAGGTCCTTTTGACACTTTCAGTAATTCATATAAGGGTTTTGCCATTAGTCCATAATTAGCAATCCATAAATGACACCATCCTATCATTCCTAAAAATGGTCTCAGCTCATGGACATTTTGGGGTTCTGGAAAAAAATGAGAGAGAGTGTCCAAAAACCGAAGGCTTTACTCTAATGCTGAAAGCAAACACACATGCTGCCAGGATGAGCAGAAAGGCAAAAGATCTCTTCTGAGAACCAGGTATCCGGAAAGTTGTCAGTCCACGGAACTGGAGTATTAACTCTTTAATTCCCCGTGCTTTACATGATGCTATGATGTGGAATACCGATAACAAAAATCATAAAACCATGACCACCAATTTATTGCCTTTGGTATTGCATTTCTTAAACCAACCAAAAAAAACCCTTTTCTGATATTGTGTTTGCAGCAACTTATCTCCATTGTCATTAGGATCCCATCCTGGATCCATGGAGGGAAAGTGATGTTCTAACTGCCCTTGCAATACCCCTGCTGCTACGTGAGCCTCCACTTGAGTCCTTGCAGTTTTGTGAATCATTTCTTTTTCTGTGCTATCAAACAACACCTGCATGACAACTTCTATATCTTTCCATTCCGGATCCTGGGTTTTAACCATCATTTCAAAAGCATTAGCTATCCGTTCAGGATCATCTTGATAGCTACCAGCAGCTGTTTTCCAGTTGTTTAAATCTGTAATTGAAAAGGGTACCTTAACTACAACCGGACCATCATTTCCAACTGCCTGCCTCAGCGGGGCTTGTAGCACAACCTTATACCAGCTGCGAGTCCTCTCTGCCACCAGCATTGTTCCTATAGTCCCTCTTTCACGCTCATTATCCGACCCCTTTGCCCCAGGGAGTCCAGGCCCATGCTCTTGGGGACTCCTGGGGCTACTAACAACATCTCTAAATCTTCCTCCTGCTGATTTAGTTTCAAGCTTCTCTGTCCAATACTACATGCTGAACAACACCTTTTTAACACCTTTCCTTTCTCCCTCTTTCTTTTATCCTTTTCTAGTGCCAAAATCAGAGGGTCATTTGGGGCCAAATTGATCCCACACTTCTTTTGCCATTCAGGATGTTGCCTCAATATAATGAACATATCAGCATATAACACCTCATCCCATTTATCTTCTCTTCCCAAAAACAACATCAGTTGTAACAAAGTGTTATAATTCAAAGCACTGGCCATTTTTCTCCATCTTCTAATTTATACAGTGGCCACCATTGATTACAGTACTTTATTAAATCATCTTTCCGTGCAACCTCACAAGGAGATTCAGTTATTTTTTTTCCAGTAACTTAGAACGCAGCCCAAAGGTGACATTTTCAAAATTCCCTCACCCCTAGATGTGCCCATTTTAACAATGCACATGGGTGAGTTCTTTGTACAATAACAACAAAAACAATCAATCAGCATACAGTAACAGCACAAACCAACAATCAACAATCAAATAAGTGTACCCGATGACAATAACTGTGGTGATGTTTAATTCCAATTTTGGGGATTTAACCCCTTACCCAGACCTTTTAGCCCTACCCTGCGCAACTTTCGTTACGTCTGACAGGCAGGCAACCAAAATATGGGGGGCCTCTAACTGCCCCGGGCAACCAAAACAATAAGATAAAGTAAAAAAGAATGCTTTGATACTCACTAGTCAGTCGTCTTCACTCCTGGGCTCTTCAGTCCGGGAATCAGGGTCCTCCCAGGAATACCTCGGTGCCGGCTGAGGTTCTGTGATCCCAGGAACTGTTGAGGCTCAAGAGCTCTGTCCCACCTGGGTCGCCAAATTGTTACCGTAAAGCAGTCAATCAAGAAACTCTCTAAGACTCAAGTTGGAGTGTTAGAAAGTAGACATTCTTTAATAACAGGGCTGGATGCATGGGGGATACTCTCCTCATATCACACATACCTTGCACAGAGAGGTCTTCAGTTTATATACATTCAGAGGTCTTCCCGGAGGTACATCCACATTCCATACAAAGACTCGTGGAACATTTCTTATCTATTCAAATACAAAGTCTTGCGGAACCTCCCTTATTTATTCAATACGACGTCACAGACCCTTGCCATTATCTAAACAAACTATGAGGTTGTCCATTAAGGGACTTAACAAGCTGCAACTTGTATCACCGCAACCAGAGAACCTCCCTCTGCTCATCTAGCATCTCTTTCACCTTTTCCACAATCTCAGCACTGATGCAAGACCCTTCTCTGCACCTTCTGCAATTAGGAATGGCCTTCTCTACCTCCTGATGCACCAACTCATCTGTTTTTGTTTTTTTTTTTCCCCATCTAAATCTTATCTTAAATGCTTCTCTTTATCTTTCAGTGTTATCAACTCTGTTCTCTTTATTCTAAAGTTGACATTTTTAGAAGTGCACTGTCTAGCACTTCTACAAATTATTTTCTATAACTCATTTTTCAGCCTGTATTGAATCTTGTAAAGCTGTTTGAAATGCAGTTTGTGAAATGCTCTACCAAAACTTGATTTTTCTTAGTCTTAGTCAAGATTAGTGTCCTTTGGTGTAACCCTGCAGTAAACGATGTGCAAGCCAGTGTGGGCCACCAAGTTCTCTTTATTGTCCCCCATTTAGCTCTAGGGAACCTTTTCAAGGAAGACAAAGTGAGGAGCTGAGTGGTGTTTGTACAGAGGTGGCCTGATCCAATAGCATCTAAGTTCATTTGCTAGACCTCTATATGTTGAAAACACACACCCTTCTGCTCCAGAAGGTTTAGTAGTAGTGTTTCCAGTCCTACTGTTGTTCATACTGGAATGTTGAGTTGGATGGTTTTTTTGTCACTGTCAGGCTGTGGGACAATGGTTGGGAAAATGATTTCAGAAAATCCTGCTTATGTCCAGTTACTGTAACAAAGGAGATTGAATGCCCTTCCTTAATGAACCATGCTAACTGTAAGCTTGCATGGCAGAATGTAGAGTGCTGGTGTTGCTGTTGGCTGGCAACTCTCACCAGTCTGGTGTCAGTAGTAATCTTTTCTGAAAAGATAAGTGCTGAGATGACTCTGATTCCTGGTGGGGTTTGCAGAATTGGAGACTAGGAGTAGTCTTCGTAAGGAATGTTTTCACCAAGAATAACTGAAAATCAGATGACTTCCAGATTTCTCTTCAGGTTTGAACTACATGGTAAGGTAGATGTTCTCAGTTAGCTACATAATAAGGATGCCAAGGGAAGGGAACAAGCATTATTATTGGAGCAACCAGTGGTTCTCTTCCTACTGTGTTACTTTATATAGCATATTGAGGTTGAGTGCTTGGTATATAACATATACTTTTAAATGTGGTGTGTTATGTTGCAGTTCCTGTCTTCTAACTCTTTTCAATTGAGACTGATATTTTGCTGGTTTTATTAATACTGAAGGTAAGAGTTTCTTGTCTTGCATCCCTCTTAGCACCTTAGAGGGATTCACAGCTTCTGCAAGTGTTAAAATACATGCTCAAATGCACTACTTTAGTTAAAAAATGTTGTGGTTGTTAATTTTGATGCTAATTAAAAAAAAAAATCTTTTTGATGCTTGTTTGGTTAACCACTCTTTGTTACTTCCTGTCTCTTTCTTTCATCAGGTAGTTGGCAAAAAAGGAGAGAGCCACTAGGATGCGCAAGACACTGGAAGGCCTTATTCCAGTCAACTGAGATCTTCACTTTTATCTACAACTCCCAGATAATTGCTTGACCCTAGCCAGAGGGTTTCATTTAATGCCATTACCAATAAATCACTGTTTTTGTTGAGATGGAGTTTCAGTAGTGTTACTGTTGTAATCCTCGTTATGTGTATTTGTAAATAAAATTAATTGCTTTTGTCAAGTTTAAATTTGTTATTCTGGTAATGGTGAGTCTTCAATTGTTCCTTTTAAACTTCAAAACTGGGCTGGCTTATAGTAGAGACAGGAGATGTAATGTAGCTTGTATTTGTTTAGGGAGTGTAAAATGTCAAATATAAGTTGACTAGAGATGGCTTTTCATAGCCATCAAAAGTATAATCCAGAGCAACTTTGTTATGAGACTGAAGGAACTTAAGGTCATTGTCTGCACAAAAAGCAGATATTTCTCAGCTGGCAATAACTCTGCCTGTTTCAGAAATTTCTGTTTCCCTCCCCACCTCAAAAAGCACAGGATCCGAACCTGCAGGTCTGTCCCAAATGGCATGCTGTTACAAGCTGTTCAGCACTGAGAATTTGTGTTTTGAATTTTTTCTTATAATATTAGAATATAATATTAGAAAATACCTTGTCTCAATGGCAAGCTGTGCAGTTATGGGGATAAACAGACACTTGTGCACCTACCTCATTCCGTTTGTTTCTTTTACTGGCCATTGTTTGTGAGGCACTTTTTTGGTTTTACTTTATTTTATCTGCATACTCAGAATGCTCATCTACCTGTATTCTGTTTAGCAGCATGCATCAATGACTTAGTTTCTTTCATTTTTCCCTAATGTTTTGCTTCAGTGGGGGATGTAAGGCACGTAGCACACTGTATGTAGAATATAAAATCATTTTTAAATAGAACTGAGGGCAATGCGAATGACTGTACCTGTTTATAATTTTCTACAGTAATTACCTTTTGGGTTATGGTTTAAGTGCCTCATCTTAACCATTGCTTACCTCATCCTATTTATACCTCAGAGATCTGATAACTCCATGGTTCTCATCTTTGTACAAGATCAGTCAGACTTCTGTTTATGCAACTCTTCTGTGATTCCATCGGTTATGTGGTGCATACATTCCATAATGACACTGTGCAAACAGATCTAAATAAATGTTTAGAGGGAACTGGTTAATGTTGCAGTTAATGGAAAATTTGGTTTGGAACTGTGCAAAAGAAGCTGTAAGTCATGAATCTGGAGTTAAGGTTCAACGCTGCCTCTGAAGTTGGTGTTATCCCTAAATATAGCTCCCAGCTGCACATGCACCTCTAATCCTTTTGCTTTCTTTCTGCTCAGTGTGATGTGGATTTATTTTCTTATCTGTGGAAACAGGATAATGAATTTCTATTTTAAACTGAGGGCTGACAAGACAGTGGAATAAAAGTCTGTACACAGTCTGTAGCTGTGTATCCACAGTCAGCACCATCCTGTCATTCCTGGGAACGTATGGAGTTCCTTGGCAGTTTGTGGCTCAGGGATTTGGCAGGTGGCTTCTTTCCTGGCAGTCCTCAAGGTTTGAAGTCCAGCTGTAATCTCGTATCCAAAATACATCACTTGCTGCTGAGTTATTTGTGCTTTCTGTTGAGAGACTTGATAATCATTTAAACCAAGAAACTCAGCAAACTCACAGTCCATTGCACACAGTCCTCTTTTGTTTCCATGGCATCCACGTACTGCAATAAAGTTCCACCCTGGAATGGAGGAACCCAAGTCTCAGGCTCACAGGTTGTTCTCACAACCCTGGGTAACACTGTCCAGGTTAACTGAGTCTTTTCTCCCTGTATTGGGGTTTTCCTATTCAAAGGCAAATAACCTTAGGCTTCCTTTGGCCAAACCAGGAAGAAAAGGCATCCTTCAAATCCAGAAGGTAAACTCCACCTACTTATTCCTTAACTTGGTTAATAAAGTGTATGGATTTGCCACCACTGAGTGTATGCATTCAACAATTCTATTACTTGCCCTCAAATCTTGTACCAAACTATAGCACTTGCTATCCAAATTTTCATTGGCAAGATTGGAGTATTATATTTGGATTCACATTCAATTAGTAGTTATCTATTACTTCTTTTATCCTTCTACAGTCACATATCCTCAAAGGGCACTGCTTTACCCTGACTGGACTAACTCTTGCTTTTAACTTAACTTCTATTTAGGGCTGCATTTTTGGCTCTGCCAGGTATCCCTGATACCCACACTCCTAAGCGTACCTTATTTAAGATTTCTGTAACTTCTGGGGGTACAACCTTGTTTTTCCCAGTTTGTGTTAAAGCCAGACTTACAATTTTCAATCAGTTAATATTGTTTGACCCTTAGCTCCAGTTTTATTAAATTTCTTGCCAGAGTAACCTGGCACATACAAGAATTTATGTCCCAAAAGTAAGCCTTTTCTTGTTGGGCAGTAGCTCCTACTACTGTTGCAAAATCATCTACGGGTGGTAAGAGGCACCCGTATCTACCAGAAAATAAACCTCTTTATCCTGCTCCCCTAGCTGCAATTTAACCAGTGGATCTGCTAGGATAAACTTCCCAGGTTCCCATCATTCAGCTTTTGCACTCAGAGACGGTTCCCTCTCACTCAGCTTGGTAGGATTTCTCCACCAGTGTCCCTTTTCCTGCAGTTTGCACACTGCTTTCGTTCCAGTGGGGCGGAGCCCTCCCTGGGCTCTTCCAGCCCCCCCCCCACCTCTTTCTGAGGGGACCTCTGGGTCCTACGGCCCTACTCTAGC
>JACDJE010000913.1:1633-26604 GCA_016647715.1 Pavo muticus
GGGGGGGCTGGGAAGGGGGGGGCCCTTGGGCCCACTGTCCCTGTCACGGGCATAGACTGGTCCAGGTAACCCCGTGACACAACCCTTTCTCCAAATATGTTTTTCCTAATATCCAACCTAAACTTCCCTTGGTGCAACTTAAGGCCATTTCTCCTCGTCCTGTTACCTGTCACCAGTGAGGAGAGACCAACCCCACTCTCGCTGTAAGCACCTTTCAGATACTGGAAGAGATCAATAAGGTCTCCCCTCAGCCTCCTTTTCCCCAGAATAAACAGCCCCAGTTCCTTCAGTTGCTCCTTGTAAGGCATATTCTCCAAGCCCTTCACAAGCCTTGTTGCCCTTCTTTGGACCTGCTCCAGCACCTCCATGTCCTTTCTGTACTGAGGTGCCCAAAACTGAACACAGTACTCGAGGTGAGGCCTCACCAGTGCCGAGTACAGGGGCAGGATGACTTCCCTAGTCCTGCTCACCACACCATTCCTGATACAAGCCAGGATGCCATTGGCCTTCTTGGCCACCTGGGCACACTGCTGGCTCATATTCAGTCGACTGTCCATCAGTACACCAAGGTCCCTTTCCATCAGGCAGCTTTCCAGCCACTCTTCCCCAAGCCTATAGGGCTGCCTGGGGTTGTTGTGACCAAAATGCAGGACCCGACACTTGGACCTATTGAAACTCATACAGTTTACCTTGGCCCATCGGTCCAGTCTATCCAAGTCCCTCTGTAGTGCCTTTCTCCCCTCTAGCAGATCAACACTCCCTCCCAACTTGGTGTCGTCTGCAAACTTAGTGAAAGTGCACTCAATCCCCTCATCAAGATCATTAATAAAGATGTTAAATAGAAGTGGCCCCAGTACCGAGCCCTGGGAGACACCACTCATGACCGGCAGCCAGCTGGATTTAACTCCATGTCATGGTATTATAATTTTGTTATCGGTATTCCACATCATAACATCATGCTAAAGTCTGGACTCTGTACCGAGTGTTTTTTGTTTTGTTTTGTTTTTTTCCCTTTTTAGCAACTGCCAGCTATGAATCTGTTCTTTATTTTAGGAGCACTGTATAAAGGAATCAAGACCATTATTTTTGTTTTAACTTATTGGTCTCTTATTAACTTCATGCTTTCTTGTTGTGGAATTGTGTATATATATAACGAAGTAAGGACACAGATGGAGACGCCTGCCTGGTACTTATATGCAATGTTTTATGATTTGAATATTAACAATTAAATCTCAGATGCAATAGTTAATTTTACAAACAACACGATGTTCAAACCGGTTTCCAGGCTCTCTTCTCAGTCCTTTAAATGTTTTTCAAATGCCGAGTTAGTGGTAATGCTTGTGCTCATACTCGTGTGCATGTTATCAGTCTCCCTGAATGTACTCCTCTCCATTCGCATTATGTGGAAGAAGTCTCCTCCTTGTTGACTGGCAGGGAATATGGAGAGGTTTAGGAAAAATCTTAGAAGTGTGGGGACCCGCAATGTCATGGGATTACACTCTTGAACACCTGTGGGATCCCGAGAAACTAAGCCAGTCCGCAGCAACTGGAGCAATCACCTTTTTGGAGAAGTTCACCTTGGTGCTTGATCTGTCTTGTAATTCTTTTACCCGTGCTTGAAGTGCAGGAGTGGGTTTTTTATGCCACTTCTTCATATCTTCTCCATGGTCACGTAGGTAACGCCACAATGCCATACGCGACATAGTCTTACTGTTGTCACTTGCTCGAGCAGGAGGATGTCTTCTTTTGATGGCTGGAACACAAGCTCGTAGAGGGGTTAAATGTAACTCAAAGTCTTGAAGTTTATTAATCAGTTCATTTATAAGGGGTCTTATTTCCTCTCTGCCATACATTGCTGCTAATGTACTGGCATAGCTTTCTGGTGCAGTCTTTGTGAATGTACGCCACATATTTGGTGTACACCTGACCCTCTCAGGATCATGCTCTTGGTCTGGCTCGTCAGGAATGAAATCAGGGCTATGTAACATTTCCACCACAGCATCTTCTTTCAAATAACGGATGCCTTTTTCCATATCAGTCCATTTCTTTTTCTCAGGCATCAGATCGTCTTTGAAGGGGTATCTTTCTTTTACAGCTAGCAACATCCACTTCCAGAGGGTGAAGGACCCATTCTGGCATGTACTGATACCTCTGTCAATGGCTGAGTCCCTAGCAATGCCACCCAGTTGGTGAGCTTCTCTACTATATAGCCACACACTGTTGGCCCCATTGTCCCAACATCAAAGTAACCAGGTGACAATAGGCTCATTTGGGTGGCGTGAAAAGTCTTTTCTCAGACCTCAAATTTCATTCATTTTCAGAGATCGATCAACAATGTTAACGATGCCTTGCTCACCTCCTGCTCTTTCAGGACTTCTTGTTTACCTCCTAGGCGTTGGTGACCGCAGTCTTATTGAGGGCCCCTCCCCTGGGCTCAGGGGCACTTCCCCTGGATCTCGGAGCCACTCCTCTGGACCTCTTTCCTCCTCTTCTCTTACAGTGACAGCTTCCTCTACTTTACCATCCTCCTCTTTCTTCTGTTCTGAGTCGAGATTTGTTTCATTTTCCATCCTCTTACAGGGGCAACTGACATTGATTCTGGTGCCTCCTCCTGATCAGGTTGGTCAGTTTCGATCCTCTTACTCTCCCGCTTGACTCGGAGTCTCTCTCGTTCGATTATGAGGGCATTTAGTTCAGATTGGAGGGTGTCTCGCTCAGTTTGGAGGGTGTTCCGTTCAGATTGGAGGGTGTCGAGTTTGGATTGAAGGGAGTCTCGCTTGGATTCGAAGGTGTTTTGTCGAGATTGGAGATTCTTTCTCTCAGCTCGGAGATCTTCCCCTTCAGCTTGGAGACTTTCTTTGTCAGCTCGAAGACACTCTTGCCAGGTTTTGAGATTCTCTCTCCTGACTAGGATACTCTCTTTCTCAACGCTGAGATTCTCCATCTTGGCTTGGAGACTCTCTCTTTGGATTTGGAGACACTGTTTCTCGACTAGGAGACTCTTTCTGGACCTGGAGATTCTCCCTCTCGGCTTGGACTCTGTCCTGGAAGCTCTCCTTTTCGGCTTGGACACTCTCTCGCTTATTTTGTACTATCTCCTGGAGACTCTCCCTTTCAGCTCGGAGACTCCTGGAAACTCCCTCTTTCAGCATGGAGATTCATTTTCTCGGCAAGAAGACTCTCTCTAAAAAAAAAGAAAATCACAATAAAAACTAAGAAACTCTCTTTCAGCACGGAGACTCTCTCTCTCAATTTCAGAAACTCTCTCCCTCTCTGGGATAGTACTGAATAAGGCCTGATAAGCATTAGCCAGGCCCCAAATCATTTGTGCCTCCTCAGATCTGCCTGAGCTGCAACATTCCTGTCTCAAATATCTGTTTAAGCTCTCAGGGTCTTCCAGGTGTACAGGAGTAAAGTTCCATGAAAACAAAGATGTCCATCTCTCTAAAGTCTCTCCCAAGCCTCTCCACACTCCCTGCCACTCAGTATTCTCTGGTTCTGGGGAAGGCTTCTTCAAAATATGATAAATACAAATACTGAGTGAAATGATGAGTAGTACATTCAGAGAGACTGACACCATGATCATCATGATCATTGCATGAGCATTCAAAAACTGCATAAAGGATTCAAGGGAGAGACTGGGAGCCTGCTTAAAAATCACAAGTTCTGTAGAATTAGAAACTCCCTCTGCAAACAGGTGTAAAAGAAAAAGAGGAATCTTTTTTTTTTTTCCTCTTTACAGAAGAAAGTTTACAAATATCCCAGAATATTGGCAGTCCGCCTGGACTTTCAAGGTCAAGTTTTCAGTGAGCACCTGTGAGAAAGATAAACTTTCCCAACGAAGCTCTCCGAGAGCAGAGAGAGATTCGTTCTAAAAGCTAAAAAGCAGCTTCTGCCCGCATTCTCCACCAAGAATGTCAATGGTTTACGGGCTGGTTCGGCCCAGTTCCATGACTAGCGAGGCGGAGGGATTTCGCAAAATCTGCTCATCCGGAAAAGGGAAACAGGGGACCTCAAAATAATTACAAACAGCGGCAATGATCTGAGGAGAAACAAACTAATTTACTAAATATAGTATCAGAATGCATGATAACATGCTATAATGCAATATTATTAGAATTGAAGCTAATAAATCAAATATAATGAGAGGGTCCGAAAGGTGGATAGGCCTCACCATAACGCTGAGGTGAGATGCGCAGTACAGTTGAGCAGCAGGAAGGAGAGCCTGCCAAAGAAGGGCCGTCAGATGACCTACCAAGGCCTTATATCTGTTCCCCCTGAGCAGAAATGATAACAAAACAGTGAACAGTCTTCTGGGGAATGTAGTAGTTCTCTTCTGGGACAGGTACCCAGAACTGGAGCATTAACACTTTAACTCCCAGTGCACTACATGGTGTTATAATGTGGAATACTGATAACCAAAAATCATAAAACTATGACACCAGTCTGCATGGGTTTACGAATGGTAGATCCTGTTTGACAAACCTGATTTCATTTTATGACAAGGTGACCCGCTTACTGGATGAACGTAAAGCTGTCTATGTGGTCTGCCTGGACTTCAGTAAAGCCTTTGACACTGTCCCCCACAATATTCTTGTGGAGAAGCTGGCTGCCCATGGTTTGGATGGGCGTACGCTCTGCTGGGTGAAACACTGTCTGGACGGCCAGGCCCAAAGAGTTGTGGTCAATGGAGTGTCACTGAGTTATCTAGATCAATCTGTACCTGTGACAGGGGGCAGCAGGCCAGTAGGCCCCCTGGCCCAAAAATGAGAAGGGAAAAGGGGAAGGGGAGGGAGATGGGAGCTAGGCCCAAAAACATAACAGCAGCAACGATCTAAGGAGGAAAATTTAATTTTACTAAATATGATAACGGAATGCAAGATAACACAATATAATACAATATAATTGGAACTGATGCTAATAAATCAAATAAGATTGAGAGTGCCTGAAATGGAAAGACCTACTTTGAACTGAAGGTGCACGGCTGGGGAGCACACTCTCACACTGCCAGGCAGCGAGTGAGAGAGAGCCAGGGCGGGAGATCCCGTGACTTCCTCCTGTGGCTTATCTTCTTCTCTGAACGTGAAGTCATCTGGGATTTGTAGCTCTTCTTCTCTTCTGAGAACCAGGTATCTGGAAAGTTGTCAGTCCACGGAACTGGAGTATTAACTCTTTAATTACCTGTGCTTTACATGATGTTATGATGCGGAATACCGATAACAAAATTATAAAACCATGACATTCCACCCCTTATTCTACATCACTTCATCATGCTTAATATATATACATATATACAAAAAACCAATAATTAAAATGCATTACACACACATGTATATACATTTATATACATAGAATTACTGACTGCACTCCCCCAACATCAAATTCCCTTGTCGTACACATTGAACATCCCCATCTTTCTGCATCACCCACCAAGTGGACCCAGGTCCCTGGGCAAAAGCAGTTCCATGAAGAGGTTCACACTTCCCCAAGGCTGGAAGGACCCAAAATGCTTTTCCCAACATGTTCTTTACATGTACTACAGGGACCTTATCTCCCTCTACAGTATGTAGGAAGCTGGATTGTGTAGGACCATCATGACTGATAGATCCTCTAGTACTGACCAACCAGGTGGCTTCCGCCAAATTCTTCTCCCAGTGCTTAAATGTTCCACCACCCATTGCTTTCAGCATAGTGACAACCCATAACAACCCATTGTACTGTTCGATCTTACCAGAAGCTGGTGGATGATAGGGGATATGATAAATCCACTCAATGCCATGAACTTTGGCCCAAGTATTTACAAGAGAATTTTTGAAATGAGTCTCCTTATCTGACTCAGTACTTTCTGGAGTGCCATGTTGCTCCAGGACTTGCTTCTCCAAACCTAATATGGTGTTTCAGGCTAAGATTTCCTTCTCAGTTGGAGTGTAGCACTCTTCAGATGCTCTGTACACTTGACTCCAGAATCCAAGGGATCGGCCTCGGGTCTCTCCCGAGAATTTTAAGAGTTTTATAAAGAATACGTTTTCACTTTGGCTGATGGCCCCCCTTACAGTAACAAACTCTTCACTAATTGGGGTTAAAGATGTATTTGAAACTGAATATGTAGCTCCAGTATCCACCCAAAACCTCCACACTCTGTTGCCGATTCCCTAGCTTTAATTTAACCAGTGGATCTGCTAGGGTAGATTCCCCAGGTCTTTGTCAGTCCTTTTCCACGAGGGCCTGAGTCTTGCCCTCAGCTCTTCCTTTTCTTTGATTTCTCAGTGGGCATTTTTTCTTCCAGTGTCCCTTTTTCCTGAATCTAGCACACTGATCCTTCTCTAAGGGTCTCCTAAATCTTTCAGGTTTTGTTTCCCCAATATCCTGAAGAGCTGCCACGAGTAATCTTCTATCCTTCTTTCTGTCTTCCTTCTCTCAATTACTAAATACCCTCCAAGCCTCATCCAACAGTTTTTCCAAATTTCTACTTTCTGGTAATTTTAACTTCTGTAATTTCCGCCTTATATCCCCTGATGATTGCCCTACAAAGAGTGAAACCAATTGCTGTATCCCTATTTCTGACCCCAGGTCTAAGGGGGTGTGTTTTCTCATAGTGTCCCTCAATTTATCAAGGAATTCAGATGGAGACTCCTTAGGTCACTGTCTAATTGCATATAAAGCTGACCAATTAATTGTCTTAGGGATTGCTCTCTCCATTCCCCTTATTACACATTCCCTATATTCTTCTAAACGTTCCCTTTCCGCATGGCAGTTCGGATCATACTGCAGGACTTGTAAGGGAAAATAATCTTTAATATCCTCCCCTTGTCTATTTTTCAAAGCGTCCATCGCTAGATCCAAAGCTGCCTTTATAATCAGCTGTTTTTCTGTTTCAGTCATATGATCCAGCAGAAGCTGGATATCACCCCAGTCAGGGTTATGCTGTCTAACCAAAAATTGGAAATGCCTCGTTACACTGATAGGGTCACTCAGGTAGCCCCTTAGCAACCCCTTTCCAGGTTTCTAAACTGAAAGAGGAAAATGGTACTTTAATGAGGACCGGTGTTCCATTGGGTCCTACTGCATCCCTCAATGGAGCTTGTATTACCCCCGTCTGTTTTTGTGTTCTAGAAGCTATCGGGCTTTGAGGGGGTGACGGAGTCGGGGAGGATTCCTCCCGATCTGATAATTTATTCTGTTCCCCTATTGTTCTCGGGGTCTGGAAATATTCAGGCAGCTCCGTAAGATCCCTGATCTTATTGGGCCGGGTGCACCACTGCCCCAAACTACATGAAGAACAACAATGCTTCATATCTCGGTTTCTTCCACTTTTCTTTTCCTTCTCTAGCACTAAAACCATCGGATCTTGCAGTGCCCTCATACCACAGTCCCGTTGCCATTCGGGATGATTGCGAAGAGTGAAAAACATATCAGCATATGTAACCTCTTCCCATTTACCTTCCCTTCTTAAGAATAACATTACCTGTAAGAGGGTATTATAGTTTAGGGTCCCATTCTGAGGCCACTTCTCATCATCTTCTAACTGATATACCAACCACCATTGATTGCAATACTTGATTAAAGTTTTCTTGCTCAAGGTGCCCCCGGGCTCCCCAGCAATATCTCGCCAATGCGCTAAGACAAACCCAAGTGGGGTTTGCTTAGGGATTTCTTTACCCTGTGACCCACCCATAACTGAACCTTACTGGTTGCTTAAACAGAACCTTGGATATCCATAATTAACCACTTGATCCAATAGGTAACTTAGTTTAAACCTGTCCCAGCAACCCCTATAGACATATTGATCCTCTATATTCGACTTTATCTCCTGGACCTGATTACAAGCACAGAAAGAGCACAAAGTACAATATTTGTCTATGTTCGTTCACTTTGTCCGTCTCCAGCTGTTTCCCTTGCAGGAGAACGGATTCAGGATTCTGCGCTCGTTCTGTAGCTTTGTTACGTCTCACTCACAGAGCATTCACAATGGCAATACAGTTATTCAACTGCAAAAGCATTTAACAACACAAGCACTGAACGATTACGACAGTTACTACAATTGGTCAGAGAAAAGAAAGAAGACAACAAAGAAAAAAACGATTCGGACATTAGCTCCAAACGCCCTCCCGGGCTCACAAGAGTACGAATTACCAATCGATTGGTTCCCGTAGCTTTCCTCGAACCTATGGGCCCCCGTGGGAGCTCCCCCAAGGAGCCTTCCCACCCCAGCTGGCAACCTTACCCATGAGCTCACGTTCCTCGGGGGGAGCATACGCTCCTTCATACCCCGCGTAGGACGTCTCCTCACGACTTACAGGTTCCCCATTCCCAACATACCTGGTCCGCAGCCGGGGCTCTTTCTCTGCTCCACAGTGGATGTGTTGGTCTGGGAGAGTCTTCTCCGAGAATCTCTCGGGGCGTGCCAGAAGTGTCCCCTGGACCAACCAGCCCCATGGCCCAGCAAAGAGTCTCCTGGCTGGCTCGCCAAATTGACGTGCAGAAATCAAACTCTATAACCACAGAGTAGTTATAAAGCAGGTATGTTTAATCGGCACTGCGCACACGCTGGATGCAGGAGGGATATTCCCACCTAGCCTGCATACCGGAGGGCAAGAAAGGCACATACTTAAGGAGCAAGCTGCTTATATATGCATTAGATGTCCAAGAAAAGGCTGGGTTATTACAATGAGTCCCCAAAATGATTGACGTTCCCCCCCCATACCAAGTCTCAGCTCTTTTACACATGCGTATCTCTCAGTGGTCTTTCCGATGAAGGTCATCGTGTTATTTTCTTGGACTTGGGTCAGGATGGAGGACACTTGGCTGGCTCTGGTTGGTCGTCTCATCGGCCGCAACTCCGTTCACCAATCTGCTGCTTCTTTGTTAATTTGTGGTTTTACTTTTTACTGTCCAAGCCTGCTACCTTGCATTCCAGAGATAGGATAGCTAACGATGTTATTTGGAAAAACAGGAGACCCGCTGTCTGCACTAATTGTCTAAGTCTGTAGAAAAGCATCTGTTATCGGCAGCGAGAATCTGGCTTAGCGAGGTCAAACCTGCAGCTGCCGATTCAACACCCCATGAAAGCACATAACTTTTAACCTAACTTACTTTCCTTAATTCAGTTTCCCCCTTTTCTTCAGTCTAGTAAGGTTAGCCTCCCTTGCTAGTTTATCCCATTCTCATTAAGGTTCATCTGGAAATACTTCCCCTTTTCTACAGACCGATGGAGCTGACGCTGTTTCCACTGTTCATAGGATTCTAAATTGTTTTCCCCAGACCATACAAAGCATTTCACTACACAACATATTAAAGCATTAGGATCACTACTACTACAATTATTCTTCCAATGAGGAGATGTTTTGGCCATTTTATATGAGGCAACCAGCCTGTCTTCATGTCGCAAATTCCCGAGAAATCAGCCAGTGATTCATATTGAGTTACCTGGCGAACTACCTGGGACAAACCAGCTGGCAGTGACTTTGTTGATCACATCCATCGGGATGTGACGACGTCCATCTTGCCACTTTACACCTAGGAACTGAATTTCTTGGGCAGGTCCTTTCACTTTGCTTCGTTTAATAGCAAAACCAGCTCCCAGAAGGATCTGGATTATTTGCTCTCCTTTCTCAAAAACTTCCCTTGCTGTGTTGCCCCACACATTAATGTCATCAGTGTACTGTAAGTGCTCAGGAGCACCACCCTGTTCCAGTGCAGCTTGGATCAACCCATGGCAAATGGTTGGGATGTGTTTCCACCCCTGGGGCAAACAATTCCAGGTATACTGAATGCCTCTCCAGGTGAAAGCAAACTGTGGCCTACATTCTGTGGCCAAAGGAATGGAAAAGAAGGCATTAGCAGTGTCAGGGGTGGCATACCACTTGGCTGCTTTTGACTCCAGTTCATATTGGAGTTCTAACATGTCCGGTACAGCAGCACTCAGTGGAGGTGTGACTTCATTCAGGCCACGGTAGTCTACTGTCAGCCTCCATTCTCCACTGGCTTTACGCACTGGCCATATGGGGCTGTTAAAAGGTGAATTTTGCTGATCACTCCCTGGCTCTCTAATTGACGAATCAACTTATGAATGGGGAGCAAGGTGCAGTACTGCTGTCTGTACACTGTGTTTGTAACAATCAGTACCTGTTGCTCTTTTACTCGTAGCAAACCCACAGCAGATGGATCTTATGACTGGCATGGCAAAACAGACAGCTGCTTAATGTTGTCTGTGTCTACAGCAGCTATTCCAAAGGCCCAGCAATACCCCTTAGGATCCTTGAAATGCCCCTTTCTGAGGTAATCGATACCAAGTACACATGGAGCCCCTGGGCCAGTCACAGTAGGATGTTTTTGCCAGTCTTTACCAGTGAGGCTTATCTCGGCCTCCAACACAGTCAGTTATTGAGAGCCCCCAGTCACTCCAGAAATATGAATTGATTCTGACCCTTGGTGACTTGAGGGCATTAGAGTGCACTGTGCACCAGTGTCCACCAGTGCCTTATATTCCTGTGGTTCTGATGTGCCAGGCCATCCAATCCACACAGGCCAATACATTCTATTATCCCTTTCCCCCCCGGCTGAGGGCAAGGCCCCTCTGTTCATTACCTGTAGAAACTGGTGCAACTGCAGTGGCGATTAATCTGTTTTGTAATTCTCTCACCCGTTCTCGTAGTACAGGAGTAGCTTGGACATGCCATTTCCTCATGTCTTCTCCATGGTCACATAGGTAATGCCACAAGGCAGTACGCGATGTAGTGTTACTATTGTTATTTACTTGAGCAGGAAGGCGTTTGCCTTTAATAGCTGAGAGTTTTGATGATACAGGTGAGGAGGAGGGTTCATCACCTTTAATTAGTTTGATCAGCTCTTTCAGTAGACTCCTTTGATCATCCTGATCTTCATCAGGTGTTTCTGATACTACTACGGGTTCGTCACAATTAATCAATAGAGACAATTGCTATTGCATTTTATCTAGTCTGTCTGTAACTTGTGAGATGGCTGAAATGGAAGCGTGAGATGGGGTAGCTTTTTTTCAAAGTTTCGAAGCATAAGAATCAATTCAAAAACTAGGGGTCTTCTCTGTTGGTCCTCCTATCTTTCAAACGTTGCTGCTAGTGTACTGGTGTACCTTTCTGGTGCTGTTCTTGTGAGTTTCTGCCATAAACCGGGCATACTCCTCACTCTCTCAGGATCATGGTCTTGGCGTGGATCGTTAGGAACAAACATGGGGTCATACAGCATTTCCACCACGGCTGTTTCCCTCAAATACTGGGTACCTTTTTCAATCGTATTCCACTTTTTCATCTTCAGGCTTCAGTTCATCTTTGAAGGGATACCTTACCTTCACAGCTGTTAACACTTGTTCGCAGAGGGTGGTGGCTCCGTCCAAACATCTACTAATCCCTCTGTCAATAGCTGAGTCTCTGGCAATGCCTCCTAGTTGACAAGCTTCGTTACCATCTAGAGACAAGCTATTGGCCCCGTTGTCCCAACAGTGAAGCAACCAGGTGACAATAGTTTCGTTTGGGCGCTGTGTAAACTCCTTTCTTGAGCCTTGGATTTCAGTCATCTTCAGAGGTCGACGCATAGTGGTAACAGTGACTTCTTCCTCCTCCTCACTCTCTGTGTCACTTAGTTTTTTCCGTTGCCTTTCTCGATGACGGTGGTTTTGAGGAGGGCCCCCTGCCTGGATCTTCCTCTACCTCCTCCTCCGCTTCTTCCTTTTTTCCGTTCTAGACGCAAGGACACCCGTTTCCATTTCTGGCCTTCCACTGGGGCAACTGACATTGTTAAAGTAGAGGAAGCTGTCACTGTAAGAGAAGAGGAGGAAAGAGGTCCAGAGGAGTGGCTCCGAGATCCAGGGGAAGCGCCCCTGAGCCCAGGGGAGGGGCCCTCAATAAGACTGCGGTCACCAACGCCTAGGAGGGAAACAAGAAGTCCTGAAAGAGCAGGAGGTGAGCAAGGCATCGTTAACATTGTTGATCGATCTCTGAAAATGAATGAAATTCGAGGTCTGAGAAAAGACTTTTCACGCCACCCAAATGAGCCTATTGTCACCTGGTTACTTTGATGTTGGGACAATGGGGCCAACAGTGTGTGGCTATATAGTAGAGAAGCTCACCAACTGGGTGGCATTGCTAGGGACTCAGCCATTGACAGAGGTATCAGTACATGCCAGAATGGGTCCTTCACCCTCTGGAAGTGGATGTTGCTAGCTGTAAAAGAAAGATACCCCTTCAAAGACGATCTGATGCCTGAGAAAAAGAAATGGACTGATATGGAAAAAGGCATCCGTTATTTGAAAGAAGATGCTGTGGTGGAAATGATACATAGCCCTGATTTCATTCCTGACGAGCCAGACCAAGAGCATGATCCTGAGAGGGTCAGGTGTACACCAAATATGTGGCGTACATTCACAAAGACTGCACCAGAAAGCTATGCCAGTACATTAGCAGCAATGTATGGCAGAGAGGAAATAAGACCCCTTATAAATGAACTGATTAATAAACTTCAAGACTTTGAGTTACATTTAACCCCTCTACGAGCTTGTGTTCCAGCCATCAAAAGAAGACATCCTCCTGCTCGAGCAAGTGACAACAGTAAGACTATGTCGCGTATGGCATTGTGGCGTTACCTACGTGACCATGGAGAAGATATGAAGAAGTGGCATAAAAAACCCACTCCTGCACTTCAAGCACGGGTAAAAGAATTACAAGACAGATCAAGCACCAAGGTGAACTTCTCCAAAAAGGTGATTGCTCCAGTTGCTGCGGACTGGCTTAGTTTCTCGGGATCCCACAGGTGTTCAAGAGTGTAATCCCATGACATTGCGGGTCCCCACACTTCTAAGATTTTTCCTAAACCTCTCCATATTCCCTGCCAGTCAACAAGGAGGAGACTTCTTCCACATAATGCGAATGGAGAGGAGTACATTCAGGGAGACTGATAACATGCACACGAGTATGAGCACAAGCATTACCACTAACTCGGCATTTGAAAAACATTTAAAGGACTGAGAAGAGAGCCTGGAAACCGGTTTGAACATCGTGTTGTTTGTAAAATTAACTATTGCATCTGAGATTTAATTGTTAATATTCAAATCATAAAACATTGCATATAAGTACCAGGCAGGCGTCTCCATCTGTGTCCTTACTTCGTTATATATATACACAATTCCACAACAAGAAAGCATGAAGTTAATAAGAGACCAATAAGTTAAAACAAAAATAATGGTCTTGATTCCTTTATACAGTGCTCCTAAAATAAAGAACAGATTCATAGCTGGCAGTTGCTAAAAAGGGAAAAAAACAAAACAAAACAAAAAACACTCGGTACAGAGTCCAGACTTTAGCATGATGTTATGATGTGGAATACCGATAACAAAATTATAATACCATGACATGGAGTTAAATCCAGCTGGCTGCCGGTCATGAGTGGTGTCTCCCAGGGCTCGGTACTGGGGCCACTTCTATTTAACATCTTTATTAATGATCTTGATGAGGGGATTGAGTGCACTTTCACTAAGTTTGCAGACGACACCAAGTTGGGAGGGAGTGTTGATCTGCTAGAGGGGAGAAAGGCACTACAGAGGGACTTGGATAGACTGGACCGATGGGCCAAGGTAAACTGTATGAGTTTCAATAGGTCCAAGTGTCGGGTCCTGCATTTTGGTCACAACAACCCCAGGCAGCCCTATAGGCTTGGGGAAGAGTGGCTGGAAAGCTGCCTGATGGAAAGGGACCTTGGTGTACTGATGGACAGTCGACTGAATATGAGCCAGCAGTGTGCCCAGGTGGCCAAGAAGGCCAATGGCATCCTGGCTTGTATCAGGAATGGTGTGGTGAGCAGGACTAGGGAAGTCATCCTGCCCCTGTACTCGGCACTGGTGAGGCCTCACCTCGAGTACTGTGTTCAGTTTTGGGCACCTCAGTACAGAAAGGACATGGAGGTGCTGGAGCAGGTCCAAAGAAGGGCAACAAGGCTTGTGAAGGGCTTGGAGAATATGCCTTACAAGGAGCAACTGAAGGAACTGGGGCTGTTTATTCTGGGGAAAAGGAGGCTGAGGGGAGACCTTATTGATCTCTTCCAGTATCTGAAAGGTGCTTACAGCGAGAGTGGGGTTGGTCTCTCCTCACTGGTGACAGGTAACAGGACGAGGAGAAATGGCCTTAAGTTGCACCAAGGGAAGTTTAGGTTGGATATTAGGAAAAACATATTTGGAGAAAGGGTTGTGTCACGGGGTTACCTGGACCAGTCTATGCCCGTGACAGGGACAGTGGGCCCAAGGGCCCCCCCCTTCCCAGCCCCCCCAAAAAAAAAGAAAGGGGAAGGGGTAAGGAAAGGAAAGGAAAGAAGACGAACAGACCTCTAGGAAGGTAAACTTATTTTACTAACTATAATATAATATAATACAATCTAATTAAGATGGATAAATCAAACAAAGTGGAGAGAGAGTTATCGGAGCACTTGCCTCTTTCGCTGGGGATCGAAAAAGGGACCACCCCCAGCCCGTCCCTCCGTGACGTGTAGGGACAGGTAGTCGGATTAGAGTGTTAACACTTTAACTCCCAATGCACTACATGATGTTATGATGTGGAATACTGAAAACCAAAATCACAAAACCGTGACAGGTTGTTAAGCACTGGAATAGGCTCCCCAGGGAGGTGGTTGAGTCACCATCCCTGGATGTGTTTAAAATCCGTTTGGATGTGGTGCTCAGGGACATGATTTAGCGGAGGGTTGTTAGAGTTAGGGTAGTTTGGTTAGGTTGTGGTTGCACTTGATGATCTTTAAGGTCTTTTCCAACCTGAGCAATTCTATGATTCTATGCTGTGAAGGGGTGGAGTGCAGTGGAATTCCTAGGTCACAGCCTGAACCATTAGGTGAGCACGTGAGTGCCTGGAGCCGGCGGAGCCTAGATCCACCCTTCCTCTCTCCCCATCTCAGCAGTGCTTCCAGGAGCGCTTATGGAGTTAGAATCTGCGTGGGTCTTCCTCCTTCTTCCAGCACTGGAGTTCAAACCAGAGAAGGCTGCATTCCTACGCTTACCCTTTTTTCAAAACTGTTAATAGAAGGGGTGAGTTAATTCCTCTTAATTTCGTATCTTGTCCTGTAGCACCTGTATCTCAAATACAGGCTCTGTCATCACCTTTGTTTGATTTACAGCATGTTAATTTGTGTACTCTACTCCTTTGGGGAGATCTCTGGGGGGCGATTTGCGAAATCCCTCCGCCCAGCTAGTCACGGAACCGGGCCGAACCAGCCCATAAACCGTTGACATTCTTGGTGGAGAATGCGGGCAGAAGCTGCCTTTTAGCTTTTAGAACGAATCTCTCTCTGCTCTCGGAGAGCTTCGTTAGCTTCGTTGGTGCACGGGGTTATCTGTACCAATCTATCCCCGAGACAGGGGCAGTAGGCCCTTGGGACCCCTCCCCGATCCCCCGAAAATGGGAAAGGAAAGGGAAAGGAAAATAAACAGCAGCGGCAACGATCTAAGGAGGAAAACTTACTTTACTAACTATGATATAATACAATCTAATTGGAATTGAGACTAATAAATCAAATAAAACAGGAAAGAGAGTGAGTTTTCTGAGCAAACCTGAAAACCCAGACGCCACCTCCCACTGGCCGAGCCAAAAAAAAAAACAAACAAACCAAAACCAGGAGGGTCGTCCTGACCTCCGTGATGTACAGGGACAGGTACCCGGAAGTAGAGTATTAACACTTGAACTCCCAGTGCACTACATGATGTTATGATGTGGAATACCGAAAACAAAAAATTACAAAACCATGACAGTTGGGTAAGTTTATCTCTCTCACAGCTGCTCACTGAAAACTTGACCTTGAAAGTCCAGGTGGACTGCCAGTATTCTGGGATATTTGTAAACTTTGAGCACTGCTATCTTGCTTCTGTAAAGAGAAAAAAAATGATTCCACTTTCTCTTTTAGACTTGTTTCCAGAGGGGGCTGCTAATTTTACAGAACTTGTGATTTTTAAGCAGGCTCCCAGTCTCTCCCTTGAATCCTTTATGCAGTTTTTGAATGCTCATGCAATGATCATGATGATCGTGGTGTCAGTCTCTCTGAATGTACTACTCATCATTTCACTCAGTATTTGTATTTATCATATTTTGAAGAAGCCTTCCCCAGAACCAGAGAATACTGAGTGGCAGGGAGTGTGGAGAGGCTTGGGAGAGACTTTAGAGAGATGGACATCTTTGTTTTCATGGAACTTTACTCCTGTACACCTGGAAGACCCTGAGAGCTTAAACAGATATTTGAGACAGGAATGTTGCAGCTCAGGCAGATCTGAGGAGGCACAAATGATTTGGGGCCTGGCTAATGCTTATCAGGCCTTATTCAGTACTATCCCAGAGAGGGAGAGAGTTTCTGAAATTGAGAGAGAGTGTCTGAGAGCTGAAAGTGAGAGTCTCAGGGAGACAGTACAAAATGAGCGAGAGAGTCTCCTAGTCGAGAGAAAAGACATCCAATCCGAGCTTGACACCCTCTGGTCCCAGAGAGACACCCTCCAATCTGAGTGGGACTCCCTCTGATCCAAAAGAGATGCCCTCAGAATAAAGACTCCCTTCAATCCAAACTTGACATCCTTCAATTTCAACAAGACACCCTCCAGTCAGAGCGAGAAGCCCTCAGGTCCGAATGAGACGCCCTCCGGTCCGAGAGGGACATCCTCAAGTCCGAACAGGACGTACTCCAAACTGAGTGAGATGCCCTCCAGCACGCAAAATTCAGTCTCCAAATTGAACTAAACAGAATTCAGTCTCATCAAGCCATGCTCGAATCTGAACTAAATACCCTCATAATCGAACGAGACAGACTCAGAGCCAAGCTGGAGAGTGAGAGCATCAGAACCGACCAACCACAGGAGGCACCAGAATCGATGTCAGTTGCCCCTGTAAGAGGACGGAAAACGAAAGGAATCTCGACTCAGAACAGAAGAAATAGGAGGAGGGGAAAGTAGAGGAAGCTGTCACTGTAGGAGAAGAGGAGGAAAGAGGTCCAGAGGAGTGGCTCCGAGATCCAGGGGAAGCGCCTCTGAGTCCAGGGGAGGGGCCCTCAATAAGACTGCGGTCACCAACTCCTAGGAGGGAAACAAGAAGTCCTGAAAGAGCAGGAGGTGAGCAAGGCATCGTTAACATTGTTGATCGATCTCTGAAAATGAATGAAATTCGAGGTCTNGTTGTTCCCTATCGGTGGAGCCAGGGTTACCCAAACATTGCTTCCAGGAGCGTAACACTTGTAAGTGGGGAAGAAGAACAGAAAAAACATAGATTAGTGCCTACCAGAGCTAAATACAGTTTCCCGTGCACATATAGTTCAAAAAAGATTTGTCCGAGTGTGTTAAGGCTATAACAGGGGCTTTCATTAATGCCAATTTGAGGTTTCTGAAGGACTTTCAGTATTTTGGAGTCCACAGCATGTTTCCCATTTCTTCCCTTAAGGCTTCATATAGCAGTTAAGCAAGCTAAAAATTCCCAAAGGTTCCAGGCCCTTGAGTTCCCAAAGATATTATTCCATCTTACTGGTTTCGCTCCCAGTTTCAGCTGGATAGTTACCATTGCTGGTTTGGCTTATCTCGATCATCCAGATGTCCCTGATGCCCCAACCCAGGTATCACAGCATTTTTCACCTCTTCTGTCATTGTCTGGTTAGGAGGGGATGATTTCTGTAACATAAGAACTTGAGCCTCCACAGCTTCATTTTCTGGAATATGTACTGTGGATTTGTCCTTTACCAAATGCTATTTAGGCCTGTAGTTAGTTTAAGATATCTCTCCCCCTTAACAGCACTGGACAATCAGGCCCTCCTCAAACTGCTAGGTTTGTACGCTGGCTCCCTCAAGGCACAGTTGTACACCGAATTCCTTCGGGGAGAGCCATAACCAATATCCCCTAGCAAGATGGGAGCTTCACTTGTTATTATTTTCCACAGATCCCAGGTTTCCACAAGTAATTTTAATCACTTCTCCAATCCATCCATTATTACTATTTTCAACAAGTTTCCTTCACAATTTCTACAACCAGCAGCTCCATGTCTGGCATGGCTGGAATGTGTGGATTGCTTTCAGGCACCGTAACACACACACATGCTGCTGCAGCCACAAAAGCAAAAAAAAAAACCAACAAAAAAAAACCCCAAAACTTAACACAGTCTGCAGATTTGCCACGTCTATAAGAGACTCTAGTTCCTCGGGGTCAAAATCCTTAAGCCCATTCCTAAGAACAGCCTCTTGGGTCCCTTGTTACCAACCCCTCAGTTCACTCATTACCATCTTGCATCAGAATACCCGGTCTGCTCTTGCTCAATTCCCAGGCAGGGGGGAAATACCGAGGGTTCTGAATCCAAGTCTCCTCTGTCGCTACTACTCCAAATGTCACCATCCCAAGTTTCAGGGTCTCACTCAGGGTTGGCAACAACTGTCCTCACTTGTGGACTCCTATGGCCCCCTTTCTCTGCCCAGCAATGGTGCTGAGCTGCCATCTTTACAGCATACTGAGTTGCTAGCTTTGTATACTTATCCTCCTGAATCATGAGAACAGCTTTTCTATATTGTGAGAACAGCCGTTCACATAACTTGAGCAGGTATAAGCTGAAGGACAGAGGCTTGCATAAATGTAAGCTCAAGAACAGAGCACAGAAGAGGCCATGAAGCTTGTTGTCAAATGAAGATAAGAAAGCAGGATAGATGTCCTGTAGTTGAAGATAAGATGGCAAAACATATGCCTCAGCTCAACATAACATCAGTGGGAACTGATTTGGGCTACCCCTCTTAAAAGGTTGGAAATTAACAGCGAGAATGCATCCCATGACCACCAGAGATGTTATTTCTGCCCATGTCCTTGGAATGTTATGAATATGTTTACGCTATGCCTTTAAATATTCAAGGCCAGGCTGGATGTGGCTCTGGGCAGCCTGGTCTAGTGGTTGGCGAACCTGCACATAGCGGGGGATTGAAAATAGATGATCATTGTGGTCCTTTTCAACCCAGGCCATTCTATGATTCTATGGAATATGTAGTCGCTGCTTCTCTCAGTGTACACATTCGGTAGGAGCGATCCCCCATACACCCAGCGCTGTAATAAAGGGAATACCTGCTTGATATAACTCACTGTTGTGTCATAGAATCATAGAATTGCTCAGGTTGGAAAAGACCTTAAAGATCATCAAGTGCAACCGCAACCTAGCCATACTACCCTAACTCTAACAACCCTCCACTAAATCATGTCCCTGAGCACCACATCCAAACGGTTTTTAAACACATCCAGGGATGGTGAAGGGATGGTGACTCAACCATCTCACTGGGGAGCCTATTCCAGTGCTTAACAACCCTTTCTCCAAAGAAGTTTTTCCTGATATCTGACCTAAACCTCCCCTGGCACAACTTGAGGCCATTTCCCCTTGTCCTGTCACCACTGAGAAGAGACCAACCCCACTCTTGTTGCAATCACCTTTCGGGTATTTGAAGAGATCAATAAGGTCTCCCCTCAGCCTGCTCTTCCCCAGAATAAACAGTCCCAGTTCCTTCAGTTGCTCCTTGTAGGACATATTCTCCAAGCCCTTCACAAGCCTTGTTGCCCTTCTTTGGACCTGCTCCAGCACCTCAGTGTCCTTTTGTCGTGGTTTCGTGATTTTTTGGTTTTCGGTATTCCACATCATAACATCATGTAGTGCACTGGGAGTTAAAGTGTTAATACTCTACTTCCGGGTACCTGTCCCTGTACGTCACGGAGGTCATGGGACCTCCCTCCCGGCTGTCTTCTCCTTTTGGCTGGCTTGTACGGTGGTGGGTTGGTTTTCAGGTTTGCTCGGAAACTCTCTCTCTCCTATTTTATTTTTTAATTATTAGTCTCAATTTCAATTAGATAGTATTATATCATAGTTTGTAAAATAAGTTAGTAAAATAGAAGGAGCTGCATTTCAGTACCGATTACTTCGGAAGCAGCCTGAGTCCCCTCATATGAAGCTAAGATCTCCTTTTCAGTTGGAGTGTAGCCCTCTTCCGACCCCCTGCATGCTCGATTCCGGAATCCCAGGGGTTGGCCCCGGGTCTCTCCTGAGGCTCTTTGCCACAGACTCCAAGTGGGACCTTTCTCTCCAGCAGCGCTGTAAAGGATGTTCTTCACATCCTGTCCCGTCCGTACTGGCCCTAGGGAATAGGCAGGCTCTCCTCCCTGCTGCTCAACTGGACTGTGCATCTCACCTCAGCGTTATGGTGAGGTCTATCCACCTTTCGGACACTCTCTCTCATTATATTTGATTTATTAGCTTCAATTCTAATTATACTGTATTATAGTGTGTTATCTTGCATTCCAATACTATATTTAGTAAATTAGTTTGTTTCTCCTCAGATCGTTGCCACTGTTTGTAATTATTTTGGGATCCCCTGTTTCCCTTTTCTGGAGGTGTGGATTTTGCGACATCCCTCCGCCCCGCTAGTCATGGAACCGGGCCGAACCAGCCCGTAAACCATTGACAACTGGGCCTGATCCCCTGATATTCCTTTAACTGGTCCATGATGGCTCTTGAGATTATCCGTTCCATAACCTTCCCAGGCACTGAGGTGAGACTGATAGGTCTGTAGCTACCAGGATCATCTTTCCCACCCTCTTCGAAGATGGGCGTTACATTTGCCAGTCTCCAGTCTGCCAGTACATTTCTGGTTAGCCAGAACTGCCGAAGAATGATGAAGAGTGGCTTGGAGACCACATCCGTCAACTCCCTCAGCACTCTAGGGTGCAATCCTTCTGGCCCCATGGACTTGTGAGCATCCAGCTTTCAGAGCAGGTCCAAAACCATCTCATCGTGGATCATGCAGGGCCTATTCTGCTCCCCATCCCTATCTGCCAGCGCTGAGGGCTGTGTTCCCAGGGAGTAACAAGTCTTACTATTAAAGACTGAGGCAAAGAAGGCATTAAGCACCTCAGCCTTATCCTGATCCTTGGTCATCAAGTTGGCCTTGGCATCCAACAAGGGATGGAGATTCTCCCTAGCCCTCCTCTTGCTGTTGATGTATTTATAGAAATATTTATTGTTGTTCTTTACCTTAGTGGCCAAGTTCAGTTCTAGCTGGGCCTTGGCTTTTCTCATTTTCTCCCTGCACAGCTTCACTGCATACCTGTAATCATCATAAGTAGCTTGCCCACTCTTCCAGAAACCATAAACTTTCCTTTTGCTCTTGAGTTCCAGCCAAAGGTCTCTGTTCAGCCAGTCCGGCCTCCTTGCCCGTGGGCTCGTCTTCCGTGACTTGGGGATGGTCAGCTCCTGCACCTTTAAAATAATTTCCTTAAAGTATTCCCAGACTTCCTGGGCTCCCACGCCCTCCAAAACTACCTCCCAAGGGACCCTCTCAATCATGGTCCTATAGAGGTTAAAAGTCTGCCCTCTGGAATTCTAAGGTGGCAGTTCTGCTGACTCCCTTCCGTGGTTCAACAAGGATTGAGAAATCTAGCATCTCGTGATCACTGTGCCCCAGACGGTCTCCAACCTTTACATCCCCCACAAGACCTTCTCTGTAAACAAACAGCAGGTCCAGGATTTTGCTTTCCCTTGTTGGCTCCTTCACCAGCTGTGTCAGGAAGTTATCTCCCACACACTCTAGGAACCTCCGGGACTGTTCCCTATCTGCTGTATTGTAAATCCAGCAGATGTCTGGGAAGTTGAAGTCCCCCACAAGAACAAGGGGAAGAGACCTTGAGACCTCACCCAACTGCCTATAAAGTGTCTTGTCTACCTCTTCATCCTGGTTGGGTGGCCTGTAGCAGACTCCCAAGATAATATCAGTCTTATTGGCCTTCACTTTTATTCTGACCCATAAGCTCTCAACCCTATCATCACCATCAGTAATTTCCATACATTCACATTCTTTCTTAACATAGAGGGCTACACCACTGCCTTTCCTGCCTTGCCTATCTCTTTTGAAAAGTCAGTAGCCATCCATCACAGCACTCCAGCTGTGCGAGTCATTTCACCATGTTTCTGTGATGGCGACTATATCATAGCTTTCCGACCGCACAATGGCCTCCAGCTCCTCCTGTTTATTACCCATGCTGCATGCATTAGTGTAAAAGCACCTGAGCTGGGCCTCCTTTTGAGTGGCAGTAGTCCTAATATCCTCATGACCATACTCAGGTGTTTCCATAGCCACCAACCTCACACCAACCCTTGTGTTCTTCCTACAAAAGGGTGAGTCTTCCTCCTCCTTCACCAAGACACAAGACTGTGGGATCGTACTAGCACATCCCTCTCCTAGAAGCACTGGCATGTTACATACAGGCTCCGGTCTAATGACACCAGTTAGATTCCCCACCCCCCTTTGTACATAGTTTAAAGCTCTATCAATGAACCTTCCCAATGTTGGAAATATCCAAATAATTTTGTCAGGACGTTATCTCTGATAAAAGCAGATTTTATTTGCGATTGCAGTGGCGGGCATCCTGCAAGCAGGAGCGCGCCTTCTACGCAGTAGTACAGCTTTTGTACCTTGTCTTCCCCAATGCCTACCCCCTCCCCTGTTTTCCCATTGGCTGGGTACTCCAGGTTCACATTCTTAATGAAGATTTACATTTGTTAATTACATTCTGACACTTGTTGATTCATGTGCTATCTTGTGCCAGTCAGTCGCCATCCTGCTGTTGCCAAGATGTCTCAGTACTTTCCTTATCACATTGATATGGTGATTCTCTCCAAGGCTTCTTCCATTCTGTCCAAAGGCCGCTTCCTTTTGTTATACAAAGAGCACCGAGGGGGGGGATGCCAGCCCTTCCCAATGCCTCTTCAGGCACTTCCTTGGGCATGTCATGACTTGTTCTCTGTTTTGATCCATCTCATGCAGGATATTCTTGCAATATTTATGACAAAATATTACATATATATTCATGCAGACTAGACATAAATTGTTGCTAGCTATACAAGTATATTGCTAATTATTTAACTTGTTCTAATGCAGAAACAACATTTGATTCCCACACCAACTCCCATCTTAAGACCCCTTTCCGCCAGTGGGAGAAGCTACTCCTGTCGGTTGCTAGCAGGCCTGGTCTCGTGCAAATAGAGCAGAGGTCAAAAAACCCAAAACCCTGCCGGGTACACCAGGCTCAGAGCCAGGCGTTAATCCACTGGCCCATCATATTTAGTGCTTCATCATTCCCTATAACTGGAGTGATAGAAGAGAACACAACTTGTGCTTCTGAACCCTTGACCTGTCACCCCAAGGCTCTGAAGTCCTTTTTCATAGTCTTTAGGGAAGTTCTTCCTGTATCATCGCTGCCTACCTGAAACAACAATAGGGAATAGTAATCTGAGGGCCGAACTAGGGAAGGAAGTTTCTTCCTTATGTCTTTAACCCGGGCTCCCAGGAGGCAGCAGACCTCCCTGTGTAGAGGGTCTGGTCTACATATTGGCCCTTCTGCTCCCTTCAGCAGAGAGTCACCAATGACAATGACCCATCATTTTTTCCTTGCCGATGAGGTTTTAATGCTAAGTGAGGTCCAGTTAGACTTCAATGACACCACCAAGTGGGGAGAACCATCATCACCACCATTGTCCAGTTGTCCCTACAAAGTAGGGACCTGTACCTGTTCCGCAGGGGCAGCTAGGGAGGCAGGGGAATCTCTGAGCGGGCATGCCTGCATCGCTGAGCAGGGGGCTTTTGCCACTGCCCCACAGCCCCCAATTCTTCACCGTTGTTGCTCGGGGAGGAGAGGACAGGGGGCTCATAGCAGAAGGAACACTGCCTGCTGGTTCCCCTCTATCACCTCTTTGCAAGGCGGCAGGGGGTGACGTGCTCCATGTGGAGCATCAGCTGATTGCCTAGATCTCAGAGCCGATAGGGTTTGGCACCACCAATCAATCTCTGTATGGGAACTGTTGAATCACGGCCTGAACCTATGATTGACTACCTGAGGCAAGCACTGAGTCAGCCATGGGAGCACAGGTGAAGGAAATTCACCTGTGTGCCCGGAAGGGGTGGAGCCAGGCTCCACCTCTCCTAGACCCCATTTAAGGGCTGACTTCAGCTAAGGAAGGATCTCTTCCTGGAGATTGCTCCTTCTAGAGTCTTGTGAGCCTACAACACCAGTGAGCACCTTTTCTCTCTATTTAACTATTCTTACTAGCCTAACTTCTCTGTTTACCTGTTAACTTTACAACCTGTTAACCTTACATTTGGCGAGCCAGGCAGGCTAAATATATATTACAACACAATGTCTTTTTTTTGAAATATCTATAAATGGGTCAGGGGGGAGAACACTGCCCCCCTGCATAAAATAATTCCAGGGCAGATCCCAGGATTTCTGGGATCTCCCTATTATGAGTTAGCCACCATTATTGAAAAATGGGGTCCCCTGCGGATTATGGGGAATATCTCCCCATTCCGTATGGCGGAATACTTTCAGGGGTTAGATAAAAATATATTAACTACCAAGGAAAGGCAATTAGCTGCCTCCACAGTGGCATGGCCATTACTGAACGCCTTAAATCAGACTGATATAAGAGCAGTCACTTTGGAAACAGAAAACTAATTATTAAAAGACCGTATTGAGAAATTAGAGCAAGAACTTAGTATATTAACTGGAAAAAAACCTTCCATGCATTTCCCAATAGGTCAAATCCGCAGTATTTCAATAGATAATGATCACATTTTGGAAACAACAAACTTGGTGGAGCAGGAAAATAAAACTTCTAAATCAGATTTAGAAGCTCCACTTGTGACAGATTCCCTGGAACTCTGTCCTATTATAACTCAAAAAACAAAAAAAATACAGGATAGACTGGCAGGGGTGCCCCCTGATCAATGGCCCCCTGCACAAACTCACCTACATGTGACAGCCAGGCCATACACACCAACAGAACTAATGGACATGGTACAACGATTCCGGCAGAGAGTAAAGGAAAGCGTACCAACTTGGTTGTTAAGATTATGGGATTCGGGGGCAGAAGGTGTCATGGTCAATGGACCAGAAATATCTAAA
>JACDJE010000913.1:30600-68561 GCA_016647715.1 Pavo muticus
AAAAAAAAAAACAAAAAAAAAAACAAAAAAAAAACCAGAAGCAAGATAGCAGTGCTCAAAGTTTACAAAAATCCCAGAATACTGGCAGTCCGCCTGGACTTTCAAGGTCAAGTTTTCAGCAAGCACCTGTGAGAGAGATAAACTTTCTCAAGGAAGCAAGCTAATGAAGCTCTCCACAAGCAGAGAGAGAGATTCGTTCTTCTAAAAAGCTAAAAAGCAGCTTTTGCCCGCATTCTCCACCAAAAACTGTCACGGGGTTATCCGGACCAATCTATGCCCGTGACAGGGGCAGTAGGCCCTTGGGCCCCCTCCCCGACCCCCTGAAAATGGAAAGGGAAAGGGAAAGGAAAAAAAAGCAGTGGCAACAATCCAAGGAGGAAAACTTATTTTACTAACTATGATATAATACAATCTAATTGAACTTGAGACTAATAAATCAAATAAAATAGGAGAGAGAGAGAGAGTTTTCAGAGCACCTGAAAACCAACACGCCTGTGTACTCGCCAGCCGAAGGAAGAGACCCCCTGGAGGGGAGAGATCCCATGACCTCTGTGATGTACAGGGACAGGTACCCGGAAGTAGAGTATTAACACTTTAACTCCCAGTGCACTACATGATGTTATGATGTGGAATACTGAAAACCAAAAATCACAAAACCATGACAACTGCTCATCTCCGCGGTGTGTGCTCCCTAGCAATCTCATCTTCAGCATTAAAATAAGGCCTTCAGTTTTGGACACTCTCTCTCATTATATTTAATTTATTAGCTTCAATTCCAATTATACAGTATTATATTCTGTTATCTCACATTCCGGTATTATATTTAATGAATTAGTTTTCTTCCTTAGCTCGTTACCGCTGTTTTGTTTTTAGACCCATCTCCCTACCTTTTCCCTACTCCTCTTTCTCCCTATCTCAGTCGTGAGTCCATTGTTTCCCCTGCCCCATTTAATCATGGAACCAGGCCAAACCGGGCCAGACACATTCTGCCACCTAGTCGCCATCTTTAAAGGCACCTAACCTTATGATGGTGCAATACTGGAACAGACAAGTCTTGCCACCTAGTCCCCATCTTAAAGGATGGAGAGAAAGAAGAAGGGGAGAGGAAAAGAGCAAAAAAACCAAAAAACAAAAAACAAAAAACAAAAACAAACAAAAATAAACCTCTCACTGCCTCACCCATGACATCACAGCAGTCAGATTCCATCCGTGTCACCAATTATTTTTCAGGGTACATTTGGATCTGAGAGACAGGATGTCTCAGGAGCAGAGGCAAGCAAACTATGCACTCAGAGCAGCACAGAGGGTTACGAGTTCTATTCAACATACACACACTCACACACACACAAGCATCCATTTTAGATAATCCCTGTAAGCAGGAAGCAGAAATTCCATAAGCAAGTGCACTATTACTTACAGACCCTTGAGAGACAGTAAACCACCAGAAAGGAGAGAGAAGGAACATGCCAGTGCTGGATTAGATAGGTAGTGCCAGCAGAGCATCCTCTGCTTCAAAGTGCACTTTTCCTCTCTCCTGCTTTTGTCCTCCCCAGGGTCTGAAGGTTTTTTTCACTTGCACGCTGTACCTGCATGGCCAATGCATGATACAGAGCCCAAGAGGAACACCTGCTTGCAAAACAAGTCTTTGCAAAAACAAGATAAACTATCAAGGTCAGCTCTCTCTACAAAACAAGATATTTGCAGCTACAGCCACAAATATCAGTTCCCTTAAAACTGTCAGAATACTTTGTTCTATCCCAGGATCATTCTTCAGTCAGGGGCCTTTAGGTCCCTGACACATGCCACCCCATGATCCTGGGTTGGAACACATTGATACTGTACTACTTTTGCCATGAGTCCACGAAAAGCACTTACTTAGCATAGATTTTTGTACAAGTTGTAAAAAGCATGTGATACAGAAGAGCAAGGAATCATAGGCCCTATCAGTATCATCTTTATCAGCAGTCCCCATACTCAGTCCCAGTCTGAGAAAGGATTCAATCTCAAGGACTCCCACAGCTGGGCAGCAAGGTCTCGTAATTCATTCAGGTGCCTATGGATAGATTTGGAATGGTCCGACACCAGTCAGCATATAGTATCCCCAGGATCTGGAGTTCCTGAAGAGCCAGAACCAGAGTCTCCCTGATGTACGGCAGGAATGTGTCTTAACTGTTTGTCATGGTTTTGTAATTTTTTTGCTATCGGTATTCCACATCATAACATCATGTAAAGCATGGGTAATTAAAGAGTTAATACTCCAGTTCCGTGGACTGACAACTTTCTGGATACCTGGCTCTCAGAAGAGAAGAAGAACTACATATCCCAGGGGACCTTTGGCGTGTGAGGCGAACGTGATAAGTCACAGGAGGAAGGAAGTCACGGGATCTTGCTCTCTCTCTCACTCGCTGCCTGGCAGAGTGTGTGGGTGTGCTTCCAAGCTGTACGCCTTCAGTTCAAAGTAGGCTTTTTCGGTTTTGGAAAACTCTCTCTCTCTTATTTCATTTGATTTATTAGCCTCAATTTTAATTAGATTGTATTATATTGTGTTGTCTTGTATTCTGATATCATAGTTAGTAAAATAAGTTTTCCTCCTTAGATCGTTGTTCNGCCAACAGTGTGTGGCTAGATAGTAGAGAAGCTCACCAACTGGGTGGCATTGCTAGGGACTCAGCCATTGACAGAGGTATCAGTACATGCCAGAACCGGTCCTTCACCCTCTGGAAGCGGATGCTGTTATCCGTGAAAGAAAGATACCCTATCAAAGATGATCTGATGCCTGAGAAAAAGAAATGGGCTGATATGGAAAAAGGCATCCGTTATCTGCGAGAATATTCTGTGGTGGAAATGTTACACAGACCCACTTCCATTCCTGATGAGCCAGACCAAGAGCATGATCCTGAGAGAGTCAGGTGTACACCAAATATGTGGCGTATATTCACAAGGACTGCACCACAGAGGTATGCCAGTACATTTGCAGCAAAGTATGGCAGAGGGGAAATAAGACCCCTTATAAATGAACTGATTAATAATCTTCAAGACTTTGAGTTACATTTAACCCCTCTACGAGCTTGTGTTTCAGCCATTACATAAGTAGCTGAAAAGCTGGACAGAATGGAGAGCAATCAAGAAGATATAATAGACAAACTGTCTACCGTGCTTAATGCTGATGGATCCATGGTGGTATCAGATACATCTGATGGGGATCAGGATTCCCATAACAGCCTACTGGGGGGGCTGATCAACTTGGTTTCCTCCCAACCTGCATCATCTAACGTCTCAGCTATCAAAAGAAGATGACCTCCTGCTCAAGCAAGCGTCAACAGTAAGACTACGTCACGTATGGCCTTGTGGCGTTATCTATGTGACCATGGAGAAGATAAGAAGAAGTAGCATAAAAAACCCACTCCTGCACTTCAAGCACGGGTAAAAGAATTACAAGACAGATCAACCACTGAGGTGAACATCTCCAAAAGGGTGATTGCTACAGTTGCTACGGGACACGGCAATAGCTGTAAGAACGACAGAGGTAACAAAATAGAGGGGCCCTGCCCCCAGCCAGGGGAGGGAAGGGATAATAGAGTGTATTGGACTGTGTGCATTAGATGGCCTGGCACATCAGAACCACAGAAATATAAGGCACTGGTGGACACTGGTGCACAGAGCCCTCTAATGGGTACACTGATGACATTATTGTGTGGGGCAACACAGCAAGGGAAGTTTTTGAGAAAGGAGAGCAAATAATCCAGATCCTTCTGGGTGCTGGTTTTGCTATTAAACGAAGCAAAGTGAAAGGACCTGCCCAGGAAATTCAGTTCCTAGGTGTAAAGTGGCAAGATGGACGTCGTCACATCCCAACGGATGTGATCAACAAAATCACTGCCATGTCTCCGCCCACAAATAAGAAAGAGACACAATCTTTCCTGGGCGTACTGGGCTTTTGGAGAATGCATGTTCCTAACTATAGCCTCATTGTTAGCCCCCTTTATCAGGTGACGTGGAAGAATGATTTTACATGGGGCCCTGAGCAGCAGCAGGCTTTTGAGCAGATTAAACAGGAGATAGCCCATGCCGTGGCCCTGGGGCCAGTACAGACGGGACAAGATGTAAAGAACATGCTCTACATTGCTGCTGGAGAGAAAGGTCCCACTTGGTGTTTGTGACAAAGAGGCTCAGGAGAGACCCGAGGTCGATTCCTTGGATTCTGCAGTCAAGCATACAGAGCGTCTGAAGAGTGCTACACTCCAACTGAGAAGGAAATCTTAGCTGCATATGAGGGGGTTCGGGCTGCTTCTGAAATAATTGGTACTGAAACGCAGCTCCTTCTGGCACCTCGACTGCCAGTACTGAACTGGATGTTTAAAAGGAAATGTTCCCTCCACTCATCATGCGACTGATGTCACTTGGAGTAAGTGGATTGCTCTGATTACACAACGAGCTCAGATGGGGAACCTCAGTCGTCCAGGAATCCTAGAGGTGATCATGGACTGGCCTGAAGGTAAAAAGTTTGGAACATCACCAGCAGAAGAGGTAAAACGAACTAAAGAAGCCCCACCATACAATGAATT
Source organism: Pavo muticus (assembly GCA_016647715.1). NCBI lineage: Eukaryota > Metazoa > Chordata > Aves > Galliformes > Phasianidae > Pavo > Pavo muticus. The sequence goes on from JACDJE010000913.1 coordinate 35,166, forward strand.
ACCAGACAATGAAAAGAAATTTGCCCTGTTCACAGATGGATCGTGTCGTATTGTGGGGAAGCATCGCAGATGGAAGTCTGCTGTGTGGAGCCCCACACGACAAGTTGCAGAGGCCACTGAAGGGAAAGGAGAATCAAGCCAATTTGCAGAGGTAAAGGCTGTCCAACTGGCCTTAGATGTTGCTGAACGGGAGATGTGGGCAATGCTTTATCTTTATACTGACTCATGGATGGTGGCAAATGCCTTATGGGGGAGGTTACAGCAGTTGGAGCAAAATAACTGGCAACAGACGGGTAAACATATTTGGGCAGCTGAAATGTGAAAGGATATTGCTGCCCGAATAAAGAACATGGTTGTAAAGGTGTGTCACTTAGATGCTCATGTGCCCAAGAGTCGGGCTACTGAAGATCAACAAAACAACCATCAGGTAGACCGAGCTGCCAGAATTAAGGTGGCAGAAATAGACATGGACTGGCAGAACAAGGGTGAATTGTTTCTAGCTCGGTGGGCCCATGAGACCTCAGGCCATCAAGGAAGAGATGCAACATATAAGTGGGCTAGAGACTGAGGGGTGGACTTAACTATGGACGCTGTTGCACAAGTTATTCATGACTGTGACACATGTGCCGTAAGTAAACAAGCCAAGAGGATGAAACCTCTCTGGGGGGAAGGGCGATGGCAAAAGTATAAATATGGGGAGGCATGGCAGGTTGAGTATATCACCTTGCCACCATCGCGCAATGGTAAGCATTATGTGCTCACCATGGTGGAGGCAACCACTGAATGGCTTGAAACATACGCAGTACCCCATGCTACCACCCGAAACACCATAATTAGGTCTCGAGAATCAAGTCCTATGTGGGCATGGCACTCCAGAAAGAATTGAGTCAGATAATGGGACTCATTTCAAAAATTCTCTTGCAAATACTTGGGCCAAAGATCATGGCATTGAGTGGATTTATCATATCCCAAACCATGCACCAGCTTCTGGTAAGATCGAACAGTACAACAGGTTGTTAAAAACCTTGTTGAAAGCAATGGGTGGGGGAACATTTAAGCATTGGGAGAAGCATTTGGCCGAAGCCACCTGGTTGGTCAATACCAGAGGATCTATCAATGGCGATGGTCCTGCCATCTCCCTACGTACTGTCAAGGGAGATAAGGTCCCTGTAGTACATGCAAAGAACATTTTGGGAAAAGCAGTTTGGGTCTTTCCAGCCTCTGGAAAGGGCAAACCTCTTCGTGGAACTGTTTTTTGCCCAGGGACCTGGGTCCAATTGGTGGGTGATGCAGAAAAATGGGGATGTTCAATGTGTACCACAAGGGAATTTGATGTTGGGGGAGTGCAGTCAGTAATTCCATGTGTATATATTTAGGTTTGTGTGTGCGTGTGTTTAATGCTTGTTAACTATGGTTTGTTTGTATATATTAAGCATGATGTAGTGATGTAGAATAAGGGGTGGAATGTCATGGTTTTATGATTTTTGGTTATTGGTATTCCACATCATAACATCATGTAGTGCACTGGGAGTTAAAGTGCTAATGCTCCAGTTCTGGGTACCTGTCCCAGAAGAGAAGAAGAAGTACATTCCCCAGAAGACTGTTCGCTGTGTTGTTATCATTTCTGCTCAGGGGGAACAGATATAAGGCCTTGGTAGATCATCTGACGGCCCTTCTTCGGCAGGCTCTCCTCCCTGCTGCTCAACTGGACTGTGCATCTCACCTCTGTGTTATGGTGAGGCCTATCCACCTTTCGGACACTCTCTCTCATTATATTTGATTTATTAGCTTCAATTCTAATTTTACTGTATTATAGTGTGTTATCTTGCATTCCGATACTATATTTAGTAAATTAGTTTGTTTCTCCTCAGATCGTTGCCGCTGTTTGTAATTATTTTGGGGTCCCCTGTTTCCCTTTTCCAGAGCCGTGGATTTGCGAAATCCCTCCGCCCCGCTAGTCATGGAACCGGGCCGAACCAGCCCGTAAACCGTTGTCAACTGCATAAGAAGAAATAAACTTATCTGGCAGCCATATGGAAAGAGATAATGGCTTGGCAGCTGTTTTATGTATCCTGCTTAGTTGGAGAAACAAAGAGAAATGGACTTTGTCAACTACCTACAGGATGTGCGTCCGAAGAATATCAACCTGGCAGCAGAGGAGGTGTGAGAGTTAAAATTGTGCTTTTTCAAGTGAAAAATCCTACTGGTCTAGCTTCTCAGACCAGCTAGGATATGCTTGGATAGGCAGATAAGCAGAAAGAAGGAAGCTCCAGTGCCAAGATTAGGGAAATGGATGGGGCAGACACAATAAATATTTATAAAACTAGCAAAGATCAGGAACTCTCCAATTTCCGCATTGGTTGTTGTCATGTTTTTGTTGATTTCTTTTTTTTTTTTTTTTTTGTCAAGCCAACTTGCTTTTGTAAAGATAAAAAATTAAGTATTTGCTTTCTCTTGCAAAACTGTTCTTCTAGAGATTGCATTCCGTCATTTTTTCTCTTTTAATAGTCAAAAGACACTGGGCCTTTATTAAGTCCGCCACTCTGCTCTTTGGAGATATATGTATACATAATACATTAAAAACACTGATGTAAATATCTATTTCGTGTGGTATGACCAGTACCAGGCAGGTGTCTCCATCAGGGCCCTTATTTGGTTATATATGAACACAATTCCACAACAAGAAATCATGACATTAATAATGGGCCAATAATTTGCAAAGAACATGATCGCATTCAATCCCTTAAACAGCGCCCCTACAATAGAGAGCGGATTCATAGTTGGCGGCTGCTAAAGCAGAGGAAAAAAACAAAAGACACTCTGTACAATGTCCAGAGTGTGGCAGACTACCTTAAGGTTAAAGTAGCAATGCTCCTGCAGTCTCTGCCTCTCTCTCTTTTTTTTAAAAAAAAAAACAAAAAAAAAAACAAAAAAAAAACCAGAAGCAAGATAGCAGTGCTCAAAGTTTACAAAAATCCCAGAATACTGGCAGTCCGCCTGGACTTTCAAGGTCAAGTTTTCAGCAAGCACCTGTGAGAGAGATAAACTTTCTCAAGGAAGCAAGCTAATGAAGCTCTCCACAAGCAGAGAGAGAGATTCGTTCTTCTAAAAAGCTAAAAAGCAGCTTTTGCCCGCATTCTCCACCAAAAACTGTCACGGGGTTATCCGGACCAATCTATGCCCGTGACAGGGGCAGTAGGCCCTTGGGCCCCCTCCCCGACCCCCTGAAAATGGAAAGGGAAAGGGAAAGGAAAAAAAAGCAGTGGCAACAATCCAAGGAGGAAAACTTATTTTACTAACTATGATATAATACAATCTAATTGAACTTGAGACTAATAAATCAAATAAAATAGGAGAGAGAGAGAGAGTTTTCAGAGCACCTGAAAACCAACACGCCTGTGTACTCGCCAGCCGAAGGAAGAGACCCCCTGGAGGGGAGAGATCCCATGACCTCTGTGATGTACAGGGACAGGTACCCGGAAGTAGAGTATTAACACTTTAACTCCCAGTGCACTACATGATGTTATGATGTGGAATACTGAAAACCAAAAATCACAAAACCATGACAACTGCTCATCTCCGCGGTGTGTGCTCCCTAGCAATCTCATCTTCAGCATTAAAATAAGGCCTTCAGTTTTGGACACTCTCTCTCATTATATTTAATTTATTAGCTTCAATTCCAATTATACAGTATTATATTCTGTTATCTCACATTCCGGTATTATATTTAATGAATTAGTTTTCTTCCTTAGCTCGTTACCGCTGTTTTGTTTTTAGACCCATCTCCCTACCTTTTCCCTACTCCTCTTTCTCCCTATCTCAGTCGTGAGTCCATTGTTTCCCCTGCCCCATTTAATCATGGAACCAGGCCAAACCGGGCCAGACACATTCTGCCACCTAGTCGCCATCTTTAAAGGCACCTAACCTTATGATGGTGCAATACTGGAACAGACAAGTCTTGCCACCTAGTCCCCATCTTAAAGGATGGAGAGAAAGAAGAAGGGGAGAGGAAAAGAGCAAAAAAACCAAAAAACAAAAAACAAAAAACAAAAACAAACAAAAATAAACCTCTCACTGCCTCACCCATGACATCACAGCAGTCAGATTCCATCCGTGTCACCAATTATTTTTCAGGGTACATTTGGATCTGAGAGACAGGATGTCTCAGGAGCAGAGGCAAGCAAACTATGCACTCAGAGCAGCACAGAGGGTTACGAGTTCTATTCAACATACACACACTCACACACACACAAGCATCCATTTTAGATAATCCCTGTAAGCAGGAAGCAGAAATTCCATAAGCAAGTGCACTATTACTTACAGACCCTTGAGAGACAGTAAACCACCAGAAAGGAGAGAGAAGGAACATGCCAGTGCTGGATTAGATAGGTAGTGCCAGCAGAGCATCCTCTGCTTCAAAGTGCACTTTTCCTCTCTCCTGCTTTTGTCCTCCCCAGGGTCTGAAGGTTTTTTTCACTTGCACGCTGTACCTGCATGGCCAATGCATGATACAGAGCCCAAGAGGAACACCTGCTTGCAAAACAAGTCTTTGCAAAAACAAGATAAACTATCAAGGTCAGCTCTCTCTACAAAACAAGATATTTGCAGCTACAGCCACAAATATCAGTTCCCTTAAAACTGTCAGAATACTTTGTTCTATCCCAGGATCATTCTTCAGTCAGGGGCCTTTAGGTCCCTGACACATGCCACCCCATGATCCTGGGTTGGAACACATTGATACTGTACTACTTTTGCCGTGAGTCCACGAAAAGCACTTACTTAGCATAGATTTTTGTACAAGTTGTAAAAAGCATGTGATACAGAAGAGCAAGGAATCATAGGCCCTATCAGTATCATCTTTATCAGCAGTCCCCATACTCAGTCCCAGTCTGAGAAAGGATTCAATCTCAAGGACTCCCACAGCTGGGCAGCAAGGTCTCGTAATTCATTCAGGTGCCTATGGATAGATTTGGAATGGTCCGACACCAGTCAGCATATAGTATCCCCAGGATCTGGAGTTCCTGAAGAGCCAGAACCAGAGTCTCCCTGATGTACGGCAGGAATGTGTCTTAACTGTTTGTCATGGTTTTGTAATTTTTTTGCTATCGGTATTCCACATCATAACATCATGTAAAGCATGGGTAATTAAAGAGTTAATACTCCAGTTCCGTGGACTGACAACTTTCTGGATACCTGGCTCTCAGAAGAGAAGAAGAACTACATATCCCAGGGGACCTTTGGCGTGTGAGGCGAACGTGATAAGTCACAGGAGGAAGGAAGTCACGGGATCTTGCTCTCTCTCTCACTCGCTGCCTGGCAGAGTGTGTGGGTGTGCTTCCAAGCTGTGCGCCTTCAGTTCAAAGTAGGCTTTTTCGGTTTTGGAAAACTCTCTCTCTCTTATTTCATTTGATTTATTAGCCTCAATNAATGACCACTAAAATTTGTACAACAAATGCTTTCAGAGTGCTCACAAACATGCCTTTGGGCTAATAGAAAATTAATGGCTATACAACTTTATGAAATTGCATGTCAGATAGAATCAATATTAGTGGGCAAATGTGCTAGAGTATCACTAGGGGCATTATTACTTATCAACCCTTGAGAAACAACAAACTGCGGAAAAGGAGAGAGAAAGAACATGTTGGCGGTGGATGCGATAGGCAGTGCCAGCAGGGCGTCCCCTGCTTCAAAGTGCACTTTTCCTCTCTCACCCATCACAGATTCTCTCCTGCTTTTATTCCTCTCAGGGACTGGAGGGTATTTTCCATTTGTACACCGCATCCACATGGCCAGTGCGTGATACAGAGCCCAAGTGGAACACCTGCTTGCAAAACAGAATAAACTGTCAAGGTTAGGTCTCTTAGAGTGCACCTTTGTTTCAAGTGATGCATAGTCATATTTTTAAAAAATCCTGATTAGCGGGATAAAAGAGAGTTAATCATTCTATACTACAGGGTCATCCCTTTGCCTGGGATTCTTTTCCAGGTTTTGTCTTCACAAATCAAGAAAAGGCTAATTGATAAGCTGATAGCATCATAACTGAGCATTACTAATACATTAAAAAGAACTATTCCCATAGATTCCAGCATTGGTAACATCAAATCCTGTTTAATTCACATTCGATTTTCTAGTAAAATAAAAGAAACACACAACAACCTAGATAATGCCCAATAATTCTAATTCTTGAGACTGCATTGATAACATAGGAAAATCACTCGCTATATCATACCGTTAATAATGTTATTTGCAATAAAACAAGTTACAAAGCAATACCAATAAGTAAGAAGCACACAATCCCAGTCATTATAAGGGCTGGATGCTATTTTCTGCCTTGAGATGAGGCCGAACATATCGTGCTGGAACCCACATAGGGCCAGTCCCTGCCATAAATGTCCTTTGAGTGTTTTAGAGTGAACGATCCCATTATATCCCAACACTGCTTCTTGAAAGGGAACTGAATTCTGTAGATACCAAACGAAATGCTCTGAGGTAATTGATAAACTAATGTTGCCCGGTTCTTCCCCTGTGATTTCCATACATCTCATACATCCCTTTCTGATCAATTCTGCTAGCAGTTCCATTCGAGTTTGAAGACTCATTTTTGGTTGCATCGGCAAAAAAACCCATTCCAAAATTCGGAAATCTAATCCAATACATTCATCATTCATGCTCGGCAGTGGCATTCTCTACCCATCCTGGCCCCTTTTCCCCTTTTTCTTTTTGTCACTGCCCTAGAATGGCAAACGGGTAGCGTTCATGTGCACAAACAAGCAACGATACAGGTCGCCCAGCAGTACACCGAGCGGAAGCCCCACAAGTAATTTTGATCCAAAGCCTCCTTGCCTTTCCTTTGATAATCCCGCATTAGGCTGAGCATTTGGTTGTGCTATTATTTGCGCAATTACACTCCCTTTTGGAATAAACATTAGAGGATTTAACGTATACCCCACTGCCATAATTTCACCCTTAAAGTCCATATCAATTACACCTGGAATGACAATAAGACCCTTTAACCCTGCAGATGATCGACCCAATAGTAACCCTCCCAGCTGTAAATTTGACAATGGACCTTGTACCCCTGTGGGAATCAAAGTAACTCTTTTATCAGTAAAGGTGGCACTCTTTGCCACTGCCAAGTCCACTCAGAGACTTCCTGCTGTTGCTGGGACTGCTCGGTCGAGAAATCCATCGGTCCTNGTAAATTTATGGGCTTCTTGAATATTGAGCACTAATGCAGCCACCACCCTCAGGCACCCTGGCCATCCCTTACTCACTTCATCAAGCTGTTTGGAGAAGTGTGCCACTGCCCTTCAATACGGTCCAAAATTCTGGGCAAGGACTCTCAAGGCTATTCCTTGTTTTTCATGTGAGAACAGCCAGAAGGGTTTAGTCGTGTCTGGTAGCCCTAAAGCGGGGGCATTCATGAGTTCTTGTTTCAGCTGATGGAATGCCCTCCTTGCCTCTCCATTCCATATAATATTTATTTTTATACAATTTCAAAAGAGCATAAAGGAGTGTTGTGGTTTGGTGATTTTTGTGGTCAGTATTCCACATCAGAACATCATGTGAACCAGTGGGAGTTAAAGAGTTAATGTTCTCATTCCGTTTACTGCCTCTTATGGGCATTTGGAGTATCCTAATGGGAGGGGAGGGTCAGCTTCCCCAGGAGGACTTGGCGCGAAGAGGAAGTGGGGTGGAGCTTGGGACCGGACCCCGGAGCTTCTGCCTCTCTCTCTGCCCCGGCTCAGCCTTCTCAGCTCGCCGCAGAGAAAAGCACGTGCTTCCCTCGCACTATCGTGGTTTGACTCGCATTTTGGATACTCTTCTCTCTTTCATTTTGTTTGATTTAGTTAAATTTAGTAAATTACCGTTCCTTCTCAGGTCGGTGCCGGTGTGCTCCTTTGTTAAACCCATCTACTAGCTCCCTGCCCTTCCCCCTCACCCAGAGCACGTGGCCCGGGGCCGGCCGGATTGCACGGCAAACTTTTTTTCCTCGCTCTTTTGTCTCTTTTTTTTCCCGGGGCCTGTGCCCCCCTGTCATGGACTTATATCTAGGGATAACCCCGTGACAAGGGGCTTTACCAACAGTCTGTAGCTGTGTATCCACAGTCGGCACCATCCTGTCATTCCTAGGAATGTACAGAGTTCCTTGGCAGTTTGTGGTTCAGGGGTTTGGCAGATGGCTTCTTTCCTGGCAGTCCTTAAGATTCAAAGTCCAGCTGTAATCTCATATCCCAGATACGTCACTTGCTGCTGAGTTATTTGTGCTTTCTGTTGATAAACTTGATAATCATTTAAACCAAGAAATACAGTAAACTCACAGTCCATTGCACACAGTCCTCTTTTGTTACTGTGGCATCCACATACCGCAGTAAAGTTCCACCCTGGGATGGAGGAACCCAAGTCTCAGGCTCACAAGTTGACCAGTTCTCAAAAATCATTGGGCTGTTCTCACAACCCTGGGTAACACTGTCCAGGTTAACTGAGTCTTTTCTCCCTGTATTGGGGTTTTCCTATTCAAAGGCAATTAACTTTAGGCTTCCTTTGGCCAAACCAGGTCAAAAAAAGGCATCCTTCAAATCCAGAAGGTAAACTCCACCTACTCATTCCTAAACTTGGTTAATAAAGTGTATGGATTTGCCACCACTGAGTGTATGCATTCAACAATTCTATTACTTGCCCTCAAATCCTGTACTAAACTATAGCACTTGGTATCCGATTTTTTCATCGGCAAGATTTGGGTATTTTATTTGCATTCACATTCAGTTAGTAATCCAAACTCCAAAAAATTATCTATTATTTCTTTTATCCTTCTACAATCACATATCCTCAAAGGGCACTGCTTTACCGACTGGGCTAGCTCTTGCTTTTAACTTGACTTCTATTTGGGGCTGCATTTTTAGCTCTACCAGGCATCCCTGATGCCCACACTCCTAAGTGTACCTGATTAAAGATTTCTGTAGCTTCTGGGGGTACAACATTGTTTTTCCCAGTTTGTGTTATATCCAGACTTACACCCGTACCCACCAGAATATAAAGCTCTTTATTCTGCTCCCCTAGCTGCAATTTAACCAGTGGATCTGCTAGGGTAAACTTCCCAGGTTCCCATCATTCAGCCTTTGTGAGCAGAGATGGTTCCCTCTCACTCAGCTTGGTACGATTTCTCCACCAGTGTCCCATTTCCCTGCAGTTTGCAAACTGCTTTTGGTCCAGCAGGGGTGGAACCCTCCCTGGGCTCTTTCAGGCCCTCACGTACCTCTTCCTGAAGGGATCTCTGGGTCCTACAGCCCTACTCCGCAACAGTAGCAGCTGCTGTTTTTCTTCCCAATTTCCTTACTATCACTTCCTCAATCTGTTTTTCCGTATTGCTCACCTCTCTTCGGTCCTGACATCCCTGTTACACCTTGCTCATCTTTGCCTTCCTCAGCCTGTGTCTTTCCCAAACCTTTTTGACTTCCCAAACTCTCATCATTACATAAACTACTAACATTATATTTCAGTTTCACCTCCTCCCCTTCGGAGGCTTCCAGTGCTAACATTGGGATTTCAGGTTTCCTAGATCTCTGCAGATGAAGGCTATTCTCACTTCCAATGCCCCAACTCCTCCACGCCCCCTTCGCAAGTAATGCTGTTAACAGCAGCAGTCTCCAGCCCCAGCTCTCTCACTCAGAGAGTTCTGCTCGCGGGGGGGCGGTGCGGGGGGGGCTACTCTCATGCCAGTGCAGATAAACTCACTTTCTCTTTAACCCTTTGTCTCGCTCCAATTTATCGGAGGGAGAGCAGGTTCTTTGATATATGTATACCTGGCATGAGATTAAGAAACAACGGTTCAAATGTTGGTCCGACCAGTTTATTACAAATCTTAATCAGGGAGATGGGGAAGGGGAGGATGGCGACTATTACGAATTAGGGTGATGGGGAAGGGAAGGTGGGCGATAGAAAAGATAGGAAAGAGGCAAGAATTGCGTAAAGCGGGGATAGTCACCGCCAGGATCCAGCAGCAGTCCCGTTGCACGCCGTTCCGATGGTCCGAGGCAAAAGCTCGGGGGAGAGCAGCAGCAGCATGGCCGGTCTTAGGCAGCAAGAAGGTGCAGGTACCGGGTAGGTCCAGGAAGAAGCCGCAGGGTAAGTCTGGGAGGAAGCAGCAGGTCTCCAGTAGCAGGCCCAGGAGAGTCCATCAGCATGCAGGCATTCCGTAGTGAGGAATCTGATGGCAGACACCTATCCTCATGGATCTTGATCCCTCTTTTATCCTCCTTTTTCCCTGCCTACGTGAAATCCCTGGGTGCTTGGGTAAGTGTCATGTGAGTACCCCCTGAGATGGCTATCGCCCTTGAGATAAGTCCACACAAAAGACTGCTTCCCGGCCATTAAGCTGCGGCTTCTCTCTCTCTCTCTCCCTCTCTCTCGTTGCCCCTGGCCTTGTCCATCTGTGTCCTCCAGACAAAGGATTTCTCAGCCCTTGGCCAGGACTTGCTTGGACTTGTTCCTCAGCAAGTTTTGAGGTAATGACATAAAAGAATAATCTCTTACACCCTTTTGCCTTTTTACAGTATTCCACTGTACGTACCCTTAATTACACTTCCTCATACCCTCAATTATGCTTCCATTAACAATTACACTTTCTTATACCATCAAAACAGGTTGTCCCATTCCCTTCAAAACCCACAAATCAAACAATACAGTACTTCAGTTTCCACAAACACCCAGTACTTAGTCGCATGATTAGAGCACTCAATTATAAAAACTGGTCATGTTACTCCATTTATGTTCCCGGTTTCTTCCACTTTTCTTTTCCTTCTCTAGTGCTAAAACCATTGGATCTTGGGGTGCCCTCATACCACAGTCCCGTTGCCACTTGGGATGATTGCAAAGAGTGAAAAACATCTTCATATGTAACCTCTTCCCATTTACCTTCCCTTCTTAAGAATAACATTACCTGTAAGAGGGTATTATAGTTTAGGGTCCCATTCCGAGGCCACTTCTCATCATCTTCTAACTTATATATTAACCACCATTGACTGCAATACTTATTTAAGATTTTCTTACACAGGGTACCCCCAGGCTCCCCAGCAATGTCTCGCCAATGTGCTAAAACACTCTCGAGTAGGGTTCGTTCATGGATTTCTTTTGACACCGTTTGTCTCATAACAGCTGTTTATCCCAACTGGTCTTAAGAATCGGGTGAAAATCCCTTGTGTTTTGCTGGGTAATGGAGTCCACCTACTTCCCCAGGGCACAGGAACACCAAATTCCCTGGGCAAGAGTTGTAACCAATGTCCCCCAGCAAAACAGGAGTATTTTAATCAGAGAATGGAATTCCACAAGTAACATTTTTACAACACAAACATTTAACAATTACAAAGACAGTGACAATAACTAATGCGGTTAGTTATACAAGGAGCGCGATCCCGCAAGAAGCATTTTGCAGCACAAGCACTGAACGATTACAGCAATTACTACTGTAATTCCTACAACTGCCCAGAGAAAAGAGCAAAGAAAATAAAAAAAATTCAGACATGCACTCCAAACGCCCAGCTGGGCTCATGACAGTCTGAATTACTGATCGATCGGTTCCTGTAGGTTCCCTCGAACCTATGGGCCCCTGTGGGAGCTCCCCCAAGGACCCTTCCCACCCCAGCCGGCAACCTTACCCGAGAGCGCATGTTCCGCAAGGGGGGGGGGAGCATAAGGTCCTTCATACCCCACATAGGGGGTAGATCCTTAAGACTTACAGGTTCCCCATTCCCAACATACCTGGTCCGCAGCCGGGGCTCTTTCTCTGCTCCACAGTGGATGTGTCGGTCTGGGAGAGTCTTCTCCGAGAATCTCTCGGGGCGTGTCAGAAGTGTCCCCTGGACCAACCAGCCCCATGGCCCAGCAAAGAGTCTCCTGGCTGACTTGCCAAATTGATGTGCAGAAATCAAACTCTATAACCACAGAGTAGTTATAAAGCAGGTATGTTTAATCGGCACTGCGCACACGCTGGATGCAGGAGGGATATTCCCACCTAGCCTGCATACCGGAGGGCAAGAAAGGCACATACTTAAGGAGCAAGCTGCTTATATATGCATTAGATGTCCAAGAAAAGGCTGGGTTATTACAATGAGTCCCCAAAATGATTGACGTTCCCCCCCCATACCAAGTCTCAGCTCTTTTACACATGCGTATCTCTCAGTGGTCTTTCCGATGAAGGTCATCGTGTTATTTTCTTGGACTTGGGTCAGGATGGAGGACACTTGGCTGGCTCTGGTTGGTCGTCTCATCGGCCGCAACTCCGTTCACCAATCTGCTGCTTCTTTGTTAATTTGTGGTTTTACTTTTTACTGTCCAAGCCTGCTACCTTGCATTCCAGAGATAGGATAGCTAACGATGTTATTTGGAAAAACAGGAGACCCGCTGTCTGCACTAATTGTCTAAGTCTGTAGAAAAGCATCTGTCATCGGCAGCGAGAAGCTGCAGCTGCCATTTCAACACCCCATGAAGGCACATAATTTTTAACCTGACTTTCCTTAATTCAAGTTATGACCATGCACACAGCTTGTAGCTCAGCCCACTGGCTACTTTGTCCATTCCCCTCTTCGAACCATATTGTTTCAGTCGAGGGATGTTATGCGATGGCTTGCCACCTGACGAGGAGAAAGGTTCCAGAGTCATGACAGGTATCTATATGATTAAATCATCATGCTCACCTTTATTCAGAAAATCCACACTTATATAGAGAAAGCAGTGGGCTAAAAATACACACACCGTATACAGCTTATATAGTGGGCTAAAAATTACATCGTTATCTAGCGAATGCAGGGGCGAGTACAATTCTATGATTGGTGCATAGAGAAAAACAATTATACATATCAGAAACTTTCTCACTGTCGGTTGCCAGCTCCCTATTATCCACCCCCCTTCATGAATACTCCAAGGTCGCTGACCGTTGCAGCCTGGATTACTCAGTCGTAGCAAATTATATCCCTTGTTATCCAAATATTCTACAATTCCCCCTTTTTCTTTTTTCTTTTTTTTTGTTCGCAAACTACTACCAACTATAAAATAATAACATTAATTATATTAGTAAAACAACCATTATAACTTAATCAAGGCCTCGATTGACAATACTCTAAACATGAGAAAAGAAACAAGGCAAACATAGCATAATGATAAGAAATACTGTTAACCTACTAAGAAGAACAAACACATGTTTGGCCTGCAGACCAAGTTTCTGCAACCTGGAAATAAATCCCCGAGGGTCCCGTTCTGTGTTAATCTGTACCTGGTTAGAAAAGAGTCTCTAACTTTCATATATTCTGATATATTGATTTTGAATGACCACTAAAATTTGTACAACAAATGCTTTCAGAGTGCTCACAATCATGCCTTTGGGCTAATAGAAAATTAATGGCTATACAACTTTATGAAATTGCATGTCAGATAGAATCAATATTAGTGGGCAAATGTGCTAGAGTATCACTAGGGGCATTATTACTTATCAACCCTTGAGAAACAACAAACTGCGGAAAAGGAGAGAGAAAGAACATGTTGGCGGTGGATGCGATAGGCAGTGCCAGCAGGGCGTCCCCTGCTTCAAAGTGCACTTTTCCTCTCTCACCCATCACAGATTCTCTCCTGCTTTTATTCCTCTCAGGGACTGGAGGGTATTTTCCATTTGTACACCGCATCCACATGGCCAGTGCGTGATACAGAGCCCAAGTGGAACACCTGCTTGCAAAACAGAATAAACTGTCAAGGTTAGGTCTCTTAGAGTGCACCTTTGTTTCAAGTGATGCATAGTCATATTTTTAAAAAATCCTGATTAGCGGGATAAAAGAGAGTTAATCATTCTATACTACAGGGTCATCCCTTTGCCTGGGATTCTTTTCCAGGTTTTGTCTTCACAAATCAAGAAAAGGCTAATTGATAAGCTGATAGCATCATAACTGAGCATTACTAATACATTAAAAAGAACTATTCCCATAGATTCCAGCATTGGTAACATCAAATCCTGTTTAATTCACATTCGATTTTCTAGTAAAATAAAAGAAACACACAACAACCTAGATAATGCCCAATAATTCTAATTCTTGAGACTGCATTGATAACATAGGAAAATCACTCGCTATATCATACCGTTAATAATGTTATTTGCAATAAAACAAGTTACAAAGCAATACCAATAAGTAAGAAGCACACAATCCCAGTCATTATAAGGGCTGGATGCTATTTTCTGCCTTGAGATGAGGCCGAACATATCGTGCTGGAACCCACATAGGGCCAGTCCCTGCCATAAATGTCCTTTGAGTGTTTTAGAGTGAACGATCCCATTATATCCCAACACTGCTTCTTGAAAGGGAACTGAATTCTGTAGATACCAAACGAAATGCTCTGAGGTAATTGATAAACTAATGTTGCCCGGTTCTTCCCCTGTGATTTCCATACATCTCATACATCCCTTTCTGATCAATTCTGCTAGCAGTTCCATTCGAGTTTGAAGACTCATTTTTGGTTGCATCGGCAAAAAAACCCATTCCAAAATTCGGAAATCTAATCCAATACATTCATCATTCATGCTCGGCAGTGGCATTCTCTACCCATCCTGGCCCCTTTTCCCCTTTTTCTTTTTGTCACTGCCCTAGAATGGCAAACGGGTAGCGTTCATGTGCACAAACAAGCAACGATACAGGTCGCCCAGCAGTACACCGAGCGGAAGCCCCACAAGTAATTTTGATCCAAAGCCTCCTTGCCTTTCCTTTGATAATCCCGCATTAGGCTGAGCATTTGGTTGTGCTATTATTTGCGCAATTACACTCCCTTTTGGAATAAACATTAGAGGATTTAACGTATACCCCACTGCCATAATTTCACCCTTAAAGTCCATATCAATTACACCTGGAATGACAATAAGACCCTTTAACCCTGCAGATGATCGACCCAATAGTAACCCTCCCAGCTGTAAATTTGACAATGGACCTTGTACCCCTGTGGGAATCAAAGTAACTCTTTTATCAGTAAAGGTGGCACTCTTTGCCACTGCCAAGTCCACTCTGAGACTTCCTGCTGTTGCTGGGACTGCTCGGTCGAGAAATCCATCGGTCCTGTTGCAGCTACTGTTGTCGTCGCGTGGCTGTTCGCGCTGTGTTTCCCTTTTCCTGAGCGTCAGCAGGCTACAGTTGCATGAGTATCATTCTGACATTTATCACACCATACCGTGGAAAAAACATTTCTTTCTTTTATGCCCCATTTTACCACATTGATAACACACCCAGTTGACATCAGTTCCCCTATTATTAAATTCCCCCCCTTTTTTTTTTTATCACGATCAGCAAGTCTACGCCACTCACACTCAAAGAGTAACAATTGCGAAGGGGATAACAATAATTTTGCTACATTCATACAATCATATGGTGCCATCACATCTGCCGAAAAAAATCCAACTAATTATTTGTCGAACCACCTCAGACCCAATACCATAGTCCGAAACTGTCTTCTTTGCTTGCTGTAAAATTTTCCAATCATGTGAATGCCGTGTCGCCGCGGGGTGGCTGGGCCTGAGCGGCGCGGGGGGAGCCTCGGGGCGGGGTGAAGGGAGGGAGCGCGACGAGCGTCGTGGGCAGAGCCGAGGGCGGGAGCGCAACAAGCGTCAGGGGCGGCGATTTCTCTTCTCCCCAGCCAAGGGCGGGGTCGGAGCCGCGGATCGAATCCGAGCTGCTTTCTGCATCAAGGGGCAGCAGAGGGGGTAGGAGGGAGGGCGATGGGAAACAGTCGGAAGAAATTCTTCCTTGTTGAATTTGTTAAAGCCCTTCCATTATTTGGTGCCAAACAGGTAAAAGTTTAGCAGCCGTTCTGTCTTTAGTAATAGAAGCCTCCCAGAGTTTTGTGCCAACTTTGTCCCAAAGTTCTCCATCAAGAGAGAACGCAGTTTTCGGAAAGTCAGGGACATTTTTTCTTATCCATTTAAGAAAAGTAACTAATGCTGAGGTAGATACAGGCTGATTCTGAAACTTTAAAACTAACCGTAATACTTCAAGATTTACTTGCTTCTTCTTCGTTAGAGAACTCCCCATAGTTCCCAACTGCTCACCTTCTGTCCTGCAGAACGGTGCGGGCACACATGAAACAATCTCTCCGTAGTTCAGTCGGGTGGCACGGCGGCGGAGCGCAGCGGAGGGGGCGGCGCAGAACCGCTCTGGCCCCCAGACGATTCAGGTGCCTCTGTACATGCCTCCCTGAATGCTCCTGCCTCGACCTCTAGTAGTTCCACAGACCCATCCTGCTCGGCAGCCATAGCCACTTTCTGTTCCGTCTGAATATTTTTCAGCATATTGATGACCAATCGCCAAGTAACACATAAGTCCTTATCAACTTTGCCGCAACTTATACTCTTCTCCCATAACTGATCTCCTACCGCCCTCCATTCCTCAGGGC
Source organism: Pavo muticus (assembly GCA_016647715.1). NCBI lineage: Eukaryota > Metazoa > Chordata > Aves > Galliformes > Phasianidae > Pavo > Pavo muticus. Next base: position 51,582 of record JACDJE010000913.1, read on the forward strand.
TAAATATTAACAGTACTTCCTTAAAGAATCCTTCTTTCTCCCCCCAAGTCAATAAAGCCTTTAAGTGCTTCAATGAGCACGCTTCACCCCGCTTCACGAAGATACTCATCAATAACTGAGCAGCCTCTGCTTTCTCAATTGTGGAGGAAAATTCACTTATGAGCTATCAGGTCGCGACCCCGATCCGCATGTGCGCAATTGCCTCACTGCGAGCTCATCCTCCTATCTCCTCGCTTCCCAGGCTCCTGCCACTGCAGAAGTTTTGGAATCCAGCTCGAAGCCGATGAGGCCCCAATTCAGGCGCCACTTGACAAGGAGAAAGGTTCCAGAGTCATGACAGGTATCAATATGATTAAATCATCATGCTCACCTTTATTCAGAAAATCCACACTTATATAGAGAAAGCAGTGGACTAAAAATACACACACCGTATACAGCTTATATAGTGGGCTAAAAATTACATCGTTATCTAGCGAATGCAGGGGCAAGTACAATTCTATGATTGGTGCATAGAGAAAAACAATTATACATATCAGAAACTTTCTCACTGTCAGTTGCCTGCTCCCTATTATCCACCCCCCTTCACGAATACTCCAAGGTCGCCGACCTCTGCAGCCTGGATTGCTCAGTCATAGCAAATTATATCCCTTGTTATCCAAATATTCTACAACAACCATGTGCCACGGAATTATCTAGATAAACCTGTGACCGTGACAGGGGGCAGCAGGCCTGCAGGCCCACTGGCCCAATAAAAAGGGAAACGGAAAAGGGGGAGGGTAGGGAGATGGGAGCTGGGCCCAAAAATCAGAACAGTGGCAATGATCTAAGGAGGAAAATTAATTTTACTAAATATGATATCAGAAATCAAGATAAAACAATATAATACAATATAATTGAAACTGAGGCTAATAAATAAAATAAAATGAGAGATCGAGCGTCTGAAACCGAAAGCCTTACTCTGAACAGAAGTCACAGTGGCTGGGGAGCACACCCACACACTGTCAGGCAGTGAGAGAGACAGTTCTGTGACTTCCTCATGAGACTTATCTTCCCCGTTGAACGCAAAGTCCTCTGGGGTATGTAGTCCTCTTCTGAGAACCAGGTATCTGGAAAGTTGTCAGTACACGGAATTGGAGTATTAACACTTTAATTCCCCATGCTTTACATGATGTTATGATGTGGAATACTGATAACAAGAATCATAAAACCATGACATTCCACCCCTTATTCCACATCACTACATCATGCTTAAAGTATGTACATATGTACAAACAAACAATAATTAAAATGCCTCACACACACATATACATCACCCACCAAGTGGACCCAGGTCCCTGGGCAAAAAACAGTTCCACGGAGAGGTTTCCCCTTTCCAGAGGCTGGAAGGACCCAGACCGCTTTTCCCAACATGCTCTTTACATGTACTACAGGGACCTTATCTCCCTTGACAGTATGTAGGGAGCTGGCAGGACCATTGCTATTGATAGATCCTCGAGTATTGACCAACCAGGTGGCTTCTGCCAGATGCTTCTCCCAGTGCTTAAATGTTCTGCCACCCATTGCTTTCAGCATAGCTTTTAACAACCCATTGTATCGTTCAATTTTACCAGAAACTGGTGCATGATAGGGGATATGAAAAATCCACTCGATGCCATGATTTTTGGCCCAATTATTTACAAGAGAATTTTTGAAATGAGTCCCATTATCTGACTCAATTCTTTCTGGAGTGCCACATCGCCAGAGGACTTGTTTCTCCAGACACAATATGGTGTTTTGGGCAGTAGCATGGGGTACTGTGTATGTTTCAAGCCACCCAGTGGTTGCCTCCACCATGGTAAGCACATAACTCTTACCATTGCGAGTTCGTGGCAAGATGATGTAATCAACCTGCCAAGCCTCCCCATATTTATACTTTTGCCATCGCCCTTCCCCCCAGAGAGGTTTCATCCTCTTGGCTTGTTTAATTGCGGTGCATGTTTGACAGTCATGAATAACCTGTGCAGTAGTGTCCATAGTTATGTCCACCCCTCGGTCTCTAGCCCACTTATATGTTGCATCCCTTCCTTGATGGCCCAAGGGAGCCCACCGAGCAAGAAATAATTCACCTTTGTTCTGCCAGTCCAAGTCTATTTGAGCCACCTCAATTTTGGCAGCTCGATCTACCTGATGGTAATTTTGTTGTTCTTCAGCATCCTGACAATTGGGCACATGGGCATCTACGTGACGCACCTTTACAACCATGTTCTTTATTCGGGCACCAATGTCTTCCACATTTCAGCAGCCCAAATAGGTTTACCCCTTCTTTGCCAGTTGTGTTGTATTAGGCGACAGCGAGGCTACGGGATGTCACGGGATAGTGCCCCCCCGAGCTCAGTAATTGGACAATACACCTTTAGGGGTGTAGACGAGGTAGAGCAAAAAGTATTTAAACGAATGCCACGTGTGATTAAACGCCATTTTTCTGCACATCATATTGGTGTCTTATGCAGTTCTTGGCCCTGATCAGGTAATTGATCAGTCTCGCAAAGGGTTAATACAGCCTGAACAGATCGATAACGACAACACAGTTGTTTTGTTCCCACTTCTGTAACCACTCCCATAAGGCATTTGCCACCATCCATGAGGCAGTATAAAGATAAAGCATTGGCCACCTCTCCCGTTCAGCAACATCTAAGGTCAGCTGGACAGCCTTTACCTCTGCAAATTCCCTTGATTCTCCTTTTCCTTCAGTGATCTCTGCAACTTGTCGTGTACGGCTCAACTCAGCAGCTTTCCATCTGCGATGCTTCCCCTCAATATGATACAATCCATCTGTGAACAGGGCAAGTTTCTTTTCGTTTTCTGGTAATTCAATGTATGGTGGGTCCTCTTTATCTCACGATACCTCTTCTCCTGGTAATGTTCCAAATTTTTTGCCTTCAGGCCAGTCCATGATCACCTCCAAGATTCCTGGACGACTGAGGTTCCCCATCCGAGCTCGTTGTGTAATCAGCGCAGTCCACATACTCCAAGTGGCATCAGTAGCATGATGGGTGGAGGGAACCTTTCCTTTAAACATCCAGTTCAGCACTGGGAGTTGGGGTGCTAGAAGGAGCTGCATTTCAGTACCGATTACTTTGGAAGCAGCTTGAACCCCCTCATACGCGGCTAGGATCTCCTCTTCAGTTGGAGTGTAGCACTTGTCAGACTGCCTGTACGCTTGACTCCAGAATCCCAGGGGTCTCTCTAGAGGCTCTTTGCCACAGACTCCAAGTGGTACGTTTCTCTCCAGCAGCAGTGTAGAGGATGTTCTTTACATCCTGTCCCGTCCACACTGGCCCCAGTGCCACGGCACGGGCTATCTTCTGTTTAATTTGCTAAAAAGCCTTCTGCTGCGCAAGACCCCACACAGAATTATTCTTCTTCCACGTCACCTGATAAAGGGGGCTTACAATGAGGCTATAGTTTGGAACATGCATTCTCCAAAAGCCCACTACGCCCAGAAAAGATTGTCTCTCCCTTGCTAGTCGGTGGAGACATAGCAGTGATTTTGTCGATCAACGACGACGCCCATCTTGCCACTTTATCCCTAGGAACTGAATTTCCTGGGCAGGTCCTTTCACTTTGCTTCGCTTAATAGCGAAACCAGCTCGCAGAATAATTTGGATTATTCGCTCTCCTTTCTCGAAAACTTCTTCATCTGTATCGCCCCACAGAACAATATCATCAATATATTGCAGGTGCTCAGGAGATCCGCGCTTTTCCAATGCAGTTTGGATCAACCCATGGCAAATGGTTGGGCTGTGTTTCCACCCCTGGGGCAAATGGTTCCAAGTATACTGAACGCCCCACCAAGTGAAAGCAAACTGTGGCCTGCATTCTTTGGCCAAAGGAATGAAAAAGAAGGCATTGGAAATGCCAGTGGTGGCATACCACTTGGCTGCTTTTGACTGCAGTTCATACTGGAGTTCTAACATGTCTGGTACAGCAGCACTCAGTGGGGGTGTGACTTCATTCAGGCTACGGTAGTCTATCGTCAGTCTCCATTCTCCACTGGCTTTACACACTGGCCGTATAGGAATGTTATAAGGTGAGTGAGTTTTGCTGATAACTCCCTGTCTCTCTAGTTGACGAATTGTCACGGTTTTGTAATTTTGCTATTGGTATTCCACTTCATGACATCATGTTTTGCTCACGTAATTAAAGAATTAATACTCCACTTCCATGGACTGACAACTTTCCAGATACCTGGTTCTCAAAAGAGGAAGAACTACATGTCCCAGGGGACTTCACGGTCAGAGAGGAAGATACATCATGGAAGTCATGGGATCTCGCTCTCGGACGGGAGCTTGCCCCTCTCTCGCTTGCTGCTTGGCAGAGGGTGTGGGTGTGCTTCCAAGCCATGCACCTTCATTTCGAAGTAGGCTTTTCGGTTTCGGAGAACTCTCTCTCCCTTATTTATTTGATTTTTTAGCCTCAACTTCAATTAGATTGTATTATATTGTGTTATCTTGTATTCTGATATCTTAGTAAAATAAGATTTCCTCCTTAGATCGTTGCCGCTGTTCTGTGTTTTTTTGGTTTTTTTTTTTTTTTTTTTTTTTNACTTTACAAGCTGCTTACCTTACCACCTGTTAACTTTACGATCTGTTAACCTTACATTCTCTCTCTCACATTCCTTTATGCTTCTCAGCCTCTCCGCCTCCTCTTTCAGGTCAACCACAAGGCTGAGTAAGTCATTTAGCTGATCGCATGTTACACAAGTGCTGTCTTTTTCACCTATCACTGCAAAGGCCAGGCTCTGGCACTCACTACAGCCAGAGACCTGAGTACTAGCATGTTGTTTCAGGACCTCAGTCAGTCTCCACATTTTTCTAGGCTGCAGCCTTACTTTTACATGAACATGGGACCTCTGTCTAGGTTTCCGCATTTTTCCTGGCAGTAGACTTCTGATGGGGTGTAGCCATGGCAAACTAGAAGACTCACTAGCACTATTTGGGTAGCCTTAATGGGGTGTGACTGATCATCTCTGCCCTGCTGCAGGTAGTGCTGGCACAGCCCTCGTCCTGTTACCAGGCCATTAACAGGTGCCCCCTGCACTTATCACTCTCTTCACAGTGATAACAACCCTCCTCACTGTGTAGTCCTGTGAGTGGGTGGCTTACAGTTTCTCTGCGTTTGAACGGCCCACATGATTCACACACCCTGTCTCCTCCTCCTCCGACCCTGAGGCTTTTTCTAGGCAGGGGGGCATGGATGCAGAGCCGTTGCCCTGGCAAGGGCCACCCCACATCAGCCACTCTCACGAGAGCTGTTGGGCTGCTCTGTTATCTTGGGAGTTCCCTGTATGAAGGAACCGATTGAAACCCCCCTGTACCTCAAGATCAGTTGCTGCGGTTCTGGCCAGGACAGCTCCGAAGCAGCAAACCTCAGCAATACACATAACTTTTGACCCAACTTATTTTCCTTAATTCAGTTCCCCCCTTTTCTTCAGTCTAGCAAGGTTACCCTCCCTTGCTAGATTATTCCATTCTCATTAAGATTCATCTGGAAATACTTCCCCTTTTCTACAGACTGACGGAGCTGATGCTGTTTCCACTGTTCATAGGACTCTAAATTGTTTTTCCCACACCATACAAAGCATTTCACTACAAAACATACTAAAGCATTAGTATAGGATCACTACTACCACAACTATTCCTCCGATGAGGTGATGTTTTAGCCATTTTATATCAGGCAACCAGCCTGTCCACTTATCCCAAAATCCTGAGAAATCAGCCAATGGTTCATATTGAGTTACCTGGTGAACTACCTGTGATTTTTCCCATATGATCTGCAAATCTGTTTCTACTCTGTGGGTCTCATCTACATAAGCACAACAAGATTGATTGACAGTCATGCACACTCCCCCTTCTTTGGCCGTTAGTAAGTCTAAGGCCATTTGATTCTGTAGCACTACCTTGCTAAGGGAGCTAACTTCTGTTTGGACAGCTGTTATGGCATCCATAGTTGCATTCTCGATATCCTCTAGTGCTTTTTGAGATATTTAATATTACATTATGGAGATCTGTGATTCCCCAGATTGGGATGATTGCACTGAGGAACTTATAAAGTCCCGAGGAATCTTTAGTTAATATATTGGGGCTTCTTACTCTCCTTGTATTTTGATATTGGCCCCACATAGTTCTCACTATACCTGATGGGAGTTCTTTCGGATGGATGCTTGTAGGAGGTGCTAAAAATCCTCCTATACAATCTCCTTTCCAATTTATTGGTACCGATTTTCGAGCTCTCTCTCGTCCTCACACAGCCACCAGAAGCCCTTCCTTAATGGTGGCCACTGTTAAATTTGGAAATGTAAGACTGATCCAAGGTATTTTGGAGTGTAAGGAAGAGTATGTGGAGTCATTCATGCATCTACTTATAAGTTGGGCCATCCCTTTATGTGCCCAAAATATGAGGTTGAATTTTGGTTCTAAAATAATGGTGCTGTTAGCAGCAGCTTCCTCACCTGCCCCTAAGCAAATGGACTCCCTCTGACCACTTTTACGTTTGTACTGAGCAGACCAATTTAGTGACGGGACCCCAAACCACGGTACTTCCATCCCTGCCTTTGGTAGTCATGTGCAGACCCAGCAATCAGAGAAGTTTAAAGTTTTAGAAAAGTTACTAATTACATTGTAAAAGGAGTTCTCTTCCTAGGCTAAAACACGTCCCGTGTACATTGAGATAAAGCAAATTAGTAACCGACTCATCTTTTCTTTATGAGTTTAACTTTTGACAGTGCACTTGCCTTGACAGACCAAGTAGTTCCCCAGCATCTTGGAATAACCTCCTGTAGCAATCCTTTAGTTACCTCACGTGCCTTATTAGTTCTACAAGGGAATGCCTCCGGCCACCCTAAGAAGTTATCAGTTAGTACCAACATACAGCGATACCCCCCTTTTCTTGGGAGTTCCAAGAAATCAATTTGCCATTGTTGCCCTGGAAGGTTCCTTTTCCCAATAGGCCCACTAGTACCCTGTTCCTGGTACTAAGATCATCCTTTGTAGTGTCTGTTTGCCCAATATATTTTCTTATCTTCCCTCAGAACCAATTTCCATAAAATACTAAAGGGCATAACAATGTGTCCATCTGGGCATGCACCCATCTGTCAGCTTGCTCTCTTCCCTTCTAAATCATTAATTAGATTCCTATCCTCTCTAGAATATTTTACAAGTTCTGACTCAGGTTCAGAGATTTTAAGTTTACGGTCTGGAATTAAAGCCTTCTTCAACTGCCTGTTCTGCCACCTGATCCACCATCTTATTTCCTTTTTCCTATGCAGTGTTACCTTTCTGATGTCCTTAACAACGTATAATAGCCACGCTCTTTGGTACGGAAAGTCCCCACAGGTAATAGTTGTGCTTCGATTACCTTGTCAGTAGCAGTTATTGCATATCCTGCCTTACGGTTTCCTTGTCTCACAAAACTGCTACCATCGGTAAACCAGGTGCCTTCTGCTTCTTCTAAGGGTTCATCCTTCAGGTCTGAAGGGCTGGAATATGCAGCTTCAGTTGTTTTCAAGCAGTCATGAAATACTGGTTCTCCAGGAGTTCCGCTAAGGAAAGATGCTGGGTTGGCAATATTAGTTACAATTATTTCTACATCATCCTGCTCTACCAGGATGGCCTGGTATTTCAAAAACCTTTGGGGTGAGAGCCAATACCCCCCTTTTACCTCCAATACAGTAGACACAGTATGAGATATTAAAACTGTTATTCTTTGGCCCAGCGTAAATTTATGGGCTTCTTGAATATTGAGCACTAATGCAGCCACCACCCTCAGGCACCCTGGCCATCCCTTACTCACTTCATCAAGCTGTNTTTTTTTTTGAGTCCAGCTCCCATCTCCCTACCCTTCCCTTTTTCCCTTTACATTTCTGTGGCCAGGGGGCCCACAGGCATACTGCCCCCCTGTCATGGTCATAGACTGATCTAGGTTACTCCATGACATTTTTTGGTGAAGGATGCGAGCATACTGAAGCTTTTAACATTAGCAGAAAATAAAAGGGATTTCTTTAAGCCAGAGACTGCAAAAGCATTGCTACTTTGACCTTCATAGATTTGATTGTTGTCTGGGCAGTCTGCCAGGCTCTGGACACTGTCCTGAGTGTTTTTTTAGCAGCTACTAGCTATGAATCCGCTCTTTATTTTAGGGGCACTGTATAAGGTATTAAAAGCTATTATGTTCTTGGGAACTTATTGGCCATGATTAACATCGTGATTTCTTGCTGTGGAACTGTGTTTAAGTAAGGGCACTGATGGAGACACCTGCCTGGTACTTATATGCAATGTTGAATGATTTTGACACTTAAATCCCAGATGGAATAACTAATTTAACAAACATCACGATATTCAAACTGGTTTCCAGGCTTTCTTCTCAGTTTGCCACATGCTTTTCGAATGCTGAGTTAGTGGTCATGCTCGTGATCATACTCGTGTGCATGTTACCAGTCTCCCTGAACGTGCTCCACTCTATTCGCGTTATGTGGAAGAAGTCTCCTCCAAAACCAGAGAATGCTGACTGGCAGGGAATATGGAGAGGATTAGGAAAAATCTTAGAAGTGTGGGGACCCGCAATGTCATGGGATATCATTCTTGAACGCCTGTGGGATCCCGAGAATCTAAGCCAGCATTTGAGTCGGGGATGGTGTGGCTTACATAAATCTAAGGAGATTTCCACATAGAGACTACGTCATGTTTCGCCTTGTGGCATTACCTACGTGACCATGGAGAAGATATGAAGAAGTGGCATAAAAAACCCACTCCTGCGCTTCAAGCACAGGTAAAAGAATTACAAAACAAATCAACCACCAAGGTGAACTTCTCCAAAAAGGTGATTGCTCCAGTTCCTGCGGACAGCTGAGGTAACAAATAGAGGGGCCCTGCCCCCAGCCAGGGGGGGGAAAGGGATAACAGAGTGTATTGGACTGTGTGGATTAGATGGCCTGGCACATCAGAACCACAGAAATATAAGGCCCTGGGGGACACTGGTGCACAGTGCACTCTAAGGCCCTCAAGTCACTAAGGGACAGAATCAATTTATATTCATGGGGTGACTGGGGGTTCCCAAGAGTTGACTATGTTGGAGGCCGAAATAAGCCTCACTGGTAAAGACTGGCAAAAGCACCCTATTGTGACTGGCCGAGGGGCTCCTTGTATACTTGGTATTGATTATATCAGAAGGGGATATTTCAAGGATCCCAAGGGCTATCGATGGGCCTTTGGAATAGCTGCTGTAGACACAGAAGGTGTTAAGCAGTTGTCTGTTTTGCCTGGCCTATCAGAAGATCTGTCTGTTGTGGGGTTGCTACAAGTGAAAAAGCAACAGGTACCAATTGCTACAAAAACGGTGCAGAGACGGCAGTACCACACCAACAGGGATTCCTTGTTCCTCATTCATAAGTTGATTCGTCAACTAGAGAGTCAGGGAGTGATCAACAAAACTCACTCACCTTTTAATAGTCCCATATGGCCAGTGCGTAAAGCCAGTGGAGAATGGAGGCTGATGGTAGACTACCATGGCCTGAATGAAGTCACACCCCCACTGAGTGCTGCTGTACCAGACATGTTAGAACTCCAGTATGAACTTCAGTCAAAAGCAGTCAAATGGTATGCCACCACTGACGTTGCTAATGCCTTCTTTTCCATTCCTTTGGCCAAAGAATGCAGGCCACAGATTGCTTTCACCTGGAGGGGCGTTCAGTATACTTGGAACCGTTTGCCCCAGGGGTGGAAACACAGCCCAACCATTTGCCATGGGTTGATCCAAGCTGCACTGGAACAGGGCAGTGCTCCTGAGCACTTACAGTACATTGATGATATCATTGTGTGGGGCAACACAGCAAGGGAAGTTTCTGAGAAAGGAGAGCAAATAATCCAGATCCTTCTGGGTGCTGGTTTTGCTATTAAGTGAAGCAAAGTGAAAGGACCTGCCCAGGAAATTCAGTTCCTAGGGATAAAGTGGCAAGATGGACGTCGTCACATCCTGACAGATGTGATCAACAAAACCACTGCCATGTCTCCGCCCACTAATAAGAAAGAGACTCAATCTTTTCTGGGCGTAGTGGGCTTTTGGAGAATGCATGTTCCAAACTATAGCCTCATTGTAAGCCCCCTTTATCAGGTGACACGGAAGAAGAATGATTTTGTGTGGGGTCCTGATCAGCAGCAGGCTTTTGAACAGATTAAACAGGAGATAGCCTGAGCCGTGGCCCTGGGGCCAGTACGGATGGGACAGGATGTAAAGAACATCCTCTACACTGCTGCTGGAGAGAAAGGTCCCACTTGGAGTTTGTGGCAAAGAGCCTCAGGAGAGACCCGAGGCCGACCCCTGGGATTCTGGAGTCGAGCATACAGAAGGTCTGAAGAGTGCTACACTCCAACTGAAGAGGAGATCCTAGCCGCGTATGAGGGGGTTCAAGCTGCTTCTGAAGTAATCGGCACTAAAACGCAGCTCCTTCTATCACCCCAACTCCCAGTGCTGAACTGGATGTTTAAAGGAAAGGTTCCCTCCACCCATCATGCGACTGACGACACTTGGAGCAAGTGGATTGCGTTGGTTATGCAATGAGCTCGGATGGGGAACCTCAGCCGTCCAGGAATCCTAGAGGTGATCATGGACTGGCCTGAAGGCAAAAAGTTTGGAACATTACCAGCAGAAGAAGAATCGCGAGCTAAAGAGGCCCCCCAATACAACGAACTACCAGAAAATGAAAAGAAATATGCCCTGTTCACAGATGGATCATGTCGTATTGTGGGGAAGCATCACAGATGGAAGTCTGCTGTGTGGAGCCCCACACGACAAGTTGCAGAGGCCACTGAAGGGAAAGGAGAATCAAGCCAATTTGCAGAGGTAAAGACTGTCCAGCTGGCCTTGCACGTTGCAGAACGGGAGAGGTGGCCACTGCTTTATCTTTACACTGGCTCATGGATGGTGGCAAATGCTTTATGGGGGTGGTTACTGCAGAGGGAACAAAACAACTGGCAAAGAAGGGGTAAACCTATTTGGGCTGCTGAACTGTGGAAAGACATTGGTGCCCAAATAAAGTACATGGTTGTAAAGGTGCGTCACGTAGATGCTCATGTGTCCAAGAGTCGGGCTACTGAAGAGCAAAAAAACAACCATCAGGTAGATCGAGCTGCCAAAATTGAGGTGGCTCAAATAGACTTGGACTGGCATAACAAGAGTGAATTATTTCTAGGTCAGTGGGCCCATGAAACTTCGGGCCATCAAGGAAGAGGCGCAACATATTAAGTGGGCTAGAGACCAAGGGGTGGACTTAACTATGGACGCTATTGCACAGGTTATTCATGACTGTGACACATGCGCCGCAATTAAACAAGCCAAGAGGATGAAACCACTTTGGGGGGAAGAGCGATGGCAGAAGTATAAATATGGGGAGGCGTGGCAGGTTGATTATATCACCTTGCCATGATCTCGCAATGGTAAGCGTTATGTGCTTACTATGGTAGAGGCAGCCACTGGGTGGCTTGAAACATATGCAGTACCCCATGCTACCACCCGAAACACCATATTGTGTCTGGAGAAACAAGTCCTGTGGCGACATGGCACTCCAGAAAGAATTGAGTCAGATAATGGGACTCATTTCAAAAATTCTCGTGTAAATGCTTGGGCATTGAGTGGATTTATCATATCTCCTATCATGCACCAGCTTCTGGTAAAATTGAACGATACAACGGGTTGTTAAAAACCATGTTAAAAGCAATGGGTGGTGGAACATTTAAGCACTGGGAGAAGCATTTGGCAGAAGCAACCTGGTTGGTCAACACTCGAGGATCTATCAATCGCGATGGTCCTGCCAGCTCCCTACATACTGTTGAGGGAGATATGGTCCCTGTAGTACATGGTAAGAACATGTTGGGAAAAGCAGTTTGGGTCCTTCCAGCCTCTGGAAAGGGCAAACCTCTTCGTGGAACTGTTTTTGCCCAGGGACCTGGGTCCACTTGGTGGGTGATGCAGAAAAACAGGGATGTTCAATGTGTACTACAAGGGAATTTGATGTTGGGGGAGTGCAGTCAGTAATTCCATGTGTATATATAGGTTTGTGTGTGCATATGTTTAATGCTTATTGATTATGGTTTGTTAATTATATATTAAGTATGATGTAGTGATGTAGAATAAGGGGTGGAATGTGATGGTTTTATGATTTTTGGTTAGCAGTATTCCACATCATAACATCATGTAGTGCACTGGGAGTTAAAGTGTTCTGGGTAGCTGTCCCAGAAGAGAAGAACAACTACATTCCCCAGAGGACTGTTCGCTGTGCTGTTATCATTCTGCTCAGGGGGAACAGATATAAGGCCTTGGTAGGTCATCTGTCCAGGCTCTTCTTCCTCAGACTCTTTCCCTGCTGCTCGACTGGACTGCGCATCTCACCTCAGTGTTATGGTGAGGCCTACCCAGCTTTCAGACAATCTTTCTCATTATATTTGATTTATTAGCTTCAATTCTAATTATATTGTATTATAGTGTGTTATCTTGCATTCCGATAATATATTTAGTAAATTATTTTGTTTCTCCTCAGATCGTTGCCACTTTTTCTAATTATTTTGAGGTCCCGTTTCCCCTTTTCTGGAGGCACGGATTTTGCGAAATGCCTCCGCCCCTCTAGTCACGGAACCGGGCCAAACCAGCCCGTAAACCGTTGACATTTTCTATTGCCCGTCTACCCTTCCACATCTCCCTAAGTGACTAGGATTTGTAATAAACTGGTCAAGCCAACATTTGACCCCTTGTGTCTTAATCTCGCTGTTGGGTATACGTATATCAGAGAATCTCCTCTCCCTCCAATAATTAGAGCGTGTCATTTATTAAATGGTGTAGTCGAGCTCAACAGTGAGAGTGTTGCCCTTCCAGATATAGTTGATGTGTGCACCTTCTGGAGCTGCAAGGAGTGATATTTTTGATAACTTAGATGTGAGCGCCTCTCCTAGAAGACCACTCCATATAACTTCAATGTGAAATTTGAACCCTTTCCTGTGTGAGCTTCTTGGAGTTGTGAGGAGTGATATTTTCTGACTTAAATGTGTGTGCCTCTCCAAGAAGATCACTCCACATATTAAAACTTATATTGCTTGAACCTTTCTCTGTGTACCTCCTGAGGAGGTAAGGAGTTACTTGAGCTTTTGAATACGTGCCCCCCTCCGTGAAGATCTCTGCGTATTGAGAGATGAGTGACAGTGTAGTCACTACAAAAAGCATCTTATTTGACCTCTTAGAAAAGCATGGTGCTCGGCCCTCATTATCGGGAATTGGCATAGCTTGCAAAGTGTCTCAGACCGCATTAGTGTTCTGCAAAAGAATGCCCATACCCAAACTGGAAAAGGAAAGTCATTTATCTGTACAGTATTGGGTGCTGCTCTGGTTGCAGCCACAGAGTTCCAAGACCAGCAGCTTAAGGCAGAGAGCCAAACTATAGAGTCACTGCAGGAATTGGTTAAGACTGCAGAAACAGACAGAGGAACTCAAAAGACATTTATAAAATGAAAAACATGATGCAGCTCTCTTACTAGAGGCTCTGAAGGAACAGTTAATGTGTAAGGATGATAGCGACACTGTTGTCCATAGTTTGCCTCAAGAAAAAAATCTATCCTCTGCAAGGATTGAAAGAAATAAAGGCAAGGCTAGACAAATTAGAGGCCTCTCCAACCCAGTTGCGCCCTTTGATAAAAATTGAATATACATTTGATAACAGCGAGGATCTAGATCCTCAAATAAATGTTAAAGAAATTCCCTTCTTGGCCACTGAATTAGCAAAATTGAAAGGAGATTTTGGCTGCTCTCCAAAGGAATCAGAGACAGAGTATGTATGGAGGGTTAGTCTTACTGATGGATGTAAGAGATTATTCTTTTGCACCTTTGTCTCAAAGCTTGCTGAGGAACACTGGACAAGTCCAGGCAAGTCCTGGTCAAAGATGGCGAAATCTTTTGTCTGAAGATTTGCAGGCCAGGGGCAAGGAGAGAGAGAGAAGCCACAGCTTAATGGCCGGGAAGAAGTTTTTTGTGTGGGCTATCTCGAGGGAGATAGCTATCTCAGGGGGTACTCACATGACTCTTACCCAAGCTCCCAGGAATGCCGCGTTGGCAGAAGAAGAAGGATAAAAAAGGGACCAACAACCAAGAGGGTAGGTGTCTGACATCAGATGCCTCACAGTGTGATGCCTCCCTGCTGATGGACTCTCCTGGGCCTGCTACCTGAGACCTGCCTCTTCCTCCTGGACTTGCTCTGTCGCTGTACCTGCTTGCTGCCTAAGGCCAGCTGCTCTGCTGCTGCTCTCACCCTGCGCTTTTGCCTCAGACCATTGGAACGGCATGCAACGGGACGCTGCTGGATCTTGGTGGAGACTATCCCCACTTTACGTAATTCTTGCTTCTTTCCTATCTTTTCTTTCCCCACCACCCTAATTCGTAATAGTCGCCAGCCTCCCCCTCCCCATCTCCCTGATTGATTAAGATTTGTAATAAACTGGTTGGACCAACATTTGAACCGTTTTTTCTTAATCTCACGTTGGGTATACATATATCAAAGAACCTCCTCTCCCTCCTATAAATTGGAGCGAGACATCTTGTGGAGACCAAATAATATTAACTGAAAAGGAAGCGGAAGGCTATTAGAGGCCAGGAGTATTTTTAACTACAGGTGATTATCCAGCTCCCTGGTCCTTAACACAGAGGGTTGTCTATTGGGCAGGCGGTCTCAACCCTCTAGAAAGGAGAGATCCCCTTGCCATTAATAGGACAATTGACCAGTTAGTAGAGAGTGTTCAAAAGGCTGCTTGTCTCCAAATGATTTGTGATAGCTGCAGCCGCACTGTGAATCACCCATGATGATGCCTGTTGATCCCGAGAGGATGACCCCTTTAATTAGGGGGCTTACAGAATCATTAAAACATCTAGGTATACATCTACAAGGAAAAATACAGGTTATGTGTATGGTAACTGTTGGGTCACGGCCTGAACCACTGATTGATCACCTGGGGAAAGGACCAGCTCAGCCCTGGGAGCACAGGTGAAGGCAATTAACCTGCATGACTGGAAAGGGTGGAGCCTGGCGCCACCTCTCTTAGACCTCATTTAAGGGCTGACTGCCACTGGGGAAGGATCTCTGATTGGAGGTTCTTCCCTTGTGGGGTTTTCCTTGTGCCCTAGATCTTTGGAGATGGGTGAGCATTCTTTCTCTGTTTGTCCCTTTTGTCATTTCATTCTTGTATTGCCTTTCCACTGCATTAATCTTTCCAGCTGTAACACTGTGCCTCAGGGATAGAGAGCTTGGGTAGTGTTAGAAGGAACTGTAACCCATAACCATCTGAAGTTGAGATACAAATTGGGGACGTGGGGGAGGTTGCTCAAGAGTTAATTAACTTTGGTTGAAAATATGGTTCGGTGCATTCTCTGACTGGTAGGTTTGGGCCAAGGGGAATGAGGCATGCAGCAGTCAGCTTCGCCCCCAGCCCACCTAACCTAAATCACAACAGGCCTAAAAGGGTCTCGTTTTCAGTGAAACCAAATGGGTGAAATATAGATCATAAACATAATAGTATCTGGACGCTGGGCTGGCAGAAGGGCATTCTGTGAGAACTGATGGATGGATTACCCACAGATAGGTTAGGGAAGTTAGTTAATGGGTGGCTGGAGAAAAAGCTCTGAAGGAGTGATGCCCTATCTCTCAGTGCCCCCCCTTTGGAACCAGCACAGGCACTAGGACCACAGGAAAACTGATGCCTTTCCCTTTCTTAAGTGAGCAGAGGGGTGAAGGGTGGATGCACATTAGAAAGCTCACAACAAAAGGAAATAATCTGTTAATCACACATGTATTGTGATTAGTTAGTTTCAGTAATGTTTCTGGTAGGTACAGGAGCACAAATTTCTGCTGTCAAGGCAGAAGACTCTGATCGTGATGGCGTGACCCTATCTCGCAGAAAGATATTTGTGGCAGATGCCACGGGTGGTGTACATTCACAGACCATGGCAACAGTGAGGCTAAGGTTACCTGGGGAATAACAGTCCCAAGATGTCCCTATGGTCATGGAAACTCTTCCACTTAATTTGCTAGGACTTGATACGTTGAAAGGCAGAAACTGGATGGATGATGAAGGGAGAGAGTGGATGTTTGGTGTCCCCTCCCTAAACATCCGTTTGTTACAGACGGCACCACCACTCCCCCCTTTCCACCTGACCTTTGTCGAGCCTTATCCTTTACCCTTGGGGGCATGCACTGGTATTAGACCAGTGCTGGCAGAATTAAAGGAACAGGGAATTGTGATACCAACTCACTCCCTTTTTAACTCCCCCGTGTGGCCTGTTAGAAAACCAAATGGAAATTGACTATTGATTACTGCAGGCTAAATGCTAACACAGGGCCGCTAACTGTGGCTGTACCTAACCTTTCTGAATTGATAGCAACTATCCAGGAGTAAGCTCACCCTATCATGGCCTCTATTGATGTTAAGGACATGTTCTTTATGGTTTCCCTACATCCTGATGACCAACTCTGTTTTGCTTTTACATGGGAGGGCCAGCAATATATCTTTACCTGCCTCTTTCAGGGGTATAAACACTCTCTGACTTAGGCCCACCATGCATTGGCACAAGAGCTTGAACAGATTCCCCTGGAAGAAGGAGTTAAGATTTATCAATGCACTGATGATATCCTTGTAGGAGATGAGCAATTGACACCAGTAAAAACAACGCATGACAAAATAATCAAACACTTAGAAAAGCTGGGTCTGACCATTCCTCCAGACAAAACTCAGTCTCCAGCTGCTGAGGTAAAATTTTTGGGTGTTGCAGTTCTCACTTGGAGCAGGTGTTCGGGTAGCAAGGACGTGAGAAAGGGAGTGAAAAAAGTTTGTGAATAACTCTAAAGATGGTTGCCAAGAACATGCAGATGATTTAATGTGTGAACCAAGGACGAAGGGAAGGGAGTGAGTGTGGGTA
>JACDJE010000287.1:0-46322 GCA_016647715.1 Pavo muticus
GAAAGAAAAGAGCAAATCTGTCGCCTGAGGTTCCTTGACTTCTCTCCTTTTTATATTGTCACTGAATTCCATGATCATAAGGATAAAATTGTTCTTTCATTAAAGGTTTATTACTATCATTAAAAATACTGATAAAATTTGACAATAAATTTCAACAGGCTGAGAGTCAAGGCAGACATCAACTCAATTATAGAATCATAGAATCATGGAATCACAAGGTTGGAAAGGACCTACAAGATCATCTAGTCCAACCGTCCTCCCATTACCATTGCTACCACAAATTACTAAACCATATCTCGTAGCTCCTCATCCAGGAGCCTCTAGAACACCACCAGGGACGGCGACTCCACCACTTCCCAGGGCAGGCCATTCCAGTGCCTGACCACTCTCTGAGAGAAAAAGTTTTTCCTCATGTCTAACCTAAACCTCCTCTGGTACAACTTGCTGCCATTTCCTCAAGTCCTGTTTTTTTGTTGCCTGGGAGAAGAGGCCAAACCCCTCCTTATCGCAACCTCCCTTCAGGAAGTTGTAGAGTGCAATGAGGTCTCCCCTGAGCCTCCTCTTCTTCAGACTAAACAATCCCAGCTCCCTCAGCCGCTCCTCATAAGATTTGTGCTCCAGGCCCCTCACCAGTTTCGTTGCCCTTCTTTGGACACGCTCCAGGACCTCCAATGTCTTGTAGTGAGGGGCCCAAAACTGAACACAATACTTGAGGTGCAGCCTCATCAGCACTGAGTACAGGGGGATAATTACCTCCCTGCTCCTGCTGGCCACACTATTTCTAAGGCAGGCCAGGATGCCATTTGGCCCTCCTGGTCACCTGGGCACACTGTCGGCTCACGTTCAGCTGGGCATCAACCAACATCCCCAGGTCCCTTTCCTCTTCACAATCATCCAGCCACACAACCCAAAGCCTATAGCGCTGCATGGGGTTATTGTGACCAAAGTGCAGGACCCAGCACTTGGCCTTGTGGAAACTCATCCCATTCACCTCAGCCCAGCAATCCAGCTTATCTAGATCCCTCTGCAGGGCCTCCCTACCCTTAGGCAGATAGACACCACCTCCCAACTTGGTGTCATCTGCAAACGTACTGAGGGGACACTCAATCACAGAATCACAGAATCACAGAATCGTAGGGGTTGGAAGGGACCTCCAGAGATCATCGAGTCCAACTCCCCTGCCAAAGCAGGTTCCCTACACCAGGTCGCACAGGTAATCCCCTCATCTAGGTCATCAATGAAGATATTAAACAAGATGGGCCCCAGTACCAACCCATGGGGGACACCGCTTGAAATGGGTCGCCTGCTGGACTTAACTCCAGTAACCACTGCCCACTGGGCATGGCCCTCTAGACAGTTCCTTACCCAAAGAAGGGTATACCTGTCCAGGCCACCTGCAGCCAGTTTCCCCAGGAGAATACTGTGAGAGACCGTGCCAAAAGGCTTTGCTGAAGTCTAGGTAGACTACATCAACAGCCTTTCCCTTGACTATCAGTCTGGTCACCCAGTCATAGAAGGAGATGAGGTTGGTCAAGCACGATCTGCCTTTCATGAACCCGTGCTGGCTGGGCCTGATCCCCTGGATGCCACGTACGTGCCGTGTGATCTCACCCAAGATGAATTGCTCCATAACTTTCTCCGGTACTGAGGTCAGGCTGACAGGCCTGTAGTTCCCCGGATCCTCCTTACAGCCCTTCTTGTAGATGGGAGTCACGTTGGCGAGCCTCCAATCCTCTGGGACCTCTCCAGATAACCAGGAGCGCTGGTAGATGGCCGAGAGTGGCTCGGCAATTACCCCTGCCAGCTCCCTCAGCACCCTAGGGTGTAGCCCGTCCAGTCCCATGGACTTGTGACAGTCCAGATCGAGGAAATAAAAACTTATCAGTTTACTTGGAAAAAGAGCAGAACTGGTGTTCTTAAACTTATTTTCCCTGTGTCTTGGGATAAAACCCCAAACCCTAGGAGCATACATACACAAAAATCTTATACATTGTATAAACATTTGTGTAGTATGAAGGGCTGCTGGTTTTTCCTCTTGTTGAACCATCATGTCTAGAACAATGATTAACTGACTGAGTTTCACACATACATTAAAAATTTATTTGATCTGTTTCTAACAACTTTAAATAACACATCAGACCTGAGAAAGTCAAATTCATAAAGTAGATCACCAAAAATTCCAAAGTTTCATTTACAATCTTCGTAGAATTAAAATACTATTGAAAATGTTTGATGTTATGTTAGCACTCTTCTTCAGTTGTCATCCTATCAGTGTGGTTAATTCTGTCTTATACACAAGGTTTGCTCCTGTTTTATTCTGTTGGCCCATGACATGAGTGGGAGACCTTGGTGGTATCCTTAATGCTTGCTGAACATTTATTGAGACCAAACAGTGGATGTGAGCACAGTGAGGTGATGGGTGATGCCTTTCAGCAGTAATGACAATGACAGTAAGTCACCTCCACTGGTGCAGATTTTTATGAGTGTGGCATGCATACTCTTGTTCATAGCTGGCATAGATAATGGCGGTGATGATATTGAAAAATGGAGCTTTGAAGCTGAGAATATGCTCTATCAAATAGTGTTATTGTGCTCTTTCTATCTATAGTAGATTGGAAATATTTAGGAGGCATTTCTTTCAGTGCAACTTATCCAATTATTTTCCTATTTAACTCATTGTAGTTTAAGATCTATTTTGCCCTTAACCACTCTCATTTTTGTCATTCACGGGAACACGATAGTAGCTGAATGCTGACAAGATCTAGATCCCTCAGTGACTAATTAGAATCATAGAAGTGTTAAGGTTGGAAAGGACCTCTGGAGGTCATCTGCTCTAGCATGGACATCCAGAGCACTTTGCCTAGGATCACCTTCCAGCAACTTTTGAATATAACAAGGAAGAAGATTCTACATACTCTCTGGACAACTTGTTCCACAGCTCCATCACCTGCACAGCACAGACATACTTGCTTTCTGATGCTCAGATAGAGCCTCCTTGGTTTCATTTTGTGCCTATTGCATCTTGTCCTGGCAGTGGGCAACACTGGAGACTGACTCCATATTATTTATATTTTCCTTTCAAGTATTTATACACATTGATCATCCATGAAATGACATCCATGTGTAAGGCTTCAGTTTAGGAAAAGATTTTCCAACAGAGAAAATTGTAGTTTTAATATATTACAATCTCATAAATCAAAGATTACCTCCATGCAGAACATACTAGTGATGAACACACCATTGTCTGAAGTCACCAAGTCCGAATCAGACTTCTAGAAGATGATTTTTAGTCATATACAACTTGCAGAACTTAGTACAGAAATAAGCGCTTTTGCATTTTCCAGTTCGGTTACATAAGGGCTTCTAAGGTCAAAAGCTTGAACATACTAATATGTTCCCTTGATTTGTGGCAAATTTAGGTGTCCAAAGGCTTTTCTGTATCACATTCCAAATTTTAAAATTATTTCTTTCAAGTGGAAGATTCCTGAGAGAAGGGAACACCATTTAAAAAAAAAAAAAGAAAAAAAAGAACAAATGCCAACAGTAAATTTGGTCTTATTCGTAGTTAGTGAATGCTATTTAGAAGTAATTCCAAAAAAACCCAAACCAAACCAAAACAAAAACCTATGGATTCAGCAGAGAGAGGTAAATATCTTTACTCTGAATATTTTTTAAAAATATTATGAATAGTCTGTAGCAGTCTGCTAACCTAGAGATTGTGCAGAGCAGACAATTATATAATTGGGAATATGTCAGCATCCAGATTCCAAATCAGATAAATAATTGGAAAAGGAAAACATCTTTTATTTGAATGTTATGGATCTTTTTAAAAGTAATCTATCATTTCTCCATGAGAATAGGTGTTGGGCTTTTTCCCTTGTATTTTATATTAAGTTGTCCTCTGACATTTTATTTTGCTGCTTTAAATTGTTGCAACTTTGAAAAAAAAAACACTTTCTATGCACTGTGTGTTGTAAATTAATTGTTCCTGTCAGCTAAACGGTTCATCTTGGGAATATAGCAAATTATTATATACTTAACAGAGGGTTTCTAATGCACTCATGAAAACTAAAGGGAACTGATGCAAAAACAGACAAACAAAATAATAGGTTCCACTCCCATTGAACAGATAAAATAATAAGCAGAGCTCAGCTCATCCCAGGAAGAGCCTTTAAGCACTGTCATGTCAGATATTGGAGAACAGAGTACATTTACCCTTCAGGAAAGACATTCTTAAATTAATTTCAGTCATTGTTCATAATTGAGTTTAACAGCTGAAAATCCTTCAGTTGACCTCCTGTCTATCTTTGTTTCTTCTTCTAACACAATTTCTCAGAAAATAAGTCTATCCAAACAATCTAAAATGACAGCAACAACACTCATACGTACATATAAACATATATAACAACAGAAAAACACTACAAGCTTTAGATATACGTTATGCTTTACATATATATAGATACATGTCACATACATACATATAGCATTGTTGCTCAATATATGTATGTATATTTTGTTGTTAAATATATCTAACAATATATATTTATATATTTCTACCAACCCCCTACACACATACAAAACTAAAAATAAAATAACCCCATCTATCTTCAGAATGCTGGAACTGATGCAGGTAAATGACTGAAATTACTTAAATTGCTACTTTTTTCCATACACAAAGAAAATCTCAAAGCCACATGGTATAAACAGATCACATATGGAAACTAATTAAAACCCTGTCAAAGTGAGCTTGTCATCTTCAACTGAAGTAAGTGAACAAGAAAATAGGACAACACTGTTACAAAATTTGGCACAAAAAGTTGCTTTTATTTTGAAAATATCTTGAGAGTATTTAGAAGCTGAAATTCTAGTTTTTTGAAAGCATTATTTTAAAACAGGTATATTTTATCACTCCCCACTACTCTTTTCAAATCTGGAAGTAAGGGAGGGAGTTTGGAATCTTGCATATGGGGAGGAATAATCGCATGTATCAGTACAGGTTCTCTGCAGAGAAGGACAAGGGTATCCTGGTGGACAACAGGTTGTCCATGAGCCAGCAGTGTGCCCTTGTGGCAGAGAAAGCCAGTGGTATCCTGGGGTCCATCAAAAACAACTTGGGCAGCAGGTCGAAGGAGGTGATCCTTCCCATTTAATCTGCCCTGGAGTGGCCACATCTGGAGTACTGTGCCCAGATCTGGGCTCCTTGGTTCAAAAATACAGGGATCTTCTAGCAATAGTCTGGTGGAGGGTGACAAAGATGATTAAGGGCCTGGAGCATCTGCCATTCCGGGAAAGACTGAGAGACTTGGGACCCTTCAGTCTGGACAAGAGAAGGCAGAGAAGGGATCTCATAAGTGCTTACAAATATCTAAAGTGCAGGAGCCAAGTTGATGGGGGTGGTCTCTTTTCTGTGGTGTGTAGCAATAGAACAAGAAGCAACAGGCTGAAACTGGAACAAATGAAATTCCATGCTAACACAAGAGGACACTGGGACAGGCTGCTCAGAGAGGTCGTGGAGTCTTCTTCTCTGGAGATACTCAAGACCCATTTGGATGCCTACCCGTGTAACTACTGTAGGGAACCTCTTTCAGCATGGGTTTTCGACGCGATGATCTCTAGAAGTTCCTTCCAACTTCTACAATTCTGTGATTCTGAGTCTCTCAGATGCTTCTGGAAGACCAGTCATACTGATCCAAAACTTTGACAAAAGTACTAAGAATGATCTAAGTGAGTGATAGTCTGTAATTTTACCTCACACAAAGGAGTTTTTCGTATTTAACTTGCTTTAGACAATACATTTAAAATGTTGGGTTTTCAGCTACCAAATCATTTAGTTTCATCTTAGTCCCTGTCCTCTCAGGACACGTTGGGCTCTTCCATGGCTGTACGTAGAGATCTGCTCCTTGTGATGCCTGTGGTCTGCAGGGGGACCTATGGCTCCACCATAGGTCTCTTCTGGGCTTCAGGGAACTTCTGTTCCACGCTTGGAGTACCTCTTGACCTCCTGCACTGACCTTGGTGGCTGCAGGAACATTTCTCTCATATTTTCTCACTTCCTTCTCCCAGCTCCTGCTGCTCAGCAGTTTTTCCCCTTTCTTAAGCCAACTAGTATCACTCAAGGCTCAGCTCCTGCCAGCAGTGGGTCTCTTTTGAAGTTGGTTTGAGCTGGCTCTCATCTTGAGGTGCACCTCCTCAGCTCTGCCCACGGGGAGCAGCTCTGTAGCTGTGCTTCCACCAAAAACCTTGCCACATAAACACAAAACAGTGAGAAGAAATAAATAAATGAATACACAGATTATCCTGTTATGTAGACCAATCAAGACCCAGCACTCTTATGTAAGATTTTTGCAAATCTTAAGGAATTCATTTTAAGATGGGCTTTCTTTCACATGGATCATGATCAGAGCATTGAAGATATTTGTAACTAACACTTGCTTATTGTGGATTCTGTACTGACAATTTCTGCATCCTTATTTCATTCATTGACAGAGAACGAGGAGCTTGGAATTTGGCTTTAGCTTTTGTTACACGTTTCCTTTTCAGTAGAATAGTTGAACACACACAGGTTAAATCTAAACACACCATAAACTGTTTAGAATATAAATAAGGACATTTTATATAGCATTACTGCATTATAAATTCCGGCTGGGAAGCACATCAGTGTGTGTTTGTTTATACTATTTATTGTATATAAGTAAGATCAGAAAGGTGGTTTTGAAGTTGGAAAGAGACATATTCTCCCATTTATTTCTCGTTGAATGTAAGAACAATATTGCTTTTTGTCTTCCTTGGTTGCAGGATTTCTTAACTTCCCATTAATGTTTTAGGTGTTCTTTTTACTAACTTATACTAGAAAATGTATTCAAGAGTATGAAATATACAGTCATTCACTCCTACCAATGGATATTTATATAAAAATTCTGGAGATCCAGAAAGGTATATATATTAAATACTAGAATCCATTAATATATCTATCTTAGTTACACCAGATAAAATAAACAAAAAAATATATGATTAATTATCTTCTACAGCCTCACCTCAGTTTGGATATCTTCCACTACAACGACTGTAAATGTTGTAAGATTTCTCAGATTCAGTCTCTGTTTAGTAGTCGCATTGAAGCAGGACCAGAATAAATCATTCCGGACTCTTTAAGCCAACAGATATCATTAGGCTTGAAGTTACATGCATAGACAGATGTCCTAAGACTGCAGTACAGATCCATCTGTAATCAGTGAAAATGAAGGGGAAAAATTACAGTTGTACTTCTACAGTGAATATTAATCAAACCCCAAACTACAAGTAAAAACAGCCAAGGCACTTTTGTCCCCTTCATTTGAGAAGCTCTTATTTGACTTCCTCCAGGGGTTCTAGACCTCAATTTGCATATGGCATTCCCTGTTAAACATTAATTTTGGAGAATTCATTAGAAATCTAGATCTCATAGAAGGCAGACATTCAGTACAGCTTTCACACACAAACTATGAGAAGGGGAGGAACAAGATTTTATTGTTTCTTTTCACTGTGGTCTCAGAATGGTCAGCAGAAAAATTTCAACAGTTGTCAGATTTTTTCCTTCTAGAAAAATTCTGTAAGAAGTAAAAGTTCAGGTAGCTGTGCATTTCCAGTTCTAGTAATAACAGGGGAACTGGAAGACTTGCTAAATCTGTTCTTCCATGTTTGTTTGTTTTCTAATTTGGTTGCAAAAAAAGCTAGAAACGTAGATATGTTTGAGATCAAATGCAGATTTTGTCCTTCAGTTTATAATTTCAATGTCTTGAATTTCATCCAATTACCATTCCTGATTTTTCAGGCTGTTTTCTTGTAGCCTTCCTATGACAGTTTCCTCACATCTTTTGCTGTCATCCAAAATCAATCAAATTACAGAGATGGTGTTTGTAATGTATATTTTGATTTGATTATTATGAAAGATAACTCTTACAGCGACTGTCAGAAATGATTGGCAAGCTAGGATACATGCAGAAAGTTGTTAAACAAAAATAATTGGAACCAGTGAATTTGAATTTCTATACATTTCTTTTATTTTGTTCTATTTGATTTGTTGCCCTTATTTATGGTATCAGACAAACATATCCATAAAATTTCATTCTTCCTTCCTAAGTTATTCCAGCTAAGTTATTGCTTCATTCACATTTTAAGAAAGCTTTAGAAAGCAGACCTTCAAATCTTCATAGCAGTATAGATAATTTATATAACACATTTCACTGACTGAATTTATGATGCTTTATTGTTTTGTTGCTCTGAGTATATCTGTTCAGTAATGATGTTCTGCACTCAGTGGATCAATCAAGAAAACTCTAAATCATTATAATAATATTAATATTATAATGAAAGTAAGTTGCAAAGAATTATTTCTATTCTCTGGAAAAGAAATCAAACTGTTTCATCACAAATATTAAAAATAATGTAATACTGCTACCCATAGGAATTCATGCTAGTAAATGTCAGTTCTCTAATATTTGTGGAAAATAATAAAAATTATAAAGTGAACCATGACTAGATGGATTCACTTATAAATCTAAAGAATATTACTAACAGCTTTTGTATTGTTCATATTATTTTTAATATTAGAAACGTATGCTGATGCTGGAGATAACATGATCCTACAGTGAGAAAAGTCATCAAGCATGAAATAAATAATTTAACCTTGTTGCTCTTCCTTTACAGATGTATATTGTTATTTTTTCTTCAGTTCTAATGAACTTTTTTCAGGTAGTTTCCATAAATGTTAAACAAGCATCAATGAATGTCAATAGGTGCCATTTTTTATGCATTAAAGAATACAATGGCCCACCTTTGCTTCATATGCACATCCATGTCAGCTGCCATTCTGTCAGACTGCCTCGCTGCTTCCAACTGTTACACAGCGACAAAATGTAAAGGAATATTGGCAGGAAGGATCAGCCTCTACTGCCATACCACCAACATTGTAGGCTATACCACAACTCTGCCACTGTGGGCCAACAGACTAAAATCAGTCCTCACAGAATTTATTGAATTAATGGTAGGTCTGATTATGCAGATTTTACAGGTTGATGATTGCTTTGGTTTAAATTTCACAGGCAGCTAAGCATTGCACAGCTGTTTACACACTCCCCCAAAGAGAGAGAACTGGAAACAAAATAGAATTCATGTGTTGAGAAAAAGTTATTTACTAAGACAGACAAGGAAGACACAAACAAAAATACAGTTATAACTAAATGTGTATATATATATATATAAATGTATTTAAAATACAATTAGTTACCACCCACCCAACTAACAATACAACTGCTTGTTGGCCAAAGCCCTCCTAGCACCGCAACATCCCACCACTCACTGGCTGACACCCAGTCAATCCCCAAGCAGTAGCCAGACTCCAGCCAACTTCCCACAGCTTTACGGCCTTCCCCATGATGTCATGTGGTATGAAATAAGCCCCTGTCTAATTCAGGCTACCGTCCTGTCTCTGCTCCATCCCCTGCTGCCGTGTCATACAGGCAGTGGCTCTTCCCTTCTGAATGACCTGACCTAGCCCTCTGTTTGCTCATCAATAACCAAAACATGTGTGTACTAGTTGCAGTATCTCAACTGAAACCAGGACAATTGTATTACTGAAGGATGAAATATATTACACAGGAAGTACTCAATGCATTTTCTGACACTAATTTTGGAACTCTCAGTTTACACGAAAATTACAGTTTTGGAAATAAGGAACTTGGATACAGAACTGAATAGTTTCAGAGTTTTTTAGAGTGATTCATGAGTGTGTATACTTACTGCTTTTACAAACCTAGCTGTTTGACCATTAGCTGAAGAATTTAAATCAATGGTTCATAATTTCCCCACAGGGACATTAAATAGATATCCTTATGTCTCATGCAGCTTGACAGAGTGCAATTCATCTCTTACTTCAAATTACCTGCTGCCTCTATTTATAATATTAACAAGTCTCAAGCAGACCAGACAGGAAAGTAGAAATTAAATGCAGCTCTGAAAGCACTAGGATGTTTTTTATTTTGCTTTGTCTTCACCCTTTTGCTAAGAGTAGACATTTGAAAATATTGTGGTATTGCTGTAGAAGGAGAAGGAGTAAGCAGAGCTGATGATCAGCAAAGGTAACTGTCAGTTTCTGGAAGAGGGAACAGACAAGCATGAAGAAAATAGCAAGAGGAGCATCACGCAAAATAAACACACAATGAAGAAGAAAAAATTACAGTGGAAGAAAAAAATTCTGATTCACTCAAATACATATATGACAGCCTAATTTCCTTGAATAATTGTTCCTGCTTTATGTGTTGCTACTTAAGAATGCAGTGGCCTATCATTACTATCCCTCTACTGAAATGGAAGAGCGATATTGTTGGCAGCCCTGACTCCTATGCACAGCACAGTTTCACAATGTTTATGTGTCTATAATTAGCTAGTTATACAAGAATTCCAATACACCAAGATCATCTTGCTAGACAGTGTACCAAACCATTCATCTCAGGACAAAATTTCAACCTTAGCTTAATCTGATATAGAACTTGAAGATAGTTCAGGTAAGGTCTGCTCAAATCTCATCAACCTGTCACATTATTTGCCTAATCAATGTCCTCTGACATCAAAAATAACACGGAACACCCTATTCTGAATATTCCCTCCTTAATTTTAATCTTCCTTTATTGTGTGTTAAATACACATATGAACACGTGTGTTCCCCTCCCCCCACCCCCACAATACACACACACACACACACACACACACACATCTGGGGGCTTCCACCACTTCTGAGGACTTTGGTTTGAAGAAATATTTGGATGTTCTAGTCATCACATCCATATGAAATATCTTTCAGCCTTATTTTTGATGACATCATCTATTTTGTCCTATGTGTTTCTGGCCAAAATTTAAACCTGAGAAAACTTCATTCTCAAATGGCCTAAGGATGAACTAAGTACTATGCCACAAGACATCCAGCATGAAAGTGGGAAATAAGAAGACCTCCCTTTCAGCTCATGTTTAGAATCTTTACAAGTTTAAATTTCTTTTAATCTGTTCTCAAGTCTTTAAGCATCAGTAAAACCTGTTCACTTTTTTTTATTTTGAAATAATACATATATTTAGTTTAGAATGTGTATATATAACTTCTTTTTAGTTCTTCTTTACATCATAGAGAGGGAATAGAACTGCATTATTTTAAGAGTTTCCACTGTATTTTTACAGAAATAGTGGGTGTCGTTTCTGATCTATAAGTGAATAGTGATTAGCATAGAATTAAATACTTCAAGATCCAGTATCTAAGATATTGCTTCACTCATTAATGAATAAATCAAAAACAATGATTGTACTGCAACATGTATTCTGATATATATATCTATCCTTATACATATATATAATAAAGATAGAATTATATATATTTATGTACTACTAAAGCAAAATACTGAAATAGAAATTGTAGTATTTTGATAAGCTGATGAATGAAATTTATGTAGGTCTGCTGCAATTTAAACAAACTATGCATTCTATGCTCTGATAGAAATGCTTTGAGCTAATCTTGCAGCCTGACATATCCCATATTCCCTGAATATTATCTGTCAGCGAAGCTGTTACTTTTGCTTTGTGGTTTGCTGATATTTTTGGGACAGTATGGATTTTTCTGATATTATGAACAGATTTTTGTTCCATTCTTAAGTGCCAAAGTTCTGCAGAACATAATGAGGTCTATTTTTCTTTCTCAGTTGAAGACTTTTAGAAAATACATTTCTGGAATCTGTTAGTAGATTATATTATGCACTTATAGTGTATAATGTATGCAGTGAATGGTAAGTTGTGGTTGTGAAATAATCCCTTTTCAGATTTTACAGATAATTTAAATTGTTGATTCCATCAGAGAAGGGAATGTAAATTGATTCATAAGCCCTTATGCACATTACATATTTTTTCAAATGTCTCTTTAGACTACTTATGAAAAAGAAAAGGGAGGGAGGTCTATCTTGTTAATATTGCAAAGTCAATACTCAAATCATAAAATGGAACTGATTTTTTTTTTTTTTTTCCCGACACATGGATCACTAGAACTAACTGCTTAATTCCAGTCTGGGAATATATTAGTATATACAGTTCCTGGGAAATCCATTTCTGGAACTAGTCTTTTTAAATAAGTTATTCATATTTCATATTAAATGGTTTCATAAAAAAAAAAAAAAGGTAGATACAGGTGCAAGTAAGACGATCCTTAGCGAGCTTTTATTAACCCTAAACATTTTCATCATCAGTCTTCCACACTATCTCCCAACTTTAGCATCAGTACTGACTACTGAATATCAGAAACAGAAACCTCAGAGAAAATACAGAATAGATCAATTTTCCAAGAAGAGTTTGCTTCTTCTCTGTGTTACCAAATATTCAGCTTACACTTGTAGGTGTATTAAAGCTGAAACAAAATATATGACCTCTGAAAAGTCAATCTGTTAGTTCAAGTCAAATTTGCTGTTAGATTTTAAAATATAGAAAAGAAAATATTCAGAGTTTTCAGCAGGGCAACTAATACTGGTTTCTTCAGTGAGATTTCTTAATCTCTTTATAAAGAGTTTAATAAGTGGTCTTATGCGAAGGGCTTAAGAAATGTATGTCTACTCTAAAATGTAGATAATATCAAAAATTGTTGATATTTCTAATGTTCCTCGTGGTTGGTAGCTCAATCTTGGTATTTGTGACATCAGTGAGATCAGAATTTCAGCAGTGAGTTATTTTATATATTTATATGTTTATATCTTTATATATATATATATATATATATATATACACATTTGAAGTTCTTCACATACCTATGCTGAACTACTGCAAGTTACAAGACTTGACTCAGTAAATATTTAAAAATCAACATATCCAAACATTTATCTGAAACTTTACAAAAATTGTTATGCTTATTAGTGAATCTTTTTAGTCTTATCATCAGTATTTTTAAAAATCTTCTATATGTACATAATTTTTGTGATTTTTATGATGCTATTGCTCCATGGATTTTCTGGTGTTTATTTTTGAGAGGAGGGGGTAGTATCCTTGAACTTATATGCTTGTTCAGTATTATTGATAGCACACATGGACAGAATAACAGCCATTCATTATTTAAAATCCACCTCTTGACAAGTGATGACAGTTGAACATGACAATTTTGGAGATGCTTATTTGTTAAGATTTCACAATAATCACTTTTTGGACTTTTTTCAAAACTGTTAAATAATAGTATGAGGCAGCTCAGAAACAGTACTTTATTCTATTAAATGAGAAAATTCCTCCCCAGACCATCTGGGCTGGCAGGTGTTCATCATCAGATCTAGGTTGCTATGAGACAAGAGATTTCTTATGCTAATTAGTCATGTAGCAAGCAACTCCGATTTTGCTCATTTGAAGCAACTGCACTTGCTACAGTATATTATCAATACCTGTGAAGCTCAAGATTTAAAACTCAAGTCAAGAATGTGAGAAAGTGATGATTTCATTACTGAAAAAGCCCTGCAGAGTAAGGCCTCTGATGGGGCTATTCATACACATAAAGCTCTTAGGTTTGTTCATGCCTCTCTGACCCATGAATATCTCCATTATATGAATGTATTATTTTTTACCAGCTTTAGATAGTCCCAAAACTGACTCATTTATTCAGTTTAACAGAAATTTGCAGTGCTTCTCTGATTTGGAGTCACTGTATTGTTTAACTTTGCTCCTGTGAATTTTCCTAAAGTTTCAAGGTGTAGAACAGGAGAAGGCAGGAACAAAGTGTAAAATTCAGACAGTTTGAAATCTGCTTAATTTCAGATATATTCAAACAGTATGCTCTCCATGCCACCTAAACCTGGTAGCACTCTGAGGAAAAGATTACAATCTTTGCTCACAAATTTCTCAACCCATTGGTTCCCAAATAGACCTCATATGATGATCTAACCTGGGCCACACTGAGCGAAGAGAAATTGTCTTGGGCTGCACATACACAGGTCTCACCAACAACAATGCCTCTTATTTATTTCCATGGAAACTACAACAGTTACAAAGAGCACAGTGACATTCAATAGAGCAAATTATCAGCTACAAAACACTGTTTTCAACAGAATCATCAGCATTAGCTATGCATTTTCTTCAGTGATGAACAAGAGATTGCATGTTTGTAAAAGACTGGACCAGTGTCACCACTGCTGAAATGCACCATCAACCACCTCACTGTGCTCGCATCGCAGTTTGGTCTCAGTAAATCTTTGGAAAGCATTGATGAACCCACTGACATTCCATTTTTTCCACATGGAGGAATTCAGTGACACACCTTTGCTTCATATACACTTCCGTGTAAAATGCCATTCTGTCAGACCGCACCTCTACCACCATCTGTTACATGGCAACAAAATTTAATGGAATATTGTCAGAAAGGTTCAGTCTCTACTACCATACTACCAACATCCACCTCTGACATTGTGGTCCAATGTAATAAAATAGCAGGTATTACATTTTGAGCAGCCATTGTAAAATCTATGTTTATAAGTAATATAAAATTATTTTGTTTTTAATATTTTTCATTAAAACATTAAAAAAGAGAGCAACAAAAACATAAAACTAGTGGGATATTTGACCTCATTTTTCTGAAACTAACATATCAATCTGGTTCGATGGCAGTGCTTGCAATTCTTAGAGAGTTCTCAAGATGTTCATCAGAGATTTTTGATGAAGTTGTATTCTTTCTGTGCTTCAGCCTTGACAACAGCAGTTCACAAATATACCTACAGCCAAAAAGTGGTTATATGAATAAATGCAATTGTGAAGTTGTGAATTTTTCACTGTTGACAGAACAACATTTAGCCAATGTATCAAAACGCATAACATTTGCCTTAATTTGAGTTAGCACTACACTGTGCCCTCCTTGTGTCCTGATTTCAGCTCAGGAATTCCAGAACTCAGTCTTCATGCTGCTAGTGTACAGAAATACTTTTTTTCTTTTTGTTATTTTTGCCCCGCAAATTTTACAGATATTACAGAAGGACCTTTGAGAAGGGATAGGCAGCTTGTCACAGTCTTGCTCATAACTGGTGAGTAATAGTGTAAACTGTAACTGAAAACTGAAATTTTCAGTTCTCTTGGATCAATAAAGTCTCATCATCCTTGTCTAATGAAAATTTCTCTATTTATCTAGTACTCAAAAGCCAGATATTTCGCCCTTAAAGTTTCCTGTGCCTGTTCTAAAATCTGGCTAAGATGGATTCTTAATGAGCAGCCTTTAATCAATTACCAAAACATTAGAAATCACCTCATAAAAGTTCTTTGCATACTCTTTCTCATTGGCTGTTTGTAGCTGCTCCCTGCCAAACCTGCTGAAACACTGAATCACTCTTTTAAGATCCTTCTGTTTGTCAGAGCACTGAGAGTCATCTGAGGCCATGCTGTCTCTGAATGTTTTGCCCAAGGTCATGAAATGAAGTCAGACCTAGAGGTTGCATCTATGTTTTTTGAGCTCACACACTATATGTATATAATTAGCTCAAATAGCGTAACAAGGTATTTATGTTTTTGCAATTGGAAGGTTTTTTTCTGTTTCATCTCTGTTGTCTGGATTTTTTATGTACTCAGTAAAATACGTATGGACTAATTCAAAGAAAGAGACTCTAAGCATCTGTAGCTTCCTCTATGAGTAATACTTTATCACATCTGTTCTGAGGCAAGTGTCCACCTGGCTTGGTAAGTGTACAGGGGCTCAGAATCTGAAAATGAAAAAAAATACTGTGACAGAGCATCTTATGATGCACAATAGTTCTTTATACTTCAGTTCATAGTGCTACTAAACAAAATTAAGCCTTTAGCAGAATCTGTACATGAAAAATGCAGTGTGCAGTTTATGTTGCTTTCAGTATTCCCTCTCCAGCCCCTTACTTTTTAATCATAAATGCCTGGTTTAAATTAAAACACAAAAGAGGTTCTGAGGATGAAGCTTTATTGTTAAAAATTGTTCTTTCAGGCTTAATTCTGCAGTCCTGTTTGTATAAGGGGAACCTTAACTGCCTCCAGCTCTGTCTACACTACCAAGTCACAGGAATAATAGAAGTGAAACTTCAAGAATGAATCTAATGATGATGAAGGCTTGATGTCTATATGAATTTTGAAGACTGAGGTGGAGCTCTTACTTCAGACCAGAGAGTATGGAGTTATGGGCATAGTTAATTAGTGCACTGAATGAATTTCTGAAGCATGACTTCCAGTTTACCTTTATCTGAAAACTAGTTTTATCTTGTACACACCAAGACTAACATGGTGTGAAAGCCAGCAAAAAATGTCAGGAGATTCATTTTAGAAGCCTTCTGTCT
Source organism: Pavo muticus (assembly GCA_016647715.1). Taxonomy (NCBI): domain Eukaryota; kingdom Metazoa; phylum Chordata; class Aves; order Galliformes; family Phasianidae; genus Pavo; species Pavo muticus. The sequence continues at coordinate 16,323 of JACDJE010000287.1, forward strand.
TGATCTGAACTAAAGGCTTGATACTGGTTAATGGCTCATTGTTCAATTATACAATCGTAAGTTATGAATTATATTGCAAGTTTTTCACAATATCTCTTAAAACCAGAAGTTTTTTAGGTCAAAATCATGCTGAGTCTCGCTATACTGTGTATGACTTCAATAGACACTTGGAAGGTCCAAGTGCAAAGTCCTGCACCTGGGTTGTGACAGTTCCAAAGCTGGTAGGAAATAACTTGAAAGCAGTCCTGAGGAGAAGGAGTTGTGGGTATCAGTTGATGAAAGTCTCAACATGAGATGGCAATGTGCTCTTGCAGCCCGGAAGGCTAACTATATCCTGAGTTGCATCAAGAGAAGCTTGACTAGAGAAGTGATACTGCCCCTCTACTCTGCTCTCATGAAACACGTATAGTAATGTGTTCAGTTCTGGGATTCTCAGCACTAGAACATCGAGCTAGACTAAAAGTCCATCAGCTAGTCTGACTGCTGCGCTGTGACTGTTTCCACAGCTGACATTTCATGTGGGTGTGGACTGCAGTCTGTGCTCTGTGTATGGCTGTTGGAGGAGTAAGTGTGTACCTGCAGGATTCTCCCCAGCATGAAGCTTGCAGTGTGCGCTGCCCACTGGAAGGCTGAGAAAGCTAAGGAAACTGCCCCACCACTCCCTTCAGAAGTGACAGTACCAAGAAGTGATGTGTCTGGTAATCACACGAGTCAATTCAGATTCCAAGCTCTGCCTTTCCTGGGTTTGGGCTGAGCCTCTGTGCTGTTCCAGGCAGCCTAGAGGCACTCTTCTGCTGCTGAACATAAACACTGTCCTTACCTTGCAACAGAGCAGGGTAAGTAACACCGACACATTTCCAATAATATTTGAGAATTTCAATGCCAGAGGACATTTCCCTTGAACCTTCCTTGCTATCCTATGACACCCTGATGATTTGTCAATCATGCAAAAGGCCTAAGTCACAAATCTGGCCCCTGCCCTGCACATAAATCACATTGCTCTGAGTGCTTTGTCTCAGAGGATGCTGACAGAATTTAAAAATGTTCTTCAAAGAAAAAAACAGTCTCAAACACGTGCAAAGTCCTATTAAATTGCTTCCCTTAAATTAATGTCTAATTGGAAAGTGCTTAATGCTTATGGTTCACAACTTCTGACAATTAATACATATTTTTTAAATAGTGAAATTCTGTTGCTAAGATAATTAGGCAACTGCCTTTCATTAGGGTGTTGTTTCAGCCTTTTATCAGCTTAGATTTTTATAAGTAAAATGAGTGTGATAATTACTTACTTTCTAGCAACCTGATGTACTGAACCCTTATGTCTGGCATACCTCAGCAATTAGCATCATGTCCAAATGCAACGAGTTTGCTGGTACTGCATCTGAGCTCCATTTCTTGTAACTCATGAAATTTGCTAAACAAAATAAACCAAGAATGGTTTATAAAAGCAGAAGTTTATTGTCAGCAGGATGTATGAAAGCTTGAATCTTTCTTTGTTTCAGCTGTATATTATTTCCCACTAATATTATACTCCTTCCCTGGATAAACAGGTAAACAACTGAGCAACATTTTGAGCAGAAGACTGTTATGTATGTGTAAAAAACAGAGTATATTCTACTAGTGAGGACTTCATTATCAGTCTATGTGATGCACATGGACTATACAAATGACTCAATCATTAGGATGACTGCATAAAATCCTTTAAACTGCCTCTTAATCTCAGGAGTAAATTTGTCCCAAAGTAAATTCCTCAGCTGCTCTGGTGTGAAGTAGGGAGAATAGCTTTTCTTTGTGAGAATAAACACATCTGGAAGACAGAGCAACAGGATAGATGGGTGGAACAGTGCTGACAGCTAAAATGAACTTTTGATCCTTTTCATGACACAAAGAGATAAATTCTACAGCAAGGTGGACATGAGATAAGATCCCCTCAAAACACTTTCTTAGACTGCAAGAGTTTTGTTTTTTCATCTTTGAACTCATTGAAATTACAAAGCATTTGAGAAAAACAAGCAAACAAAAATCCTCAAGCTCTCTGCCCTTCATTCTGGAAAAAAAATCTCTGCTGCTGTTTTCTTTAGATGAAAGAAAGACTGAGAGGTGTTCTCTGCAAGTAAGTAATAAGCAAGCCCCCCACAATAACTACACTTTACAAGACTCAAAGCAAGATAACAAGATAAGGAACCCTCTACAAAGTGATTATGGATACATTGTTCATGATAATACCGGCAATAACAGCAAGTTGCATTTTACAAAAATGTATCTTCTTGTACAGATGATAGCGTTTGAACTCCTCTGTGCTCCTCTTTCTTGCTATGAAAAATGAACAGTAAACAATAATGAGTGCTTTTGCCTGACATCTCAATTCTCTGTTTGAAAGATGCCACTTTTAGGTAAAGAAAGCTTCAAAAGCCTGCCATTATCAAATGAAATAAAAAGAGTATGAGTTCAGGTGTTTGTACTTAGAATCCTTGTTGGATTTGTGGCAGCATTAGTGTACACACACAGAAATATATAAAAAATACACAGAACAGCAACAATAACAACAGTAACAAAATATCTGATTTCATTTGTTTATTGCTTTGGATGGATTTCTGTGCTGAAATATGCTAGTCAAGCCTTCTTATAGTGTATAATTTACTGTGGCTGATCTCTTGTATAAAAGCAGAGGAAAATACATACCACATCTTACTGTCATTAATCACTCTTCTAAAAGAGCTTCCTGTAGTCATAGACTGCAGTTGGAGCCATGATCTCATTACAAGCTCAACTCCTTGATGAGGACAAGTTCAAGACAAATCACAGAGGTATGAGGAGTCTGTGCTGATTCCAAAGCTGTGACTCAGCTGATGCTACTACCTTGACATCAAACAGAACAGCCTTAGCACCAGGATGAGGGTATGGACCAAAACACTGCAGATGTTTTAGGAACAGAAGTAATTAAATAACTCAAGAGTGAAGTCTTCCAGAAGTCTATGCAAATATACTAAGTTGCACAAAGCTGGAAGTTGATGGATAGTGCAATGGACTAATGGAAAATTAAATATAGTACTTCCAAGAATATGTAACATCTGTCTTCTGTTACCCTGTAGCCCATGTGGATCTGATCCCTGGACTGAGATGTTCAAAGGCGTCAAAATGAAAAATCAGAAGCATCAGATAGCTAACTAGTAAACATCAAGAAGAAGTTTTGGGGAGAGAAAAGTCTGAACTCCATCCCTCAGATTACAGACTTCCAGTTAGCAAAGCCCTTCCCAATGCTACTCATGCCTAGGAGATGGACATGAATTTGAATATTTTCATGCTCTAACAGTTCACTGCATTTCCTAGTAGATCACCAGAAGCAGTCCTCATTAGTTGCTCATAGGCTGACAACAGCAGTTCTGAATGTTTTTCTTTCCTCCCTACACGACACATGGAGTCTCTCCCTCTAAAAGCAAACTCTCAGAGTCTGCTCTAAGAAGCTATAACAAGACTTGGCTATTGACTCTGGCTCTGATCTACTTTATGAAAATATGAAGTCTTACTTCAATTTCATTTTCAGTTTTTTTTTTTTTTTAAGTTAATAGAAAACATAACAATTAATTTAGAATATGTTTAATTTTAACAGAGAAAGAGTAAATTAATGATGAATTAAGAGAAGTTCATAAAAACAAATTGCTTTTTATTCAAAGATTTCAGCCCAGGGTGGGGTAAGCTCCCTTATCTACCAATTTACTGGATTGTATTTATTATTATTATTATTATTATTATTATTATTTATTATTATTATTTATTTTGTGTTTATCAAATGTCTTCTCATAATTCTGTTTCCAAATTTTAGTCAGGGTTCAAGAAAGATGCTTGTTTTCAGATATTTAAATCTGTGAGATCAGTTCAGAAGGTGATTTTTTTTTCACCTTCTTGCTAACTCTAAAAAAGACTGCCCTCTTTTTTCTTTTTTTTCTTCCATAGAATATTAACCTACATTTTGCTATGGAATGAAACATGAATTAAATTAATACCTGTGTAGTTTCAGAGGTTTTTGAGGATGGAAGTAAAAAAAAAAGTAAAAAAATCTATAGCGATATAATAAAAGATTATGTTATTTTAATTATTCTCATGGGCTTAAAGTTGTGAGAGTGTCCACAGAATATTATAATAAGTAAATAGAGTAGGCTACTCCCTTCTGGAGTCAGATTAAAAAAAAACAAAAACAAAACATTCAGTATACTGTGTATTGCATGAACAAGAGTCAGCATTCTTTACCTTTGGAATCCATCATAAAGTGTATTAGATGCACAGTCTCCAGAGAGGTGCATTAGGAGTTGAATCTGTGATTAATGATGAGTTTTAGCCTTGGTCTGCCTAATTTTATGGTTACACACCAGTATTACCACTTTCTATGGAGATGAACAGGGAAACTTTATGATTTCATCTTCTTTTAGATTTTTTTTTCCTTTTATGTTTTCATTTGAACGCAGAAGAATGATCATAACTATGAGCACTCATAATTGGCTAATATAAATTAATTCACGTGTGGGTTTTGTTATTACATGGTAAAGAAACATTTTAAATATAGAGAAAAAATAAATTATTCAAACTTTTTTTTTTTTTTNATCTGCACCTAGAGGTAAATCTGGATTTTGTAGGTTTAACTCATTTTCAGGATAAGTTTAGAAAGTCATAAGTATGGCAGACAAATGTTGTATCTCTGTGGACCATAGTTGGTCTACATGCATGAGAACACCATTCTGAAAGGTACTCACCTCACTCAAGTGTATTTAATAATAAAAAATATTATTAATGATAATAAATAATAAATCCTTCAGGCAGAAAAATCTGGTACAAATATATAGTTTTCATTCTTATTTTTTCATACTTAGTCACTGTTCATATAATCACAAATATGGATGACCTGATCAAAATCAAACTGATTTTTGTTATTAGGTAAAACAATTTATAGGTAAAGAAATCTTCTAATTAATTTTCCAACAAAATTTTGTTTAAAAAAGATGAATTTCCATCACAAGCATACAGCTATCTGCAATGTCCCTAGTATAGAATAAGGCATCTTTTCTCATTTGAAAAGCTATCAGAAGTGTCATCCCACAGGTAGGAGCAGATTGAAAAAGTTTCTTGATAGAGAGTATATAGAATACATTGCCTTGTATTAAAAATCTTAAATGTTTCACATTATATCAAGTGCAATTTCCTTCTCCAACTCCTAGGAGGTTTTGAAGCAGATAAATTTCAGAGTCTTGTCAAGCTACTATTTCTCAACAAAGTAACTGCTTATTTGACTTCTGAGACACAGCTCACTGCAATTTTTATCTTTGGTATAGTCTATATCTGTTAAAGTTCCACTTCAAAGTATGAAGTCACATTTAATCACAAATAATCAAGAAATTATGAAGGAAAAAAAAAAAAAAGATGTAGCATTTTGCTACTATGATTTATAATGTCAGTGAGTTTAGTACTCATGGAAATAAAACTGGATTTCAACATATCTGTCAATACACACTTCCACAGTACAGTGTTGAAGACATTCACAAGCCTTTGCCATTGGCACTATATGAGAATCAACACTGGGATGTACAGTAGGTTAACAGTCACAAATGTCTTCTCAGGGTATTTTGATGTAGTTGCGGGGAATGATTAAGTTGGAAATACTAACTTCTCTGTCCTTTTCACTTACAAATCAAAACAGCATGTGAACAAAGGCTACAGGGATTAAATAAAATATATTGACTGACAGTGTCATTAGGACCAACATTACACATATTTGGATTTGAAGAATCTATTTCTGCTTTGAAAATTGCAGAGTTTTATCGTAAAATATTTAAATCAATTGAGTTAGAGCTCTCTTACATCCTTCAACGACTGACAAATTTACTCTGGAAGAAGTTTGACTTTCATATATCTGTGTGACAATAGGAAAGTACTTTTGACCTCTGTGGGATTTCTCCCATTGGATATTTGTGACAGTACTGCCTGATCATTATATGGATCTGATAAAAATGTGCAAGACATAAATTGAAAATAAAAACAATTCCTTAGTTTTTTTCTGAGGTTTTGTGGAGATTTTTTTGCTACCCTTTATTTTATGTTCTGAATGTTGTTATTTTTTTTTAATATCATTATTGGGTTTTTTTTGATGATATATTTTTCTAGAATATAAATATTCTAAAATATTAAAAAATATTTTTTTTTAAGTGGCAGACAATTATTTATAATTTTTCAAACTTTAGAACCAGATATTTTGCTCTTTAATAAAAAGACTATTTAAAAGGCTTTTTTTAGGGGAAAAAAGGTTTTCCTTTCCTTTGCTATTTAGAGCTCTGACAAACAAAAGTAAATCAGCAGATATAGAATTATGCTGGTAATTGTTTCTCAAGTAACACAAAAATAAGAAGCATTACTAACACCCTTTCTTATTTTTCTTGTCTGTTTAAAGTGCGTGGTGTCATAGTTTTCTCCCATGAGAGGGACTTGAGAACCATCTGCACCTAATGCTGATCATCATTATAAAGAAGCAGCCTTTGTCAGGTTACAAAAGTTGCTACCTCTCCCAGAAATGTAGGAGTTCTGAGTGTTGAGGTTGACAAGTGTGGCGGTCCCACATGTCTGTAATGTCAGCAGAGGATGTGATGAGTGTGAATGATGATTGTGCAGTCATTATGTGATACCATCCAACATTGAGCAAGACCAGCTGGAGAGAAGAGTAGGTGGCCTGCAGGTCACAGTGACTGTCCATTGGAGTACATGAGGCTTGGGTAAATGGGGGCCCAGGGTGCTGGAGTCAGCACAGAAGGCCTTGGAGAGGATCCAGTCCCATTTGTAGGACGGGCTGTCTCTACGCCCTCTTATCAGAGTATGCACACCCTATGACTCACTAGACAAGAAACAGCTTGTCAAATGTCACTGGCACAGTGTCTGTGACTCAGGACTTTTGGAATACACCTTTGATTCATTTATGTTAATGTTACTCAACAAAATAGAAAGTTACTGCAACAGGGAGCTTTGCATTTCAGATTTGAACCTACATGACAACATTTTAAGTGGCGGGTTCTTGCTGTATTTAATTTTATGAAGTGATTCCCATCTATTTGAAGATTTGTTAATTAAGGGGAAAACTCGATTTAGACTGAGTGACTCTGGGAAGGACTGGGTTCAGATAAATCTAAATAGGAAACTTTTTGAAGATTATGGGAAATTGGAAAATAAAAGATGATGGAAAAGTGAGAAATCACAGTGTTCTATGTCATCTCTGGTCTCAGAGGCATTCACAGCCTGACTGTATAAAGCCCTGAGCAAACTGCTGTGGGCTGTTCAGCATAGAAAACAGCATGCCACCAGTACACAAGGAATCTTGCTACAAGAAGTCATGATGGAAACATTCTCCATAATTATTTTGGAATATAAAAAAACAGAACTGAAGGGTTTCTGACTGCACAGGTATTCACTGCAATGTATTGTGTACAGCTCATTGAAAGACTGCTGCAGAGACTAGCTTCAGAACAGGTAAGACTGCACTGAGCAAGGGATCTGGAGTGAAAAAGGCCAACAAAAAATCTCTTTTTAAGGGTTTTTTTGAAGCCAGTAACAGTGCTGTGCTTCTGCTGGGGGGATGGCAGCTTGTGAGCAGGCTGCTGAGAGAGCAGGGGTGGAGCTGGCACATAGCGGCACAAACACCCTACAAACATGTCATCACCCGCCCTTGAGCTTGGCACCTGGTGATAAGTTTTAAATAGCTTCGGGGAGAACAGAGCACACCAGGTGAGTAACCATTGTCGCTGCCCACTGAGAACAGGGAGGTTCAGCGAGTGAGCGCAGCCTGCACTGCCCATACAGTGTTGCAGCTGTGGGTGTAAGGGGTGGGTCAAGTGGTGAGGAGTGCAAGTGCTGTCCCTCTTTGCTTAGGAGACCGGCTTTCCTCTCGGCAGTCTCTGCGACTGCCAGCATAAACATGGTCTCCACCAGACAGTGGGCTTATTCTAAGATTGTGGCGACCCAGACGGAGGGCCTGCCCAGAAATGTAGCTATTCAGGTCTCCGGCTGCAGAGAGTGCCTGAGCCTGCTGCTGCCCAGGGAGGGTGGCAGGGATTCCATCTGTGTGAGGTGTGAGCAGGTGGATGAGCTGCTCAGTCTGGTAGTGGAACTCAAGGAGGAGGTGGAGAGACTAAGGGCCATCAGAGAGTGTGAGTGGGAGATTGACTGGTGGAGCGACTCGCTGGTGTTCCAGAGGGAAAGGTGCCAGGAAGATACCCCCAGAAGAGTGGTTGAACCCCTGCTCTGTCACAGTCAGACAGACATTACAGATGAGGAGGGTTGGAAGAGAATCCCAACTCGGTGTCACGGGAGCCCCCCCTGCCTGCTTACCCCACTTCCCCAGCTCCACTAAGCAACAGTTTTGAGATGCTGGAAATTGAAGGGGAGGTGAGTGGGGAGGCGATCGAGGATCTGCCTAGGAGGGAGCCTAAGGCGAGGCAGTCACCCTCAAGCCTTGAGACTGCCTCTGTCAGGAAAGAAAGAAAGGTGATCATGGAAAACTCCCAAAGTTGGTTAGGTCCACCGATTACTTTCCATTACTCATAGTTCAGGTGGGCAGTGATGAAATAGCTCAGAGAAGCCTGCAAACTATGAAAAGAGATTTCAGGGGTTTAGGGCATTTAGTTCAAGGAGTGGGAGTGCAAGTGATCTTTTGTTCTGTAACTTCAGGGGCAGTGAAGGACACGGAGCAGGCTTAGAAAGTACAAGTGATGAATAATTGGCTCAGAGGCTGGTGTTGAGGCAGAAACTTTGGGTTCTTTGATCATGGGGCAGTTTACTCAGCCCCTAGCCTATTGTCCGTGAATGGTACCCACCTATCTCAAAGGGGGAAAAGAATCCTAGTGCAGAAGCTAGCAGTGCTCATCAAAAGAGCTTTAAACTAGCTACGACAGGGGAAGGGGACAAAACGGCTCACCAGAGATGAGCCTAGGGGAACCATGCTTGAGCTGGAGGTGAGGCAGATGACTCAGCTGAAATGCATTTACACTAATGCACGCAGCATGGGCAACAAGCAGGAGGAGCTGGAAGCAATTGTTTGGCAGGCTAACTATGACCTAATTGCTATTACTGAAACATGGTGGGACCACTCCTATGACTGGAAGGCTGTGATGGATGGCTACAAGCTCTTCGGAAGGAATAGATGAGGAAGGAAGGGTAGTGGTGTGGCTCTTTATATTGAAGAGTGTTTTGATGTTGAAGAGCTTGGGGTTGGGAATGATGAAGTTGAGTGTCTATGGATAAGGACTGGGGGGAAGGCCTGTAGGGGCGACATCTTGGTGGGGGTCTGTTATAGACTGCCTAAGCAGGATGAAGAGAAGGAGGAGGCATTCTATGAGCAGCTTGCAGAAGTTGTGTGATCGCCAGTGCTCATTCTCATGGGAGACTTCAACTTCCCTCATATATGTTGGAAATATAATACAGCACAAAGGAAGCAGACCAGGAGGTTTCTAGAGTGTGTGGAAGATAGCTTCCTTACACAGCTGGTACGAGAGCCTACCAGGGGTGGCCTGCTAGACCTGCTCTTCACTAATAGAGAAGGACTGGTGGGAGATGTGAAGGTTGGGGACTGTCTTTGGCAGAGCCACCATGAAATTGTAGAATTCTCTATCCTTGGAGATGTCAGAAGGGTGACTAGCAAAACTTCCAGAGGGCAGACTTCGACCTGTTCAGGACGCTTGTTGCAGGGGTCCCTTGGGAGTCGCTCCTTAAGGGTAAAGAGGTCCAGGAAGCCGGGACTCTCCTCAAGATGGAAATCTTAAAGGCACAAAAACAGGGTGCTCCTGAATGCCGTAAGGCGAGCTGAAGGGGCAGAAGACCGGTGTGGATGAACCAGGAACTATTGTTGAGACTCCAGAAGAAAAAGAGTCTATGTCCTCTGGAAGAGGGGACAGGCTACTTGGGGAGATTACAAAGAATTTGCTAAGGTTTGCAGGGAGGAAGTTAGGAAGGCAAAAGCCCAACTTGAACTCAGATTGGCCACTGCAGTAAAAGAGAATAAGAAATCCTTTTGCAAATATATCAACAGTAAGAGAAGAACCAAGGAGAATTTCTGTCTTTTACTTGATGCAGTGGGGAATGTGACCACTGAGAATAAGGAGAAGGCTGAGGTCCCCAACGCCTTCTTTACATCTGCCTTTAATGGGCAGATCAGTTATCCTCAGGGCACTTTATGACCTGATCTGGAAGTCTGAGATGCTATGCAGAATACAGCCCCAGTAATTCAGGTGGAGACAGAGAGCTCCTCCTCCATCTGGACTATCACAAGTCCATGGGACCAGATGGACTCCACCCTAGGGTGCTGAGGGAGCTGGCGGGAGTGATTGTTGAGCTGCTCTCTGCCATCTACCAGCGCTCCTGGTTATCTGGAGAGGTCCCAGAGGTTTGGAGGCTTGCCGATGTGACTCCCATCTACAAGAAGGGCTGTAAGGAGGATCCGGGGAACTACAGGCTGTCAGCCTGACCTCAGTACCAGGGAAAGTTATGGAGCAATTCATCTTGGGTGAGATCACACGGCACGTACGTGGCATCCAGGGGATCAGGCCCAGCCAGCACGGGTTCATGAAAGGCAGGTCGTGCTTGACCAACCCCATCTCCTTCTACGACTGGGTGACCAGACTGGTAGATGAGGGAAAGGCTGTTGATGTAGTCTACCTAGACTTCAGCAAAGCCTTTGACACAGTCTCTCACAGTATTCTCCTGGGGAAACTGGCTGCAGGTGGCCTGGACAGGTATATATACCCTTCTTTGGGTAAGGAACTGGCTAGAGGACCATGCCCAGTGGGCAGTGGTTACTGGAGTTAAGTCCAGCAGGTGACCCATTTCAAGCGGTGTCCCTCAGGGGTTGGTACTGGGGCCCATCTTGTTTAATATCTATGACTTAATGAGGGGATTGAGTGTACCCTCAGTAAGTTTGCAGATGACACCAAGTTAGGAGGTGGTGTTGATCTGCCTGAGGGTAGGGAGGCCCTGCAGAGGGATCTAGATAAGCTGGATTGCTGGGCTGAGGTGAATGGGATGAGGTTCCACAAGGCCAAGTGCCGAGTCCTGCACTTTGGACACAATAACCCCATGCAGCGCTATACGCTTGGGGCTGAGTCGCTGAATGACTGTGAAGAGGAAAGGGACCTGGGGATGTTGGTTGATGCTCGGCTGAACATGAGCTGACAGTGTGCCCAGGTGGCCAAGAGGGCCAGTGCCATCCTGGCCTGCCTTAGAAATAGTGTGACCACCAGGAGCAGGGAGGTAATCATCCCCCTCTACTCAGCACTGGTGAGGCCACACCTCGAGTATTTTGTTCAGTTTTGGACCCCTCACTACAAGAAAGACATTGAGGCCCCGGAACGTGTCCAGAGAAGGGCAACAAAACTGGTGAGGGGTCTGGAGCACAAGTCTTATGTAGAGTGGCTGAGGGAGCTGGGATTGTCTAGTCTGGAGAAGAGGAGGCTCAGAAGAGACCTTACGGACCTCATCAACTTCCTGAAGGGAGGTTGTGATGAAGAGGGGTTTGGCCTCTTCTCCCAGCCAACAAGCAGGACCCGAGGAAATGGCCACAAGTTGCGCCAGTGGAGGTTTAGGTTAGACATAAGGAAAAACTTCTTCTCTCAGAGAGTGGTCAGGCACTGGAATGGCCTGCCCAGGGAGGTGGTGGAGTCGCCGTCCCTGGCAGTGTTCAAGAGGCATCTGAATGAGGAGCTATGAGATACGGTTTAGTGCTTACGGTAGCAATGGTAATGGGAGGATGATTGGACTAGATGATCTTGCAGGTCGTTTCCAACCTTGTGATTCTATGATTCTATGTACAGAGACATGCTGTAGGCTGAGAAAGCTGAAGACAGCCTTAAATTTGAAAATACTCAGATGGCTGCATAAAGGATTGTTCTAATACATTAACTTAGGCTTTGATGAGCTTCAAATAAGAATTTTTTTGAGTGGGTACATTTTGTTGTACTTGGGTGTTGTACTTGCCTTTTCAAATTATTTTAAAAGATGTAAAGTCTGGATTTTGTACAGGAAGACTTGAATCGCTCTTTAATGGCTTAAATCTAAATTTTTATTCTGCCCTTTTCAATCCAAAGCTGCAGAGTCTTGAAGTCTGAGAAGTCCAAGGATGTCTTTCATTTCTTTTGTTAAAGTATGGATTTCATGAAGAGAGCAGCAAATATGCTTTTTGACATTAAGAGACTTCGATTACGAGGATGTTTCAGGGCCAATTCTTTAATCTTCTGAGAAGATTCTCTTGATGACTCAGATTATAAGGATAGATCTCATTTACTGATCAGTTCAAGCAGACTCAATTTCTGGTACTATATAATCTTTCTAACAGAAGAGTTTAAGGAGATGAAATATAAAATAGATAGTTAATTATGAATATAGAGAAACTGCCTGAATTAAATGAGAATTGTTCCCTATGAGCAGGAAAGCTTTAAAAGTTGAAATATGAAACATTTTTTTAATAATCAATCTTTTAAAATGGAAGCGAATCAAATGGAAATTCACCTGAAAGTTACATGGAGAACTCCACAGGATGTGTATACTCAGTATTGAAGATTCCTATGGACCTTTACACATATATGCTAAGAAAAATGGAAGTGTAAAAATATAAAAGCTGTATTAAGCAGTGGGATTTCAACACTGCCTGAAAACTTACCCAACTTTTTCTATTTACCAACTTTCATTAAATGTAAAAGAGATTAAATAAATATTTCCTAGAAGAGTCTGCATTCAGATGATTGTCTTTCCTTTTTCTGGGAAGTGAGGAGTATTTACAAGATATAGATCATTGTATAAAATGCATATATAAATGCAGTGGAGCAACTTTTACTCATGCAAACATCTTTTTTTCTTTTTATAGATATATATAAATGTCTATCTTATAAATTATACATAATTTAAATATTTGTGTGTATATATAATACATAACTTATATGTTATATATATTATATATGTTATATATATATATATAATTTGTATGATATAAATATTATGTATATGTAGAGATACACCAGGCATTCAGAAATTCAGCTGCATCCACTGTTTGCTTGTTGCCTTCTCCTTGCCTTTGTACCGTTGAAATAAAGGCTTTAGAGGACAGCTGACATTTCATTATCTTAAGAAGACATTGTGTTTTTTATTGTTGTATCCCAACAGTTCAACAGACATCTATGACTGTTACACAGACATGTAGGTTGGTAAATCTGAAGCAATAGCAGAATGTGACAGTAGACCTTCTCATTCTCTCTCCCCCTCTTGTAGCCTTACTAATGAAGAGTCAGAGTCTACTTTGAAGGGCTGCTTGTCAATCCATCACTGCCTGTGAGGATTCTCCCTACATGGACCCTCTTCAAAGATGCTCACTTTTGTGTAGGAAATTTTTGCTTTCAGGTGGATGGAAACAGCAAAATATAATATGATTCAAAGAGCATTTTGGTGATGTGGATCAGCCAGACATAAAGACAGCACATATAGAAATGTTGTGAATGATCTGTTTGCAGAGATGTAAATGATCACCTTGAACATTACATAATTGAAAGGTTTCTGGTTTTTTTTTTGTTTGTTTTTTGTGTGTTTTTTTAACATAAATCACTGCAAGTCTATTGTGAAAATCCCAAATGCTACAACATGCATATGTGACAAGCTGTTATGCAGCAGCAAAGCTGTATTGCTATGAAATTATTTCTAGTTAAGCAATTGTTATGTATATTTTCATTTAGAGAGCATATTGAGAGACAAAACAATACACTGGGAAATCCTCTCTGAATGGAAATGGTTAGAGATGTGCTAAGCAGAAAAAGGCCCAGTACCTATACCCTTTCATCTGCCTTTCATGGAGATGCTACTCACATTTTGCTGGGATAGCTGAGCTTTTCCCCTTCTGGCACAGACTGGGAAGCGTGCCTTAACTTGTGAAATTGAGGGGAAGATGTAATGGGAAAAGAACACCTTATAACAATCCTGCAGCTCTTGACCTTATCTTCAACAGATATTGACAAAAAGAAGCTGTGTCTCAATACATTAACTACTGATCATGACAGCAGTCTGTCATATGAACTTTCCCTTCCTCCATATCCTCTACAGGTCCACAAGGCTGTATAGTGTAATCCTGTTAATACAATTTAGGGGAAACCAGTTGGACTTACAGATGCTCATTTTTGTGGTAGAAAAGGAGAAATGGTAACTAGGAGCAAGAAGTTTTCATACAGACTGGATATTGTACTGAAACTGTGGCACTCAGTTTATATTTTCAACTTCACAAAGTGTTATATATATATTATATAATCTATTAGCACTATTACAAATATGCGCGTAATCTCTTATGCTAACAAACTTGACAGAAATAAGGAGTTGAACAGAGAAAGATTTGCTTTTAATTTAATATGTGTATTTGAGCATTCAGAACTATGAAGTTATTTCTATCCTGCAGATGCTAGAAAGTGAATAGCTGTTTCAGTAGTCTTTTTATCAGGGATGCTAGTAACCTCATGCTGAGAACAGGGGAAGTGTTTCTTCAGCTGCTACAAAGGTGACAAAGAAACAGTATGTGCTTTGAGAACATTAAAATAATAGTAATCAATGATATTACACCTTGAATACATAGGTCTTACCTTGCTTTGCAAAGGTCTCTAGACTTCATTTGTATTCCTAGAAATGTAGGATAATAGTCCTGAGAGTTACAAGGAAGCTTCCCAGAACAGCCCATCAGACAGGTAAAAAATGAAATTCTAGTTATCTTGCATTTTTTTTTAATTTATTCTCTGATCCTATTTTGAACAGATAACTTTCCAAATATACAAGTTATTCCATAAAGTCTGTGACAAAAATAAATAAATAAATAAATAAAAAATACAGGATTAATAGGAGTTGGAGAAAGACTCCTGAATGAGCAAATTCTGATTCTTCTTGTATTGGATATTTTTCTCACAGTCCTTCAATCCAACCAAGATCCTTCCGTCATGGGATAGCTTATAATTCTCACAGCCATGTTTAGCTGATGAAAAAAATTATCCCAAAATGTAGTTTTCCATAGGGTGACCGAAAATTTTTTGGCAGAGATGAAAGTCTCATAAGGACAAGTTGCGTGAAGTGAAAAAATCTATTCAGAAAGCTTTCTGATTGCTTCCATGTGAAGTTCCTAGAATCTTTCCCAAAATCTATCTTAAAGAGAATTCCCTAAATTTAGAAACTGTAAGTTTTTCCACTGGAATATAATCATGCACGCTGAAGTTCATGACTAACAGAGAAAAAACCACCCCAGATGTTCAGCCTAAAAGTTTTCTGGTTGTCCTTTGTCTAGGGTTGGGGCACAGTGAGGAGGAATTTGGAATATGTTCAAAACAGATAATCCTTGAAGTAACTTTTAGTGAGCTGAGCCTCTGAACTGAGCACCTTGAAGAGAGCAAGGTATTGTGTAATTGTTTGGTATTGTAGATTCTTAGCTGTAAGCTGGAGAATGTGCAAAAAACTAGACGCAAGCAGTTTTCACCTCAGGCTCTCCTGGTAGCTGTCTGATCTGCACTTAGAGGAAGGTGACAGAAAGGTCATCATGGAAGCTTCCCAGCGACTTTCTTCTGTAAACAGAAAACACACTGCTGAGACTGATGACACAGATATAGGAGTAAGTTATAAACTGATATACAAAATGGACCTTATAANTTTTTCTTTGTAATTTTCCATAAATATATATATGGACAAACTGGACATATTAGACACTAGTACAGGCCTGGAATAGAAGTTAATGAGCAAAAATGCATTTAAATACAATGTAATGCAGTTCATAAGCATTTTACAGGATTAATATACATTATGAACAATGAATTTTGTCAGGTCAAAAAAGCATTTGGCATCTAGAAAGAAAATGTTATCATCCACCCAGATCTCTTTGGAACATAAATAGCACCTCTAGCTAATAATTGATTGTCAAAACAAAACAAAAAGTTTAGCCAATATATTCAAGTAAAAACCATACAGTATTGCAAAATACAAAAAGGAAGAAAAAAAATATTAGCCAACAACAGTGGCAACTGCATGTTGAATTATTGCATAGGAATACCAAGTTCTATTAGTAGACCACAGACATGGTGAACTTTCCAAGTAAGCCAGAATTGGAAAATACATCTGTGTCACAGATCAGTAAGGGTATTTACGTAAGTGCTTTATGTACCACTCTGAAAAATTTCTTAAAAGAATAATTAAGGTAATACTTCTTAAGAGTCAGAGAGAAATGTAGGCATTTCACAGACTTGCCTACCTGCAGACAGAACAAAAACAATATGTGGAAAATGTATTAAAAATTGCCACTGTTTTTATAATTTAATGTTCTGGAGAGTTTCCCACAATAATTTAATTGGAATAGTGTTTGCAGAGCCTTCAGTTTCCTCATTTTCCATAGTTTTTACAAGAATATCTTGTCTGTCAATATCTCATATGATCTTGTAGTACATACTACAGTGTTGAAAAATCAGTCTACATTTCACATTCTGTTCAGAGATCACACAGATAATATTTTCAGAGCAAAAACAATCAACCAACCACTCCACCCTCAGTGGAGGAGTTCTAGCCTAACAATGAAAATTCTCAGTGAATTTAGGTTAACTTTTAATTGAGTCATGCTTGAAATATCAGTGTTATGAAATAATGAAGTTTTCTGAATGAATTTCTGGTATAAATAAAACCATCAGAAACTGAAAAATAATACTTTGCCATTGTAAAAAATTTCTACATTGTTCTATCATTTGCTGAAATCTTTTATCTGCTTACAAGTGTGTGTCATTTATTAGGCACAATATGCAACTTACTCTAAAACATTATATATATTTTATATATACATAAATATATATAATATATATAAATTAGAGTTTTATATATAGGGGAATACATATATACACACATACACACATACAGATATGTATTCCCTTATATATATATTTATATATACACTTCCAAAAGACACAAATCACTTTCTAAGAAAATAATAAAAATGAAGATTATAAACTGCTGAAAGAAGGCTTGAAAGGAAAACAGATATTCTCTTTAGGAGTTAAAGAGTTTTGTTCGGATATTTATTTAAATATATCCTATCTATTTATAATTTACATTCAGAAGGTTTTTTTTTGTTTGTTTTTGCTTTTTGTTTTTGCTTATTTACATAGACTAAAATAATAGATATTGTGCGTTAATTTAGAGACTGATTCACTACGCATATTATGTAGGCATAACTAAATTTGCCAGTTGCAATAAATCCTGCATTTGTTGCCTTGTATCTGACATTCCTGAGATTTGATATGGAGAAAGTAAGGCTGAAGCTTCCACTGAAGCCACATCACTTCCAAAGTCTGATAAAGCTTGTCTGATTGTTTGTTTATGTTGACTTCAGTGGACTTTGTGGACTGTTCTAGAAGGCAAGAATGGTTTGTAGACTAAACAAAAGAGTATATTTGATGAAACAATTCTCTCTCTTTTTTTTTTTTTTTTTTTTTTTTTTTCAGGACCAACGATCATTATTTCTTGTCCCCAGTGGAGTATTTTGTGACCAGCTTCCCCAGCTGTCCTGACAAAAGAGAAGGAAAGCTAAAATTTGTGTTCAATTCTGTATTTCCAAAAAAACTTTTCCCCCTTCCTTCTTTTCTTTCTTTCTTTCTCTCTTTCTTTCTTTCTTTCTTTCTTTCTTTCTTTCTTTCTTTCTTTCTTTCTTTCTTTCTTTCTTTCTTTCTTTCTTTCTTNAATGCACGCAGCATGGGCAACAAGCAGGAGGAGCTGGAAGCAATTGTTTGGCAGGCTAACTATGACCTAATTGCTATTACTGAAACATGGTGGGACCACTCCTATGACTGGAAGGCTGTGATGGATGGCTACAAGCTCTTCGGAAGGAATAGATGAGGAAGGAAGGGTAGTGGTGTGGCTCTTTATATTGAAGAGTGTTTTGATGTTGAAGAGCTTGGGGTTGGGAATGATGAAGTTGAGTGTCTATGGATAAGGACTGGGGGGAAGGCCTGTAGGGGCGACATCTTGGTGGGGGTCTGTTATAGACTGCCTAAGCAGGATGAAGAGAAGGAGGAGGCATTCTATGAGCAGCTTGCAGAAGTTGTGTGATCGCCAGTGCTCATTCTCATGGGAGACTTCAACTTCCCTCATATATGTTGGAAATATAATACAGCACAAAGGAAGCAGACCAGGAGGTTTCTAGAGTGTGTGGAAGATAGCTTCCTTACACAGCTGGTACGAGAGCCTACCAGGGGTGGCCTGCTAGACCTGCTCTTCACTAATAGAGAAGGACTGGTGGGAGATGTGAAGGTTGGGGACTGTCTTTGGCAGAGCCACCATGAAATTGTAGAATTCTCTATCCTTGGAGATGTCAGAAGGGTGACTAGCAAAACTTCCAGAGGGCAGACTTCGACCTGTTCAGGACGCTTGTTGCAGGGGTCCCTTGGGAGTCGCTCCTTAAGGGTAAAGAGGTCCAGGAAGCCGGGACTCTCCTCAAGATGGAAATCTTAAAGGCACAAAAACAGGGTGCTCCTGAATGCCGTAAGGCGAGCTGAAGGGGCAGAAGACCGGTGTGGATGAACCAGGAACTATTGTTGAGACTCCAGAAGAAAAAGAGTCTATGTCCTCTGGAAGAGGGGACAGGCTACTTGGGGAGATTACAAAGAATTTGCTAAGGTTTGCAGGGAGGAAGTTAGGAAGGCAAAAGCCCAACTTGAACTCAGATTGGCCACTGCAGTAAAAGAGAATAAGAAATCCTTTTGCAAATATATCAACAGTAAGAGAAGAACCAAGGAGAATTTCTGTCTTTTACTTGATGCAGTGGGGAATGTGACCACTGAGAATAAGGAGAAGGCTGAGGTCCCCAACGCCTTCTTTACATCTGCCTTTAATGGGCAGATCAGTTATCCTCAGGGCACTTTATGTCCTGATCTGGAAGTCTGAGATGCTATGCAGAATACAGCCCCAGTAATTCAGGTGGAGACAGAGAGCTCCTCCTCCATCTGGACTATCACAAGTCCATGGGACCAGATGGACTCCACCCTAGGGTGCTGAGGGAGCTGGCGGGAGTGATTGTTGAGCTGCTCTCTGCCATCTACCAGCGCTCCTGGTTATCTGGAGAGGTCCCAGAGGTTTGGAGGCTTGCCGATGTGACTCCCATCTACAAGAAGGGCTGTAAGGAGGATCCGGGGAACTACAGGCTGTCAGCCTGACCTCAGTACCAGGGAAAGTTATGGAGCAATTCATCTTGGGTGAGATCACACGGCACGTACGTGGCATCCAGGGGATCAGGCCCAGCCAGCACGGGTTCATGAAAGGCAGGTCGTGCTTGACCAACCCCATCTCCTTCTACGACTGGGTGACCAGACTGGTAGATGAGGGAAAGGCTGTTGATGTAGTCTACCTAGACTTCAGCAAAGCCTTTGACACAGTCTCTCACAGTATTCTCCTGGGGAAACTGGCTGCAGGTGGCCTGGACAGGTATATATACCCTTCTTTGGGTAAGGAACTGGCTAGAGGACCATGCCCAGTGGGCAGTGGTTACTGGAGTTAAGTCCAGCAGGTGACCCATTTCAAGCGGTGTCCCTCAGGGGTTGGTACTGGGGCCCATCTTGTTTAATATCTATGACTTGATGAGGGGATTGAGTGTACCCTCAGTAAGTTTGCAGATGACACCAAGTTAGGAGGTGGTGTTGATCTGCCTGAGGGTAGGGAGGCCCTGCAGAGGGATCTAGATAAGCTGGATTGCTGGGCTGAGGTGAATGGGATGAGGTTCCACAAGGCCAAGTGCCGAGTCCTGCACTTTGGCCACAATAACCCCATGCAGCGCTATACGCTTGGGGCTGAGTCGCTGAATGACTGTGAAGAGGAAAGGGACCTGGGGATGTTGGTTGATGCTCGGCTGAACATGAGCTGACAGTGTGCCCAGGTGGCCAAGAGGGCCAGTGCCATCCTGGCCTGCCTTAGAAATAGTGTGACCACCAGGAGCAGGTGATCATCCCCCTCTACTCAGCACTGGTGAGGCCACACCTCGAGTATTTTGTTCAGTTTTGGACCCCTCACTACAAGAAAGACATTGAGGCCCCGGAACGTGTCCAGAGAAGGGCAACAAAACTGGTGAGGGGTCTGGAGCACAAGTCTTATGTAGAGTGGCTGAGGGAGCTGGGATTGTCTAGTCTGGAGAAGAGGAGGCTCAGAAGAGACCTTACGGACCTCATCAACTTCCTGAAGGGAGGTTGTGATGAAGAGGGGTTTGGCCTCTTCTCCCAGCCAACAAGCAGGACCCGAGGAAATGGCCACAAGTTGCGCCAGTGGAGGTTTAGGTTAGACATAAGGAAAAACTTCTTCTCTCAGAGAGTGGTCAGGCACTGGAATGGCCTGCCCAGGGAGGTGGTGGAGTCGCCGTCCCTGGCAGTGTTCAAGAGGCATCTGAATGAGGAGCTATGAGATACGGTTTAGTGCTTACGGTAGCAATGGTAATGGGAGGATGATTGGACTAGATGATCTTGCAGGTCGTTTCCAACCTTGTGATTCTATGATTCTATGTACAGAGACATGCTGTAGGCTGAGAAAGCTGAAGACAGCCTTAAATTTGAAAATACTCAGATGGCTGCATAAAGGATTGTTCTAATACATTAACTTAGGCTTTGATGAGCTTCAAATAAGAATTTTTTTGAGTGGGTACATTTTGTTGTACTTGGGTGTTGTACTTGCCTTTTCAAATTATTTTAAAAGATGTAAAGTCTGGATTTTGTACAGGAAGACTTGAATCGCTCTTTAATGGCTTAAATCTAAATTTTTATTCTGCCCTTTTCAATCCAAAGCTGCAGAGTCTTGAAGTCTGAGAAGTCCAAGGATGTCTTTCATTTCTTTTGTTAAAGTATGGATTTCATGAAGAGAGCAGCAAATATGCTTTTTGACATTAAGAGACTTCGATTACGAGGATGTTTCAGGGCCAATTCTTTAATCTTCTGAGAAGATTCTCTTGATGACTCAGATTATAAGGATAGATCTCATTTACTGATCAGTTCAAGCAGACTCAATTTCTGGTACTATATAATCTTTCTAACAGAAGAGTTTAAGGAGATGAAATATAAAATAGATAGTTAATTATGAATATAGAGAAACTGCCTGAATTAAATGAGAATTGTTCCCTATGAGCAGGAAAGCTTTAAAAGTTGAAATATGAAACATTTTTTTAATAATCAATCTTTTAAAATGGAAGCGAATCAAATGGAAATTCACCTGAAAGTTACATGGAGAACTCCACAGGATGTGTATACTCAGTATTGAAGATTCCTATGGACCTTTACACATATATGCTAAGAAAAATGGAAGTGTAAAAATATAAAAGCTGTATTAAGCAGTGGGATTTCAACTCTGCCTGAAAACTTACCCAACTTTTTCTATTTACCAACTTTCATTAAATGTAAAAGAGATTAAATAAATATTTCCTAGAAGAGTCTGCATTCAGATGATTGTCTTTCCTTTTTCTGGGAAGTGAGGAGTATTTACAAGATATAGATCATTGTATAAAATGCATATATAAATGCAGTGGAGCAACTTTTACTCATGCAAACATCTTTTTTTCTTTTTATAGATATATATAAATGTCTATCTTATAAATTATACATAATTTAAATATTTGTGTGTATATATAATACATAACTTATATGTTATATATATTATATATGTTATATATATATATATAATTTGTATGATATAAATATTATGTATATGTAGAGATACACCAGGCATTCAGAAATTCAGCTGCATCCACTGTTTGCTTGTTGCCTTCTCCTTGCCTTTGTACCGTTGAAATAAAGGCTTTAGAGGACAGCTGACATTTCATTATCTTAAGAAGACATTGTGTTTTTTATTGTTGTATCCCAACAGTTCAACAGACATCTATGACTGTTACACAGACATGTAGGTTGGTAAATCTGAAGCAATAGCAGAATGTGACAGTAGACCTTCTCATTCTCTCTCCCCCTCTTGTAGCCTTACTAATGAAGAGTCAGAGTCTACTTTGAAGGGCTGCTTGTCAATCCATCACTGCCTGTGAGGATTCTCCCTACATGGACCCTCTTCAAAGATGCTCACTTTTGTGTAGGAAATTTTTGCTTTCAGGTGGATGGAAACAGCAAAATATAATATGATTCAAAGAGCATTTTGGTGATGTGGATCAGCCAGACATAAAGACAGCACATATAGAAATGTTGTGAATGATCTGTTTGCAGAGATGTAAATGATCACCTTGAACATTACATAATTGAAAGGTTTCTGGTTTTTTTTTTGTTTGTTTTTTGTGTGTTTTTTTAACATAAATCACTGCAAGTCTATTGTGAAAATCCCAAATGCTACAACATGCATATGTGACAAGCTGTTATGCAGCAGCAAAGCTGTATTGCTATGAAATTATTTCTAGTTAAGCAATTGTTATGTATATTTTCATTTAGAGAGCATATTGAGAGACAAAACAATACACTGGGAAATCCTCTCTGAATGGAAATGGTTAGAGATGTGCTAAGCAGAAAAAGGCCCAGTACCTATACCCTTTCATCTGCCTTTCATGGAGATGCTACTCACATTTTGCTGGGATAGCTGAGCTTTTCCCCTTCTGGCACAGACTGGGAAGCGTGCCTTAACTTGTGAAATTGAGGGGAAGATGTAATGGGAAAAGAACACCTTATAACAATCCTGCAGCTCTTGACCTTATCTTCAACAGATATTGACAAAAAGAAGCTGTGTCTCAATACATTAACTACTGATCATGACAGCAGTCTGTCATATGAACTTTCCCTTCCTCCATATCCTCTACAGGTCCACAAGGCTGTATAGTGTAATCCTGTTAATACAATTTAGGGGAAACCAGTTGGACTTACAGATGCTCATTTTTGTGGTAGAAAAGGAGAAATGGTAACTAGGAGCAAGAAGTTTTCATACAGACTGGATATTGTACTGAAACTGTGGCACTCAGTTTATATTTTCAACTTCACAAAGTGTTATATATATATTATATAATCTATTAGCACTATTACAAATATGCGCGTAATCTCTTATGCTAACAAACTTGACAGAAATAAGGAGTTGAACAGAGAAAGATTTGCTTTTAATTTAATATGTGTATTTAAGCATTCAGAACTATGAAGTTATTTCTATCCTGCAGATGCTAGAAAGTGAATAGCTGTTTCAGTAGTCTTTTTATCAGGGATGCTAGTAACCTCATGCTGAGAACAGGGGAAGTGTTTCTTCAGCTGCTACAAAGGTGACAAAGAAACAGTATGTGCTTTGAGAACATTAAAATAATAGTAATCAATGATATTACACCTTGAATACATAGGTCTTACCTTGCTTTGCAAAGGTCTCTAGACTTCATTTGTATTCCTAGAAATGTAGGATAATAGTCCTGAGAGTTACAAGGAAGCTTCCCAGAACAGCCCATCAGACAGGTAAAAAATGAAATTCTAGTTATCTTGCATTTTTTTTTAATTTATTCTCTGATCCTATTTTGAACAGATAACTTTCCAAATATACAAGTTATTCCATAAAGTCTGTGACAAAAATAAATAAATAAATAAATAAAAAATACAGGATTAATAGGAGTTGGAGAAAGACTCCTGAATGAGCAAATTCTGATTCTTCTTGTATTGGATATTTTTCTCACAGTCCTTCAATCCAACCAAGATCCTTCCGTCATGGGATAGCTTATAATTCTCACAGCCATGTTTAGCTGATGAAAAAAATTATCCCAAAATGTAGTTTTCCATAGGGTGACCGAAAATTTTTTGGCAGAGATGAAAGTCTCATAAGGACAAGTTGCGTGAAGTGAAAAAATCTATTCAGAAAGCTTTCTGATTGCTTCCATGTGAAGTTCCTAGAATCTTTCCCAAAATCTATCTTAAAGAGAATTCCCTAAATTTAGAAACTGTAAGTTTTTCCACTGGAATATAATCATGCACGCTGAAGTTCATGACTAACAGAGAAAAAACCACCCCAGATGTTCAGCCTAAAAGTTTTCTGGTTGTCCTTTGTCTAGGGTTGGGGCACAGTGAGGAGGAATTTGGAATATGTTCAAAACAGATAATCCTTGAAGTAACTTTTAGTGAGCTGAGCCTCTGAACTGAGCACCTTGAAGAGAGCAAGGTATTGTGTAATTGTTTGGTATTGTAGATTCTTAGCTGTAAGCTGGAGAATGTGCAAAAAACTAGACGCAAGCAATTTTCACCTCAGGCTCTCCTGGTAGCTGTCTGATCTGCACTTAGAGGAAGGTGACAGAAAGGTCATCATGGAAGCTTCCCAGCGACTTTCTTCTGTAAACAGAAAACACACTGCTGAGACTGATGACACAGATATAGGAGTAAGTTATAAACTGATAAACAAAATGGACCTTAAAAATGGTTCCAAACTTTGTTCACCTTACTGTTGATTCCCTGCAGCAACTACCAAATTTCAAACAGTCCACAGGCTGAAAACTCATGTTAATTTCAAATTCTTGAAGGCTGTTAAGCATTTTATACTTTTCAGAACCTGCAACTATATGCTTCTGTTAACAGCCCTCTGCCTGCTGCACTGAATCTCCAGGTTACTGTGGCTGTTGTTAAAGCAGAGTTTAGGAATTAGTTTTTAGTATCTTTTTGCTTTATCTCAGAATTGAGAGCATTTAGTGACACTGTTAATGTGAGAAATATTCTGCGAGAATGATTAACTGTTTTGGAAAACAATTGCTACTTTGGGGCACTATTTCCCATATTTATTTTTTAAACTTCTGTATCTAGACAGTAATTCCACATTTTTGGACTTGAAGATAGGATAAATATTAATTGTGTGAGGTCGTCATTTTGAATCAACTCAGACTATTCCTTTGATACAACAAATCCAGCATCCATTTAAATACAAAAAAGTGGATTGTGGATTTTATTAATATCCCAAAATAAAATGTTTTGTTTGCAATATACGTCAGCCAAGTAAAAAGAGGGAGATCATCAATGCCAGCCTACTTTTTTTTCAGTCTTTCAAAAGTGATGAATACTGTATCATTTCAAACCAGTGCATTTCCTACAATATTATCCAAACACAATTCTGTAGGATTGTTTGGTTAAAGAATATCAAAATACTTTCTCATTGGTGCTCTTTCCCTCTGCATTTTTTTTTTAATTTTTTATTTTTGCTGTTGGAAGAGTTGGAGTGCAGATGCTAGAGTGCCTCCATATAAAATGGAACAAAAGATTACTAGTCTCTGTGGCAGAAAAAATTACATGGAAGAGAAGACAGCAAATCACTCACTAATCCCCAACAGCTTTAGAAGCGGAAATCATGCATTCATTCATGTCTGACAGAAGAAAGAAGTGAATCTGTCTGTCTATATAAATAAATAATGTGATCATTTATGAATCCTGTTGTTTAATAAATGGTGTCTAAGTCTACCTTTGTTTCCATTCAGAAGGTCCAAAACAGAATTGAGAACATTTGTTTTCTAATTAAGGCAAAGAAATACTTCTTTTCTGAAGGAAATGAAAAAAAATAAATTCAATCTCAACCATTTTTCCTCAATTATTCAGTTCAACGATGGAACTGAATAATTACACTGCCTAACTACTACTCATCTATCATTCAGGCAAAACTGGAATTGCAGTTATTAATCAAAGTATATTATGATGGTAGGCAAAATGAATCACTGCTCCTCCAAAATAAACTTTTTGTCAGTGAAAACTGATGCATGTGACACTTCAGAAAATATTGCCATTTCTTTTAGTACTCCTATGGCTTTAGATTTTTCAAGTACCATTTCTGAAGATACTTATTTTGAGGAAAATATGACTACATCAAATTTAGGGATTTCTTAACCAGATTTTGTAAGACAAATCTTTCAATTCCTATTTGGTTTCAATTTCTTTTAATGGAAACTTTTTGAAGTTTTAAGATGTTTGAATAACTCACACTTTTAAAATATTTCTTATGGCATTGTACTCTGAATTTCGAAAACAATTTAAATTATTTTATTAAATATAGCCTTTTTGTAGGATCCCACAAATGTTGGTGAGAACAATAAAAAACAGATTGTGTTAATAAACTGCTGTCTGAATTAAATTAAGAAATAAGAAAAATTGTATTAGCAAGTTGCTCGTTCCAGTTCATAGACATTCAAGAACTATATAGGGTTGGTATAAATGGCACCAGAGATTTCTAGAGTCACAACAAATCTCCAAAAATTTTACACAGAAAATAAAACTCTCAGGTGATTCTTTGCAGCTGTACAATTTCTAGGAGGAATCTATATGCATATAATTAAAGTAAGAAAAGAAAATAAGCATATAAGAAGAAAGAATCTTCATAGATTTTGTGAGAAAACAGAACCTTGTGAGATACTGATGGACAGGATTGCATATGAGTGAAAAGTGTGCTGTGACAGGCAAAAAAGCCAGCTTGTACCCTGTGCATCAGGCCCAGTTCTGCTGGTCAAGGGAAGAGATTATTCTGCTTTGCTCTGTGCTGGTGAAGCCTCACCTCAAGTACTGCCTGCAGCTTTGTGTGCCATAATATAAGAAGGACATAAATCAGAGTGTCCAAAGGAGGACTACAACAATGATGAAGGGTCTAGAGGGCAGGACATATGAGGAACAGCTGAGGTCCCTGGGTTTGCTCAGCCCAGAGCAGAGGAGCTGAGGGGTAGCCTCATGGCGGCTGCAGCTCCTCACAGGGAGTGGAGGGGAAGTGCTGAGCTCTGCTCTCTGTGACAGCGGCAGGGCCCAAGGGGACAGCATGGAGCTGTGTCAGGGGAGGAGAGGGAAAAGAGGTTAGGGAAAGGGTCTGCACCAGAGGATGGTCGGGCCCTGGAAACGGCTCCCCAGGGCAGTGGTCATGGCACTGAGCTGAGGGAGTTTAAGAAAGTGTTAGGACAATGCTCTCAGAAATATGGTTTAAATTTTTGTTGGGCCTGTGTGAAGCCAGGAGTTGGGTATGATGATCCTTGTGGGTCCCTTCCAACTCAGGATGTCCTATCATTCAATGATTCGATGATTCTAATACTTGAAGGTATTCAAGTAAAAACTGAAGATTTCAGTCCATTAGCATTTACTTCTATCCTTAATTGAGCAATGTTTTAACATGGCATTTACATTCGGGGGGGGTAACATATGTTTTCCATGCAAGAGATGGCAACAATGTCATTGATCAACATTAAATATCATATTTGCATCAAAAACAAACTGGAAAGAGCAGTATTGGACCCAGTTCATTGTACAAAGAACAGTTTTACCACTATGTATTTTTAAATTTAATTTTAATCTTTGGTCTATGCCTCAAAATAGATTATTTATGAATATTACATATATTCAAATATGCAAATATTACAATGGGCTAGAATCTAAATAGATTCTAAATATAGCTGAATCAACATTTCCATATCAAGAAAATTACTGATAACATTACTTGAAAATAAATATTGCAGTTATTAGAAATCTGAAAATAAAGGTCTTTTGTTTTCATAAAAGTTATGTTTTGTATTCAACAGTTCAGTTAAGAAATGGTACACCTTTGTTTTCTAGTAGTTTGTTATGCTTGTTTATAAAAGGAGCATAGATAGCATGCAAAGGATGTTAATCAGTTGTTTCTGATTTCAAACACCTAATCAAATTACATAAATAAAAAAGAATTTAACTGAGGCTAGCAACCGTAGCCTTAAGCCAAGTGACAAATAAGTAGGATCTGGAAACACTTAGAAAGAAGTGAATGAATGGAGTTTCTATATCCACTATTTCAATTTGTATGGACATATTCCTCTTCTGAAAAATGAGTATTAGTAATAAATGATTCCATATACATGGAATACAGAAGAACTTCCCAATCAGAATAATTGAGAAAAGTCCTGGGTGTCCAGATGTTTTTTTGAGTAATTTATAAAAGTTAGTTTACTGCCAGTACTATTTTTTCTGCACTGAAAACCTTTCAGTTCTGTATCTGTACGCAGGTATAAGAGATTTTGAGGTCTTAGCTAAATCTGAGTAGTTAATCTACGCATATATCTATGAATATCTACACATTTTAAAATTGAAAATAATTTTCTACTAAAGAATGAAAATTTTTAAAAGCATTTACGTACTTTCACAAACTTTACATGGAAATTTTATTTCTTTTTTTTTTTTTTGATTGTTAATCATACATATTTTTCTTTGTAATTTTCCATAAATATATATATGGACAAACTGGACATATTAGACACTAGTACAGGCCTGGAATAGAAGTTAATGAGCAAAAATGCATTTAAATACAATGTAATGCAGTTCATAAGCATTTTACAGGATTAATATACATTATGAACAATGAATTTTGTCAGGTCAAAAAAGCATTTGGCATCTAGAAAGAAAATGTTATCATCCACCCAGATCTCTTTGGAACATAAATAGCACCTCTAGCTAATAATTGATTGTCAAAACAAAACAAAAAGTTTAGCCAATATATTCAAGTAAAAACCATACAGTATTGCAAAATACAAAAAGGAAGAAAAAAAATATTAGCCAACAACAGTGGCAACTGCATGTTGAATTATTGCATAGGAATACCAAGTTCTATTAGTAGACCACAGACATGGTGAACTTTCCAAGTAAGCCAGAATTGGAAAATACATCTGTGTCACAGATCAGTAAGGGTATTTACGTAAGTGCTTTATGTACCACTCTGAAAAATTTCTTAAAAGAATAATTAAGGTAATACTTCTTAAGAGTCAGAGAGAAATGTAGGCATTTCACAGACTTGCCTACCTGCAGACAGAACAAAAACAATATGTGGAAAATGTATTAAAAATTGCCACTGTTTTTATAATTTAATGTTCTGGAGAGTTTCCCACAATAATTTAATTGGAATAGTGTTTGCAGAGCCTTCAGTTTCCTCATTTTCCATAGTTTTTACAAGAATATCTTGTCTGTCAATATCTCATATGATCTTGTAGTACATACTACAGTGTTGAAAAATCAGTCTACATTTCACATTCTGTTCAGAGATCACACAGATAATATTTTCAGAGCAAAAACAATCAACCAACCACTCCACCCTCAGTGGAGGAGTTCTAGCCTAACAATGAAAATTCTCAGTGAATTTAGGTTAACTTTTAATTGAGTCATGCTTGAAATATCAGTGTTATGAAATAATGAAGTTTTCTGAATGAATTTCTGGTATAAATAAAACCATCAGAAACTGAAAAATAATACTTTGCCATTGTAAAAAATTTCTACATTGTTCTATCATTTGCTGAAATCTTTTATCTGCTTACAAGTGTGTGTCATTTATTAGGCACAATATGCAACTTACTCTAAAACATTATATATATTTTATATATACATAAATATATATAATATATATAAATTAGAGTTTTATATATAGGGGAATACATATATACACACATACACACATACAGATATGTATTCCCTTATATATATATTTATATATACACTTCCAAAAGACACAAATCACTTTCTAAGAAAATAATAAAAATGAAGATTATAAACTGCTGAAAGAAGGCTTGAAAGGAAAACAGATATTCTCTTTAGGAGTTAAAGAGTTTTGTTCGGATATTTATTTAAATATATCCTATCTATTTATAATTTACATTCAGAAGGTTTTTTTTGTTTGTTTTTGCTTTTTGTTTTTGCTTATTTACATAGACTAAAATAATAGATATTGTGCGTTAATTTAGAGACTGATTCACTACGCATATTATGTAGGCATAACTAAATTTGCCAGTTGCAATAAATCCTGCATTTGTTGCCTTGTATCTGACATTCCTGAGATTTGATATGGAGAAAGTAAGGCTGAAGCTTCCACTGAAGCCACATCACTTCCAAAGTCTGATAAAGCTTGTCTGATTGTTTGTTTATGTTGACTTCAGTGGACTTTGTGGACTGTTCTAGAAGGCAAGAATGGTTTGTAGACTAAACAAAAGAGTATATTTGATGAAACAATTCTCTCTCTTTTTTTTTTTTTTTTTTTTTTTTTTTT
>JACDJE010000287.1:46589-130855 GCA_016647715.1 Pavo muticus
TTTCTTTCTTTCTTTCTTTCTTTCTTTCTTTCTTTCTTTCTTTCTTTCTTTCTTTTTCTCTCTCTTTTGTTCTTTCTCTCTTTCTTTCTCTCTCTGTTTCTCTTTTGGGATGAAGAATGCAAAATATTCTGCAACACATTTTGTAACACTTTGTATGTACTAATGTCCTAACGTTTCCATTTAGTTTCTTCCTTTAATTCAGAAATAGAAAGAAATACAAAAAGGCAGCATCTCACAGAAAGGGCAGTAGACTTTGGATACTTAAATGACACATTGATTTTTTTTTTTACACCAGTTCAGTGATGCAAAAAATATACCAGTATGGCTTAAGTCTTCAGATTTCCTAAAAATATTGATAAAAAGAATACAGTCATCAGTATGCAGTGCTTTAAAATATTACTATGAACTACTTCAAATATTTTGGAGACTGTCTAATAATCTGTGCAAGTTTAAACACTATGCTTTTTGTCAGCTGTATTCTTTCAGGGTCATGCAAGTCTCCAAACTGTAATTGAGAGGTAGATGACAGAGAAAAAAAAAATTGAATTGCAAAATAATAACATGCAAATGATGTTGAAATTATACAGCAATACTTACGCAAATTGTGATTTGGAAGATGCCTATACATGCAAATGCTTTAAATATGTATGCACAAACATCAGAAAAGTGCCTACCCCCCCCCAAATAAACCAGAGAGCCTTGTTAAAATTGATGTCATCTCTGATAATAAGTATTTTCTAAAAATCCCTTTATATTCCTCAGTAAGAGTAAAAAAATAGTAATCTATAGAGAAACTAACAAAAATTGCCTTGATTGAATTTCATTAAAGGCAAAATTGTCAGTATCCACTGCAGCAAGTTAATCTAGCCGACCATATCCGGGGTTGCATCAAGAGGACCATGACCAGCAGATAGAGTAAGGTGATTCTACCCCTCTGTTCTCATGAGACCCCACCTGGAGTACTGTGTCCATTTCTGGGACCCTCAACACAAGAATGACATGGAGCTGTTGGAGCAGGTCCAGAGGAGGGCCATGAAAATGATCAGAGGGCTGGAGCACCTCCGTATAAAGACAGGCTGAGAGAGCTGGGGCTCTTCAGCCTGGCTGTTCAGCCTTCAGACCTTATAGTGGCCTTCCAATACTTGAAGGGAGCCTAAAGGAAACCTGGGAAGGGACATCCTTATTAGGTCATGTAGCAACATGATGAGGGGAAATGGCTTTAAAATGGAAGAGTGTAGATTTAGACTAGATATTATCAGGAACAAATTCTTTACTGCGAGGGTGGTGAGACACTGGAACAGGTTGCTCAGAGAGGTTGTGGATGCCCCCTCCCTGGAGGTGTTCAGGGTTGGGCTGGATGAGATTTTGAGCAATTTGGTTGACTGGGAGGTGTCCCTGCCTATAGCAGAGGAGTTGAAACTAGATGATCTTAAATGGTCCTTCCAACCCAAACCATTCTATGATTCTAAAAAAGTGGTCACTGTTTTTGTTTAGTGAAATCCTGATGGCTGCATCCAATCTGGCTGTGTGTTATATCTGTAGTTTATTACGTAAGTGAATAATACCTTACCTTCCCACAACCATCTAAAGTAGCAAGTGAAAAAAAATTACTTAGGCATTTGATGGAAGACAATGACAGCAAGTATTTAACAAAAGTAATTCCGTGCCATATCTAAGTTCTTTGTGCAACATCAGAATGGAAAACTGGGAGTTAGGAGAACCTTCAAGTTGAATAAGAGGGGAAATGAAGTTAAAAAATAATAAATAGGGATGCATTTCTAATGGGAAATAAAATCAATATGATTTCTGTATGGATAAAGCTAGGCAAGATTAATCCTACTCCTTGAGGGAGTATATGATGCATTGCTACTTCATAGAATCTTTATGGATGGTTGTACCAAAAAAAAATAATAATAATTAAAAAAAAAATTGAAACTCATCGTTTACCAGCACAGCTTGTGACTATGCAAAAATGCCATAAAAATTAGCATGAATGTTAAGTCAAAAAGTCAGTGAAATTATTGCCATTAACTTCAACAGCAAGGAAAGCTGAACTTACTCTCATAAGGAAAGTATCATTAGGAAACTGAAGAAAATAATAATAACCTATTTGAAGACAACTTTTTCCAACCTTGTCAAAACAGTTCACAAATCACCCTCCTGAAACATAAGTACTGCAGTTTGACTACAGCATTTCATATGTGAACCTGAGGGAGGTACAAAACTGGTAACAACTGCAAGCATAGTTCAGTGGTGAGAAGTGGCAAGGGTGAACATTTGTTCTTGAACAAGTACTGAGAATTATTAGTCAGCTTTCTCTGGATTTAAAAAGAGCAAAACAGAAGAATGATCCTGCTACTAGAGAATTATAATGTCAAAAAACCCTAAACAGATAAAAGTATCTGGATAAGTACTCTGAATGTATTTGAAATTTAACCTTATTGTTAAATAGGAAAAACATGATCAGTGGAGGTTGATTATTCTCTTTCCTACTAATTTTATGATTTTGGCATTATTTGATTGATCGAATATAAACAACATGATAATCTGGCTCAGAAATATTATAGCAGAGAGATAAAGAGGATGAAGTATATAAGAGATTCAGGCTAACTCAGGATTTGCTTGCACTGACTGAGACTACAGACTTCATAGTGTGTAACAGATGCATGTGGTACATCTTAAAATTTGAGAGTACATTTCATGACATTTCATAGTACAGCAAAGACATCTCTTAATCTTGACCCTGCAGTGGTCCATAGTGAGGGCTGTCCAAGGTAACTAAAATAAAGCAGAGAGACTTAAAATAAATGATATATACATGGGTCTCATTCTGAAAGCAGAATGGCAAGGAAATTATTTGCAGTAATGATTTCAGCTCAGTTCAAGTAAGAATGATATTTTGGGTTTTATAGGCAAGTTAAATTCATTTCACTACTTTAATGCTCACAGAATTGACTGAAGGCAGTTTATTATTAATATTTAAATAAGAACTATATATTAAAATACCGCTTTAGGACTCTTATTTGGAAGACTTTTTCATTTCTGGCATTTTTTTGCATAGATATGGCTCCAATCTTCTTCATTATGCACCGCATTCAAAATTCCATAACACTCAGTAATATCAACTGCATTCTGATTTGTTGTTGTTGTAGTAGTTGTTGCCAGTTTTAAGAAGAAAAAATGAGAAGGATGTAAAGAAATGTTTAACTTGATTCAGTTCACATCTTACATTGTTTCAGTTGCCTGATACATCATTTTACCTTATTATGAAAAGTTGTACATTGGTGAATGGTGGTAAAGCAACTCTTTCATTCCTACTACTGACATAATTGACTGGAGATGAAAGATCAGGAGTCCTCTAGAGAATATATATAAATGTTGATTTCCTCTGAGATAGTATCATTGTTGCTATTGCAGGTGTGTCTATGGCTCAAAGAATCTTGTTTTTCCCTTATTTCCTATGCCATGTTTTATTGTTCTCTACAGTCCTTCACAGAATAGGTGAGCTGCCTGCATGATTCCCAAGAGCCTCATTCTTGAGTCCCTGAAGGTCAATATCAGTTTTTAATGGGTTTAAATCAAAAGTTGATACTTGCTGTCTTTTATCCTGTATTTTTAATCATGCTATTTTGTGAGTGTTTTTGTTTGTTTGTTTGTTTCATTTTGGTTTATTGGGGTTTTGTTTGTTTGTTTGCTTGTTTTGCAGAGATAATAAGCACACAGATTTTTGCCTCAGTCATTTTTTGTTCTACCTCTATACTCAACTCTTTTCAAATTATCTCTGCCTTTGACACTTGCTGTCGAGAGCAAAGTGATGTTCCTGATGACTACTCTTTGGCTGATGTTTCAGTTCATCCTTTGCAATCCAGCACTATTACTGATATTCCTAACTGTATGACAGCTTGCCATTTACAAAACTCCACATCTCTGGACATGTCGGGCATTTTCAGACTGGATCTTGGAACTCCCCCTGTATGTCCATGCATCCATAACCAGAGCAATGCAAGGGTGTTGTCTGGATTACATTTTGAAA
Source organism: Pavo muticus (assembly GCA_016647715.1). Taxonomy (NCBI): domain Eukaryota; kingdom Metazoa; phylum Chordata; class Aves; order Galliformes; family Phasianidae; genus Pavo; species Pavo muticus. The sequence goes on from JACDJE010000287.1 coordinate 50,623, forward strand.
GAAGGTATAATGTATTTATTTCTCTGAACTGCAACTTTACTGGGATTATATCATTTTCCTTTAAACAGTTCACTGATCAAATCTGAGCATATAACCCTTATTTTCTTCTAAAACTCTGAAATCCGCATTTTTTTTTTTTTTTAATTGCTGAAGCACCTACAGGACTTGTAGAAGCTGTCTGTATTTCCTGCGCATAATCAGGTAAAAAGAAGTGAATTTCTTGCTAGTGGATTCATGATGTTTCTTCCCCAAAACAGTGCTGAGATAATGAAAAGTTCAGCGTTACTGTGGAAGTTCATAGCAAATAAGATGATAATCCTGCAAGACAGAGGCAAGCAATATCTTTTTTTTTCTTTTTTTTTTTTGAAAAAAGAATGAAAATAATCAAATTGAATGCTGCTCTTAAGAAACTGGCATTCGCACTTGCTAGTTTTTGTTATTGTATTTCTTTTGTTATTGGCACTTCAAATTGTGTTTAACATACCTGTCTGTCCAGCATATTTACAGCTGTACAAGATGTATTTGAGGGCTAAAAAATATAACATACTTTTTCCTGAATTGAATGTACATGTATCCTGCATAAACAGTGAATAAATGTTCTATGAATCAGAACCTTAATTTTCACAACTTCTGTGGCATATATATGCAACTCTGCAAAACAAAGAGCATCCTTCCTCAACTACAAATAGAACAGAAATATTTTCATTTGAAACCTTCAGAAGCTTGCACTTTTCAACTGCAATGCTAAATCATTTTTTTTATTAATAAAAATGTTGTTTTTTGTTTGTTTGTTTTTGTTTTTGTCTTTTTTTTTACCTAAAGGAAGAGGAACAATTGTGTATATTTCAACTGATGTGTCTATGTGAAACACGACCAAATATCCTGCACAAAAAATGATCCACTAATACAAAGCTCCCAGACTTGTACTGACAATGTACTTTGCAGCATTTTTGATTAAACCAGTAACATGAAATAAAAGTAGCTTTTCACTAAATACATGGGAAGGGGAGATAAGAACTGGTATGAAGTTACCTGCCCTCAAGGACCTGAAGTTAGAACTTACATCTTCTCTTCAACCAGTTAATGACTTGCCAATTAACTCAAGCATCCACACTGATGTCATTTCCATGAAGCAACTGAACAAACTGATTTCCACTCTTGTTAGCAGTGTAAATACTTTAAAATACTTTCATTTAGCTTATTTTGAATTAGTGAGGTCTGAAATGTACTTGTGTTCAAATGATTCTGTTGAAGTACAACATAGCCACCTATTACAGGAGGAAACAACCTCTGCTGTTTATTGCATTTTATAAATTGTGCCCACCAATTGTTTGTCTTCCAACCTTAACTTTTACATTCCTATTGTAATTGTTTATATAGATATAATGAATATTTTGATCTAGTGGGCATACAAATGAGAAAAAAGTTTTCATTGTGCTTCATTCAGGTAATTTTGAAACAAACCTTTGAGCTTGTATTGTTTTTTGATATTAGTAGTAAATACAGTTTGGGCACATTAATTCAACAGGCATTAACAGTACTCTATTAATGAACACAAAATATCTTCCCATATAACAGTAAGAGATGCTTTTGCATTAGATGTATTTTTGAAACAAAACTTTGTCATGTGAAGGCTTTACACCTGGTTTTCTTGACTCTTCACTGTCCAGAGTCATAGTTTGGATGGGCTCACTGTATGGAGCCACTACCTCTGTAACCTCAATTTTGTATCACTGAAATAAATAAACTGTAGATAGTAATTTAACTTGGAGTCTTGACATGGGGCAAAAATCTGTTCCCATCCAATATTGTAACTGATCATTCTTAACACAAAATCTGGATTGTGTCTTGAAGGCATATTTCTAATGGAAGTCATAAATGTTGTCTTCTGGGTTACATAGTAGATTAAATATTGGTTTCTCTTTCTGAAGGATCTTCGAGAGTTTTGTCAGCTCTGCTGGTAGAATCTTCGTTCTCATTGTTTGTTAGTGGTTCTGCCTCCTTCAAGTCAGCGTTCTTCTGTGCTTTCTGTTTCTCATCTTCTAACTTCTTTTCTTTTGCCAAAAGCCTGTAGTTAACGGCATTGCCAATGAACAACCAGATGCTGGCCACAATCACAATCACTCCACAGACAAAGTACATGTATTGATATTCGCCAGTAACATCCACTAACCAACCTGAAATAGAAAAACAAAAGGAGAGAAAAGCATTTTTAGAATAGAATACCTAATACAGTCTAAATATTTCTCTAGGAGAAATATCTATATATGACCTGGTTTTAAAGCTGGAGCAGAAAAGCATTTCCAACACATTCAAATTGTCTAAAATATGTAGTGGACCTCTAACAAAACCTGTGTTGGTTAAACTAGCAATTGTCACTGGAATCACTGACAATGATAAAATATTGAAGAACAAAGGAAGTAAAGCTTAATGAATAATGACAGACAGTTTTCAGTTCTTTCATTTTCTTTCATTGTCTTGTTATTTTATTCAGCTCCTGATTTTGTTTCCTATTGTTTTGGAGTGACTGTCTGACACTCATGGAGGCTGTACACAGACAATAGGATGAGAAGGAATGTGCCTTCTTAGACTGCTGTCACTATGCATCAACTGCTTGTTTTTCATTTTTATTTTCCTGTGACTGGTGAAAGAAATAGGCTTATCTCTTGAGCCATCATCCTCAACTGCTGATTTTTGAACTCTGAAGCCTGTACCTAAAAATTATATTCACAATTCTAAGATTAGTTTGGACATGACAAGGAAAATACAATATTCTTCCATTTCATGAGCCATTCTTTCTGATTTTTTCAACTCCCTAATCAACATTTGTACATATCCAAGCATTCGGCTTTGAACACAGCTACACTATCATTGAAATTCAAAAGATAACCTCCACACTTCAATTTAGTACTTACTTAGATGCTTCTATTGGGTTGTAGCCATAATGCCCTAATTCACCTGAGACACATTTACAAGCCATCAGACTATTTTAGTCTTTTCTTTATTTCACAAGCCTAGCATTAGGTAAAACTCAAGTAGTGCTGCAAGTGTATAATTCACTTATTATTGTAAATAGTACAATTTACCATTTTTATTCATAAGCAGTCTCATAAAATTGATTAAAAATGAGATTCTGCATTAACATTACTTCAGCAAAATATTTTAAAGAACGTGAACTAGTCAAAACTGGAATTTAGATTTTTCATGTGTTCATCCCCTCTGTTGTCTCTATTTAACAAGAGCAATCAATTACTTATCATTATAGCACAAATACTTGTAGTTATAGCACAATACATAGCCTTTTGAAACTTGTGCAAGCCTAACGCATTAAAAAATAAATACTCATATATGCCATTGCACCATAAATATTAAATTAAAAATTTTTAGATATTGATATCGATTTCAGAGCCTGGCTGAAACTCTATCAAGTCATGGATGGCTCCCCCCACTAGGTGGCACAGAAAGAATCTGTGTGAGTTGTACATGTTTTGTTCTGCCATTACCAAAATGAACTCATATGTTAAAAGATGAGGCAAAAATGGAATATCTTGAGGTCTGTTAAAAATATACTTGTACAATTATTATTGTATTGAAATGAGTCAAATACTTCTGGCTTATTTAAAATTTCATCAAGGAATGCTTTTTTTATACAAATATTGATGGCAATCCTAAAAATATTTGGACATGTGCTTTTAGGCACATATAGTCTAGCTGACCTTTGTGACACTGCTTATTTGAGTATAGCGTATATTCACAGAGCTGAGAATCTTTGCATTTCTATATTGTTGGGCTTGCAGTGCAACATATACACACACACAGTTAACATATACTTTTCAACAAGATTTGGGTATCCATTTATTTAGAGAAACTTCTATAAGACTCTTTTCATCATTTTTGGTACCTGATTCCCAAAAGTTACAAATATAGCCCAAGCTATACAACTAGTCTGCTTTTTATCTCCCCTTACTTATATTGAAAAGAGAAGTTACTAACATTAACAACTTTCAGTCCAGGTAGGATGATTCATACACTGAAATGTCTCAAACCTATCTACAGGCTACAGAAACAGGCTGAACAATTGGCTGAGGGTGGAGGTGTGGTGTGACATTCACACCAGGGCACAATGCTATGCAACGCCATGCTGGAGTCCTGCCTGAGCTGCTAAGCCTGACTGTCCATTCCAGCACCTCTCTGCTGGTTTATTCTGTCTAGATATGCAAATTCTCTCCATTTAGACAAATTAAGGTTGTCATTTTAAATGTAAGAAAGTGTTCCTTCAGCTGTGATGAAGTTGGAGAAACTAAAAGTCACTCTGTAACATCTTCAAAAACTGACCAGTGAACCTCATGAATTCAAGAGAGTAAGAATTGTTCTGGTGAAGGGCAAAATGGAATTGAATATACGTAAATTAAGGCAGCAAACTTAGCTCTAAGTACTAGGGAATATATTTAACCCATATATTTATCACCTGAATTTAAGGGCTAGTCAAAATACACTCATTATCTACTGCAAATGCACTCCATGTACACTTTTACATTTTTATGCAGATATGAAACTGTGAAGTGCAAAGATAATAGATGCAATGCAATGCTTCTACAGTACATTCCTAGTCACAGAGAAAACATGACATAACATTAAGTAAAATTATTTTATTAATTCATTAGCAAGCTGCAAGGTCATGTCTGGAAAAAAAATGGAATAAAAGAGATTCTTACCTCCTAGAGGAGGGCCTATGAGCACAGGGCAACATTCCACAATGGTGACCAGTCCAACTGCACTGGAAAATCTGGCAGCACCAACAAGGTCCATCAGAGTCTCAAAAAGTACACTGCTAACCATTCCAAAGGCAAACCCAAAAAATACAGCATATATCACCAAGCCAGTGTAATTTGTTGCCAGAGGGCACAAGATATGACAGATGCCATTGTAGAAGACAGCAAAACTAAAAAAGTACTGGATCTTTGGCCGGATAAATTTAGAGTTTGCTACAAGTCCCATGGAAGGCCTAGCAAACATATCTACAAAGGCTAAGATGGATAGCAAAAAAGCAGCAGAATATTCATCAATTCCTTTGTGTTTGGCATAAGGAGCCAAGAATACTATTGGAGCAAAGAAACCAACAAACATAATAACATTTCCTGACAAATAGATCAGAAACCCTCTGTGTTTGAAGAGGGATAGGTCTAGGTATTTATTGATAGTTTGCCAAAAAGACTTCTTGTTGTTTTTGTGCAGGCTAGAATCTCCTGTGCCTTTTTCAACATCTTTTTTCACGGGAGGGACTGGTTTTGGTCCAACAGGCCTCATAAGTGACCCAGCCACACAGCAGTTCAAAAGTAGTCCTCCCAGAATGAGAAAGCTTCCTTTCCAACCAAATGCATTAAAGAGGAATTGATTGAGAGGTGCCAATGTGCTCAGAAACACTGGACTTCCAGCCATGGCCAATCCATTAGCAATGGGACGCTTCTTATAGAAATACTTGCCAATCATGGTCAAGGCAGGCTGTAAGTTGAATGCCAAACCCAGACCTAGAATATAAATACAAATAATACAGAATATTATTGCATAGCATGAACTACACCATAGATTGCATAGCAGAACATACACCATACTGTTGCCAAGTTATTTTTTAAGTTACCAATATCTAATCTAGTGATTTTGAATGAAAATGAAAACCAGCTAGCATGAGAGAGTGAAATACAGCTTCATGCCTTTCTGTCTGTCTTAATGTCAGGACTAAGTCGTGGCATTTTGTTATTTCCGCCTGTAGCATTTTAATTTGAGCCCAAATTCCTTGATGTGTTTCAGCAATGATAGAGACAGTGGAATGACACAGAATTATGGTATCAGCACCATGATTCTATTTTTTATTTAGTAAGATGTAATACAATTCTCTCTTGGCTCATTTCACAAAAGTTATTAAATGTCACCTCAGCTACAATGAAAGTAGGGTGAATTTAAACAAATAAATCTCCTCCTTTTTTATTTCCAGCCCTATTTAAGATTGAAATTGTGTATAAAAGTGGAAGTTAAAAGGGATAATTATTTTGGAGCAAATTCAGCTATACATCCTCAGGTATGGAAGTCCCACTACCTGTGGAAGAGTTGCAGAAGAGTAGGACAAGTATGGAAACAGTCCACACATTCACACAAGTATATGAGTTGCACCTCTAGGCCTTCTGTCTGTATTAAGACACCTCAGTAATAAAGGCTAAGTAGCTATTAATCTGTTTGGTGGCATTCATTTTTTTAAAGATACTTTTGGTAAATAAGTAATTTAATTTTCTGGCTTTACAACTACTTCACTGTCTTAGGAAATATTCAGGCTTTTTATGACATATGAATAATTTTGTTTAAGGATTGACTTGGATTTTACATGGAAAGCTTTAGAACTGAAAGCTATTATATTTTCTATGGGAGAAAACCTACAGAAAGCTGGGATTTCTGCATTTTTACTAGAATTCTGCTACCCTCTGCCACCCCGCTTGATATGTAACGTGATTGAAAGCTAAAACAATGAACATGAAATGCTACACAAATTACTGTAATAAGTGCTGTCAATTTTTATACCATAATTACAGTGCAGCATGGAAGACTACCTACATACAGCATTTATTGAATAAAATCCTCAGCTGTTCCTTAAATATTCTATGAAATAATTTAACATCATACTGGCTAATTTAAAGAATTAAAACATTTACCTAGCTGAAATGAACTGATATTGCTACCTTCTTGGTTTGTATGTGCAATGCCTTGCATGGTGAGTTCTTCCTCAGTAACTGGTTGTTGGTACAACAGTATTAGAAATAATATAGTATTACATTTTAAAGAGCACTCTTACCTCCAACAACTCCAATACATATATAAAGCTCCACAACGCTATTGCAGAAAGAGGAAGCAATCATGCCAAATGAACACAGGATACCCCCTGCTATCATCACTGGTCGGCTACCATACTTATTCACCAGAATGCTGCTTATGGGACCTGTTGGAAGAAAGAAAAAGCATTAGCAGATAGCAGGTAACTCTATCATACATGTCTTTTTCTTCAAGACATGTTGGAATGCCTTACTATTCCATCCTGGAAAATGTTTAGCTGTTTCTGTACCAATTTGTCAGAGAAACACTCTGTTTGCAGACACGTGAGCCTGAATGTGGATATACTGTCTCCATGACAATATGAATATTGATTTGTCATGGAGATGGATCAAAAGATTAAAGACATCAGATAAGCAAGAGGGATTGTTACAGTTCACAAGTAATCAATACTGAGATCGGACAGTGGAAGTTTCGAAAGTGCAAGGGCTGAAGAATTTCATGTATGAGACAGATATCAAAACTCTGCTTAACAATGCGGGAGAAATCTCCAGGCAAGCAAACTAACAACTGATTTTGTTGATACTGTAGCACGTCAGTATGTCTTGGACGCTGACTTAAACCTACACATAGACTTAGAAACATTGTCAAATCAGAATGTACATCTCTGGCCCCCAATGCTCATTTTCCCTTACCTGATTCAGAGAGGAAATTAATGGGCAGTAGGATGATTACAGGTTGTCTGGGAAAATCTAAAATGTGATTTTAGCATAAAGATTTTGAAACTTTAAAAATATTACTACAAGTCCGTTTTTCAGTTTCAACTGCAGTTCAGTTTATGGTGTAATTACGTCCACACTAAACAAACAGCTAGTATGCAATTTAGCATGACATGCATTATCTGTTTCTTAAATGACCGTGACTAGAATAGATGGCATGCTACATATCAAGATTAAGAGGTTGTCAAAGCTCTTTAGGCGAACCTGCACACCATCTGATTGCACTATATCTGGTCCAAACCATTATGAATCGCCTTGTTTTTGCAATAACTAAACTTACTCAATTCAAAAATGAAAACACCAATATTAAAAAACAATAAATTTTAAATACAAAACAGGCACTTGGCAAAAGTGGAATGCCAAGCCTGATTTCATTGCAAAACACTTTTAAGTCTCTTGCTATAAATATCTGAAGGAATAAATGCCAGAATTTCCATGATGCAAAAAACCCCAAATTCCACCAAATTTAAGACTGTGTATTTCATATGTATACTGTTATTTTGGACTCCACTGTTTGAATTACTGTAAATGTATTAAATGACAATTATGAACATACTGTAAATGGTAAATATCTACAACAAAAATCCTTAGCATATGCCGAATGACCAAATTTTATCTTACTTTCTTAAGGAAACAAACATCTACCATAGTATTGCTCTGTGCCTGCTCATCTTTTCTAACAGCTTGTGAATCCAAAGGTCAGCTTGAAATTAATTTGACTGACAAACACGTCAAGTTGACTGACTGAATATTTAGAGTTCTAATTTACTACAAGATTTCAGTGATGCTTTGATCTTATGATCTGTATTTAAGAAACAGCGTGGGGCCCAAGCAGCCCAGGGAAACCTCTGGCAATAAAAAGCGAAGGTGTTAGGGCTCATCTTGCTGACACACAAAACAGGACAAAGACTCTGTTAGCTCTGCTGCTCACTGATTAAACACAAAAGTGGATTGAAACCTCCAGACTTAAAAACTCAATAATAGAATGGCCCACCAAATATACAGTAGCCCAGAGATTTAATGAATGATTTTAAATCACATATGAAACACTAAAGCATTTAGCAGACATTTTATATTGTGAGATACTCAGCGCTTCTTTATTTCTACTCAAGGGGAGCCACTGAGCAGAACCATGGTGAGGTGAGGTTTCTCCTTTGAGGACATATGCAGAAGGCACTGAGACATGAAGGATGGATAAGTTATGCTCAAACCACTTCTAAATATATCATGCGTACTTCTCTTGTCTTAATAAATTTGTGCACTCATAACTACAGTGATGTGTAATTTCAATCACGAATTGTTTTATACAGATATGTCTGGAAAATCAGTAGTTGGGCTCATGTCTGAATTAGAAATGCCTTTTAAAATACGTGAACAATATATTTTCTTTGGTTAAATAAAAACAAACAAACAAAAAAACCCACAACTTTAAAAAGTTTCATTCCAATATCAAATAATATTTATATTATCGAAAAAATAAGGTAATTTTCTGAAAGAAGAAAGGTTTGTGTTCTCATTGCTAAACACAATAATAGGATCTCACTTCAGACATACCAAAACAAGGATATTTTATTATTTTCAAATTATTTTTCTCATGATGAGATTGGAGTACTTTTATAAATTAATTTGACCACATGAAAAAATTGTGTGGTATTTGTTAATTTCCCCCCAAAATATGCCAGCAATAAATGCTGACTTGCTGTAGTCATACTTAGAATGTTCCTTGGGGCAGGTGGAAAGAACTACAAAAGAAGCATTTTGGAGAATATTTGGTCAAAGTATTCACAGATTTATTCACTACAGGCAGCATCTTGAGCTGTACCCTTATGTAAGAACTTCAGAAATTATCTAGATAGTAAAAGACCTGATAGCAATCTGTTTCTTTTCTCATTAAACAAAGACTGTGAAAAGCCAAGATAAGTGTGAGACCACGTGAAAATGGTGAGGTAAATGCACACATAGCAGACTATCAAGTGTTGGAGAGAAACAGAATGGAAAAATATTGTTGTGCAATATTGCTACATTGCTGACTTAATTTAAATAAAACTATGGATCAAAAGACAACATTGCACAGCACTGACATTTTTCCAACTATAATCATGGGCAAAGACAAGCTCTGCAGTAGCATTTACCGCAAAAGAATATGAACTGTAGCATCCATATTCTTTGATACTGTTCCACTCAACCTTCCTTCCTTCTATAAGGCAGGATAATATGTCAGATTCTTGTTTGTTCAGTTGTCTGGGGAAGATATTTGCTTGTGGAGGTTTTCTTACAGGGAATGGGAAATGCCTAGTTTTCATAGAACAATACTTTCAGGGACACGGCTTTGCAAACAGTTCAGAAACAAGAAAACTGCATGTCTGTGGATCTTAACTGTGGCAGCTGGGCCAGGACTTAAGGACTTACAGCTCTTCAGATCAAAGAATGCAATGTCATCCTCACCTACAAGGTGTGTTAGCTTGAGGTCAAGAATGCATGTATCAATTTAGGCAGGCAGTGGGCAAAGACACCAGAGGAAAGACAAAGATACCTGGTATATCAGAGCTCCGAACTTTCAAACGACCTAAACTTGGACAGTATAAATTAAAAATTCTTTTAAAATTTGTATTATCTTTGAGACGTTTTACTCAAGCAATTGATGTGCATTTACTACCAAAACTTGATATCACTTTTATTTTTTCTTCTGTACATTCTAGTATTTTAATTTAGTATTTCCGCATTTGGGAAATATTAATCTTTCTATAAGACACTAAGTAAGTTAGTTCAAGACACCTCCATTAGTTATCCAGAAACCTTCCCAATCTGATGAGTAGGTTAAATATGTTCTTGTGACATCTGTGTATATACTTGGTTTCTGAGTCTCATAAAATGATGCATATCATATCTCAATGTATATGAGCCCACATAAATTCCAGCTGTTTGTTTGTCTGAAATCATACTTTTTATAGCCATGCATCAATCTAATTTCACATTTAACAGTTTCTACAAATAAGCAATGCTCACATGCCAGCAGCAGGGACCTAAATTCCACACCTTTCTGTTTGATTTTTTTTATTGTTGTTGTTGTTTTTGTTTTTTGAGAAGATAAGTGTGAGACCATGTGAAAATGGTGAGGTAAATGCACACATAGCAGACTATCAAGTGTTGGAGAGAAACAGAATGGAAAAAGATATAGATATTAAGTTGTTTAAGTAACGTATCACTGCCAAAATCATGCTGTACATTAATGCATGTTAATGCACTAAAGGACTGCTGGATCTGTGAGTCTATTTTCCTGAAGCCTGAAATAACTACCTAGCAGATGTTAAGTCAGGAAGCCAACAAGAGTATTTAACCTGATCTCTCCCTTAGTACCTACAAACCACCAGCCACAAAAGACTATGCACTCCCTGAAATAAATTTAAGGCCATTATCATAATATACTAATAGTCTCATGGCTGTATTTTTGTTTTATATCTATCTAAGGTACTAACCACACTTTGAGAAGGAGTAGATAGCAACAGTACCTGCGTCACTGAAGAACAGACTCAGGAAGGGTTATACAGCAGGGCACAAATGTTTTAAAGGAAGACATGGGTAAGAAAGAAGCTTTTCACGTTCATCATACATTGAGGAAAAGATTGCAATAACTTTTTCAGCTATGCATTTGGGAGCTGTTAATGATGTTTTATACAAAGCCTATAATAATGCGGCACTTATTTTGATGACTAAGCAAAACATTTACTTATCCAGGTGTATGCGAAAAATATGAGGACAAGGCTGCTTTGACTGGCCTTCAGAGAATACCGAGACCTCTTAGTAGAAATACATTGTTTAGAAATGAAATGCATTATTTCTTACAATAACAACAGTAGCAATAATCTATGTTTTCCTCTCACTTCCAAGTTCAGTGTTTCAATCACCATTTAAATCTCCCTTCTTCAGTTAAGCTCTACTGTTGTCAAAGAAAGATAATAAAAAAGACTACGTAACTGAATAATAAGTAGATTTAAAAAGCATATGTTTGAAGAAACAATCACTTTTTTCCCTTTAAAAGATGCCCATGTGCTAATATGGTTTAAACAGAACTCAAACAATAAAATGTTGGATATTTTTCACAGCAGTGTACTGTGGATATTTTTGTGGAAATGAACACAGCTCAAACTACGGACTATAAATTTAATAGGCTCTGTCTCATAGTCACATTATCAGAGATACACACACAGTCATGCACATACCTATGTATTTATTTGCTTTTTTCCAGTTCTAAAAAAATATACACTTCAAAAAATGATCCGATTCTGGAGACAATGCAACAACTTCATATCTAATATCTGTGAAAGCTTAAAGGATGCAAACCAGATGATAACAGTATTTCCATTTAATGATACCTAGAGGTTATAGTACTGGAAGATCTGTTTGAGGGCCACCAAATAGCATAAAGGAAGATTTACTTGGCATAAAATCTATATCTTGTTCAGCTCTCTGGTAGAGTAACATTTATCAGTCCAAATGTATTAGGTACACTCCATTAATTTATAAGAGAAAGAGAGTCCAGGTCACTAGAATTCTTGCTGCCTTCTCTCCTTTTCATCTTTTTTTTTTTTTTTTTTTTTGCCTTAATAAAATGAAAAAAAATATAGATACCACTTTTTCTGAGGGATGAAAAACTGATCTGCTGTTTAAATGTATAATAACTGATCAGAAGAGTTCCAACAGGGACTATAGCAGTATAAAGGATCATACAGGATACTTGTAAGCTGCCACAATTGTGCTTTATTTTTATAATGAATCTGTCTTTGAATCTTTTCTACATTTATGTTCACTGAAAGAGTGGCAATATTTAAAAGTAAATAAAAATCTAGGTTTTTGTATTTATTTCTGGTTTGATCTCTCAATCCTGTAACACAATTAAAGTTCATTCACATCTGTAATTTTATTCACACACAGCCAGAGCATCGCTTATGCTTTCTATTTTCCTACATGCATTATCTTTACTAGGCAACTAGAAAAGAATGTTTTTGATACAACAATAATGTTTTAAACATACATTGATCATGTCATACAGTGTTCATAGTGTCGTTGATGCTGAGCAACCTGAAATGACTCAGACTGAACAATCTGACATTTATTTAAATATAGAGAAATCTTGAAAGAAGTTGAAAATTAATGCAGTAGTAATAATATTTGAAGTTGCAGTAATACATTACTGTAGATTGCATCTTGTCAAGTCAAATGATTTAAACACACATACATTTTTGGAACTTGCAGAGCATAACACCAGCTATCCTTCCGGTCTGGCTGTATTTTATTTCTGTGTCCTGTCAGGCAGAAAATACAGAGGAACTCCAAGAACTAAAATGAGGATAATCTACTTGCTAATATCATTCAGACTTCTTTTTTTTTTTCTTTTTTACAAAATACAAAATGCACTTTTAGGAGTTGATTTGTTTTGTTTGGCAGTCACCAGTATTTTCCTACAGCAAAGCCTTACTTTTCATTTTAAAACTGCTCCTTCAACCACAAGTGCTTTCTGCAAGTACTTAGTATTATTCTTGGAATGTCACATTAGTTATCCAGAGAAAAGGCAAGTCAAAATTGATTTCTGATAGTACTGAAAATCTATTCATGAAGGTTGAAAATGTCTTAAAAATATTTTGTTTTTCTCAAGCAGGATTAACTAAAAATATTGAGGACACTGGGACATTCCTATCTCTAGTCCAAAACCTTCAGTTAAATACTACCATTACTCTTGGATGAGCATTTAGAGGGAGTTGGAGTGGATGGGGAAAAAGAAAGCATCTATGAATTTGAGAACATTAAAATGTCAGGCAACATTTTATTATTAAATTCTTTATCACGTTTGCAGGATGGTAACACATGCAATAAATAGCAACCAAAAAGAAGCAGTTAAGACTGAGTCAGGGCAGCTGAACTGTGAGTTAAGATTGTGCAGCAGCTCAAGCACTACATGTCAGGAAGCAAGCAGCCAGCAGCTCAACCATCCACCAATGCAGTGTGTTTTTCTCGTCACTTCCCCATCTCAAACTATGTTTCCTTCTTATTGGCTTGCAGGCTTTTATACATTAGTTGTGGTATTGAGGTGCATGGATCTATGGACCACACAATTTGGAAAACTTACCTCCAAGACACCAAACTACTGTATAAATATTAATTTGAAAAATTTGAAAAATTGTTCAGTTTTAATCAAAGCGTACCCATGCTGGTTATTATTTCAATGGGTACACATTTTTGTTTGATATTAATTATCTCTTGTATGCTCTGCTATAGAATTTTTTTTCACAAAAGCCTGTCATGAAAGAGTCAATCACAAAGCAGAAGATTTGAAGATGATTTATGGCATTTCTTTTGAAACTACCAGTAAGAAACCGTATGATACTTAATCAGAAATGAGTGTAATTCTATGAACTGCTGAACACTCAGCAGTTTTTAGTAACATTTATGGTCACTGACTACCAAATAAAAAAGCATGCTGTCTCAAAATTAACTGGACACAGTGGCCTATATGCTTCTGTCATGGGAACAGCTGCAAATAGAATCAACACCATGATATATGAATCCCAAATGGTCTTCTAAGAAATCAAATGTTTTTGTTGGTTTTTTTTCTCAGAAAACTGATGCAACCAGCTTGTAACTTAAACAGCAGATGTAATGTAGTGCATCAACATTTACATCAGAAAATTCAATTGCAAATGTGAGGTTCTTGGAAGACATAAGGAAAATTTCCTGGAGAAGAAAGATGATGAAATTTTCTAGTGTAGCATTTAAAAGTAATCAACTTCAATCCTTGGGAGCTCATGTACTTTTGTGAAACTAAAGTTAACACAGCTACATGCACACTGAACTCATACAACAAAAGATTACTTCCTTAAATGCAAAAAAAAAACAAAACAAAACAAAACAAAACAAACCAACCAACCAAGGATTTATTCATTTTTCTGCTCAAAAATACATGAGATAAAAACCATGTAAATATTAATAAATATATAATTCCCTACAGCAAATAGTTAACATGAAGGTATTAGTAATAAGCTTCATTAAATTTCTATCCTTTCAGGGTTTCAGCAGGAATTTCAGGATGCATTACTCTAAATACAGAAATGCTCCAATGAACACATTTAATGGTTTTCTTGAAGACATCTTGTTATGAAGTATTATTCATTCATCTCAGTAGCTGCTCCTTCATCCTCTGTGGTTACTTATAGATGAAGGACTTAGTTTAGTTTGGTAGTAGCTTTGTTTAAGTGCTTGTACGAGAAGCAATATCACTTGTCTGAAGAGATCAAAATAAGTCCTATCTATCTTTTTTTATCTACTGACAGGAAACAAAGGAAAATTAATACTAATGTGAAATTAAAGAACAACTTATAGCTATGCAGAATTTCTAGTACTACCTCTAAGATAATTCTACTAAACAAACAAACAAACAAAAACTAAAAAAAAACCTATGCCCATAAAGAGACAACAATAACAAAACGGGAAGCAATATTTACATAGAAACATCAACTAAGATATGAAGAAAGAAACATAAACACTTATTTTTCCTCATTTGGTTGTAAGATTTCAAATGATACAAATGGACTGTTTCCACCTGGAGTAATAGAGAGTATTCATCCCATTTATAAGTACTTTTTACATGAAAACTTCTGAGTATACTAGTGAGACAAAATAATTTAAAAATTAATAAATAAATGTCAATATGCAGAAGACCTGGTCTTGTCAATGCAGATCACAATTTTGGGAGTAAAAATTTTCCTTACAGCTTGTTGCCTCTGTGAACTGAATTGTCAGACAAGCTCTGTATATTCTGCTACTACAAAGCGATTTTCTGCATTGTTGCAGTTCACTAAATGAAAAGACAGCAGCTGCAGCATACTACTGTTGCAGCTACAGTTATCGCAATTTGAAAATAAACCCATGTTCTTAATTTCAGAGCTAATCATTGAAAAAGAAAATAAACAGTGCTTGCTAATATTTAAATTTTTCACAGATCTCTTCCTAAACCATGCTATTAACTTACAAACATATAGTCATAAATATTTCCCTTGATTTTTTCTTTCTGCCTCTGAGCAACAATTCTTTTCCCTCTCTGCATGTGTATGCACACATGAACAAAATATTCACAAATGTTCATTACTCATCACTTTCTATTTATTATATCCTATTATGATTCATGATTTCTTGTACACCTTAAAAATCACTGACTACTTTTCCTGGAATAGAACAAAACTTTATCGGTTAAAATTAATATTGCCATTTGGATTTCTCTGTCTTCTTCAAACTGCCTGTTGCAGTAGTGTTCGTACGACATTCTATTTTTACACTGCACATCATCCTACAGTTTGTTTTTTTTTTCCAGAAAAATATTAAGTCTAACCCAACTTAGAAATGACTCCTTATAAGTTATTGCAGGCAATAATACATTATTTCAGGAAAAGCACAACATACATGCTTCCTCTTCCTTGGTGCTTCTTTATCATGTTCCTTTCACAACTCAACTTTTTACTGTATAATTAAACTTCAAATTAAAAATACTCAATCTACCACCTATGATGCTTCTGTGGACCACTTACTGTGAATTATGAATCATGAGTTAATCATTAAATGTCATCTACATATTCAGAATATATGTACTGAGAAGTATAAATCTGGATGCATTTATAATTGGGAGTCCTGAGAACTCATCATATTAAGGCTGTTCTCAATAATATTGTTAGATTATTTCCAAACACATTTGTTGTCTAACACGTATCTCACACTATGTTTATGATATATAAAAAATCTTTCTAAAATATTAATCATTTTCATTATAATTGCATTCTTAAAAATATCTGATAAAATACATGTGGTGACTTTCAGTGGTTACAACTGACAAAGCTTGAGAGTAGGAATTTCAGAAGCTCCTCAACAATGTCCTTGACAAGTAAACTAGCTCATGTATGAGGAACTGTATCTGAATAATATTTAGTTTACAAAGTATTGAGGGAAGGGTGAAGAGGAAGATAAATTATTTGTTGTTCAGAGATATTCTACAAGATGTAAACTGAGCACTTCCATTAGGGTTTGGCACCCAAGACATTTAGAGTGCAAATGGGGCAGATGGTGGTATATGAAAGGTTATCATTCTGTGTGTAGAATTTGCATGTTTCCCAGTATTTTGCAAAAGGGGAGTATGAGCAACCAGGGCAATGGGGGGTGGGGGAGATACACAACGACATTCAGCCATCAACTTAAAGTGAGTATCCTTGGGATGTTGTTTTGCTTGTTTGGTTGGTTTTCTGTTTTCGGACAAACAAAAAAATAAGATAGAGACAACTTAGTAAATACTTCTAGAATTTTGGAAGTGTTTCAGAGGTTCAAATTAGAACTTTTTCCAATTTACTTACAATTTAGGCAACCAAATATAATTTTTAATAGGAATATTTGGGAAAATATTTACCAGTGAATAAGTGACTTAAGAGTGAGTTCTAATCATTACACTCCTAGTTCTTTTTTATTTCAGTTCTTCTTAACATTTTAAAGCAAAATACATATGCTTGAGAATAGGAAGCTAGGCAAAGTTATCTACTGGATTTGTTTTTTGCCTGGACTACAAAGGAATCATGTACATTATGTTCTTTACAGAGCCCCTTCTTTTGTGGCGTCAGAGATGACATCCCCACAGACAAGGTCTTCTTGAAAAAGGTGGGAGGTGAAAGGGAGTCTATACCAATTTTGTTCATATGCATAAGGAATATCTGAGCTCTCCTGCAAGCAGCAACATGAAGTAGCTTGATCACTCAGGACCATTTTATTGCACTAGAAGATAATATTCATGTGGCTTTTGAAACAGATATATTTTCTTACTTGATGTGAGGTAACAACCTAGCACTGCCAGAAACTTAATTTGCTACCAAGTAACATAAAGCAGCTTAGTTCTAATGATTGTAATGTGTCATAAATTCTAAATAAATTAGTGACCATTAAAATATAGGCTTCCTATGATTTGTATTACAGATGCTGTTTAGATATCATGCATTCCTGCAGTCACCTTGCATCTAAGGAGTTATGCTAATCTTCAGCCAGAACATATTAAAATGATCCAGTGAAATACATCTACCTCTGCAAGGTTTTAATGTATGTGCTGGTGAGGAGAATATTACTTAGGTTTCCTAATAAAAGAATTATTATCTTCCTGCAGGAGGAACTAAGTTTCTCTAGTCAATTTTAATACATCTTGCTGAAAAACTATTGGTTAGAAATTTGAATGATCTAGGCAATATGGATATCCAAACACCCTGTCAGGTAAATTTTTTATAACATGTGGAGAAATGATCAAGAAGAAATTCTATGATACAAATTTGTTCATGTCTTAATTTCACTTGCCACTTCAGATATGTTTCTGTGAGCACAGAGTCACGTGCTGTGTGCTTGTTACTGTTTGTATTTGTGTAGGTGAATACAAAAAGCTTCTGAATCAGAATAGCAATGGCTTATATATCCTTGCACATTCTTTGTACAGGTATAAATTCACTGTGTGAAAGACAAAAAAAAAAAAATCACTCCTAGGTGTATTATTTTTGTGACTTTCTATTTGGTTGTTAAGGAATGATACACAAATCAGAACCAGCATTGTATGAAACATCCTTACACTTTAACATCTGTTTTATTCCTAAACTGAAATAAAAGTTTCAAATCTCAGAATTTTCAGCTGAGTCAAAACTCTTCAAGTACATCATTCTGAAATATTGCAAACTTCTCCTATGGTACAAATAAACAAATTAGAAATAAAGCTATCCACCAGCCCCATGATCTAATTCTTACTCTTTAGCTTTACAGAATTAAAAAAAAAAAAAAAATTATTCCAGATCACACAGTACTATTTTACATTTTTAAATGTTATTAAATCATTTTTAAAATGCTGAAGATCTACAGTGTTTCAACTGGAGCTTAGTAGAAGATGAGCTACTGAATTATGTTAGTCATTATTGTAAATACAGTCATGAAACACACAATGGACCTTCCTCTGAGAGAAATTTCCACTGCATTGTGGAAGATGTAGTCTTTCTGGAAGTTCAGCCCATAGAAAGGAGTGTTATCTGCATAAATATATAAACACACATTTATATGTTGACTTGCTATAAGCAAGTGAGAAATACAACTTTGAACTTGATTAGTTCTTTGGCATTAAAATTTAAGCACATATTGCCCATACTTAGAGCAGAGTTCCAAGCAGTTCTTTTGCATATCTCTGATAACAGCCTAACATTGTCAGTGAAACATGTCATTCGTCACTATCTGTATCAATGGATCTGTTTTAAGTTTTCCTTTCTGGCTTTGTTATTTTTTTCCAGTGTCACTATCCAAACTACAGTTCTAGAATATTTGGCAGTAAGTTCAATTAAGATTTGCACATTCATGATATGTAGCACACAATCTGTCTATAATGTATCTATTTACTGATTTCAGTCCTTTTATTTTACTGTATTTTGCTGGATAGATGTCCAGGCATACTAGCTAAGTAAATCTTATTCACCGTAAGTAATGATGCCATGCTGCTTATGTACAGCTTTAAAACTTTATGCTCCTTAATTAAATGCTTTGTGGTAACAGTTATAATGTCTTGGTTTCTTATGGATTAAATAGTTCCTGCAAAGAGAGTATTTATGTAGAAGATCCAAAAGTAAAACCTCTTGTACTTCGCTTATTTACTTGCTGCTTTGGAAATTGCAATTATTCTGATTAGGCAAATAACAACAGCTTCAGCTACTTAATTAGAGACACTCAAAGCTTAGCAATAACACAACAAGGAGAAATTAATTCTGCCATTCAGGTATATGCCAATAATTCAAATGATTTAAAACACAATTGTTCTTGAAGCTTTTCTGAGTGAAATTTGACATCCAAGGACACAAGATGACTCCACCTTCTAGGGAAGGCCAAATAGGACACTTGCCTTCTTGAATTATGTCTACTCTGAAAGCCACTGCAAGGAGTCCTTGAAAGTTCTGACACTAAGCCACTCCTCTGAAAAAGTTATATTCTACTCTGTTGAATAACAAGAAGATAAAATCTAGGCTGCAGCAGTAAATCTGGAAGCAGCATGTGTTGGACAGCAAAGCTTACAGCTGTAAAAGAAAAAAAAAAAGGAATCACAAATAATTTGTGTTCATGGAAAAGCAAAGGCATTCTACATACAAAGAAGAGCAAGCTGAGCAAAATTTCCAGCATGACAGGTTTGGTACTGTCAGTTGATACCAACAGGGAAGAGTTTAGGGACCTTGCCTCAAAGAAACTGAAATGTATTGAACTTCCAGATCATTCACAGAACAGATGAAGACATAAAAAGATCAGTAGATTTCTATCAGCTTATAATCAGCTACAATTATTAAACAAACTCTGTCAATTATTAAACATATAACTTATTCTCCCAGATGTGTTATCTTTATTTAGTTAATGATGGAAGCAAGTGAATTAGGGGTATGAGGAAAGATTTGACGTTTACAAGCCAATAATTGTAAGATTACCAGGTTATCAAAACTAGTACATCTGAAACTGTCACTGAAACACTGGAGTACTACAACCTACACAACATTCAAGAGATATAGAAAGACTAAAAATATTAATTCAATCTTTATTAGAACAAGCCCCAAAGCACAATCTGTTCCAGTGCCTCACCATCCTTATTGTGAAAAACTTCTCCCTTATATCCAATCTAAACCTCCCCTCTTCTAGTATGAAACCATTTCCCCTTGTCCTACCACAACAGACTCTGCTAAAGAGTCTGTCCCCTTATTTCTTATAGCCCCCCTTTAGATACTGAAAGGACACTCTCAGGTCTTCCCGGAGCCTTCTCCAGAAAGAATAGCCCCAGCTTTCACTGCTGGGTGTTCCATCCCTTGGGTCATTTTTGTGGCCCTCCTCTGGATGTGCTCCAACATGTCCACGTCTCTTCTGTACTGAGGACTCTACAGTGTATGCAGACAAAGTACTCCAGGTGAGTATCACCAGCACAGAGTAGAGAGGCAGGACCACTTTGCTCAACCCGCTGACCACACTTCTTCTGATGCAGACCAGGAACCGCTGGCTTTCTAGGCTGCAAGTACATATTGGTGGTTCATGTCCAGCTTGACATCCATTAGTACCCATACATCATTTTCGGTGATGATGTGCTCCATCCTTACATTCCCCAACTTGTACTGATAATGGAGGTTGCCACAACCCATGTGCAAGATGTTATACTTGTCTTTCTTGAACATCATGAGGTTCACCTTGGCCCAGTGATCAAGCCTGTCTAAGCCTCTCTGAATGGCATCTCCTCCCTGAGGAGTGTCAACTGCACCAAACAGCTTGATGTCATCCACAAACTTGCTGAGGGTACACTTGAACCTACTATCAATGTCACTGATACAGAAGATATAATCTCTTGTTATTACTGTTAAAAAACTCTAATGGTAGCACTACTTCCTTCCAGAATTTTCTGAGAGTCAAAGCACTTAATGAAAAGTGTTTCAAAGCAATATAGATAGAAAATAAAGCAGGGCACAGTCAGTGTAAAACCCGTCCACGTGAAAGTGCTGCAGGAAGTGTTTGAACTGGATGAGTAAATGAACAACCTATTTCTCAATACAGTCTCCCATTTTAATTACAATCTCCATATTTAAACATGTCATTTTGTTGTCTCATCATAGTTCTTATTCATCTAAACAAAAGCCAGGTAAAATTGCACTGGAAACGCTTAACTTTCTTGACAATTAAATAAAGATGCCAAAATCTGTGAAAAATAAAGGTAAACTTTTCTTTTGCTTGTACACACTGCTGAAACACCTATTGGCTATGAAAACTGTAGTTGTTATTTATTCTTTGACATGGGTGACCTTAACAGTAATCTTAAAAATCTCAATAGTAATATTAATAACTAATCTTAATAGTAATAGTAATCTTAAAAATCTAGATGAAAAGGTTCTGATTGATCAAAAACCTCTTCATATGGCACATATGTTTATCTATGTGTGTCATATCTGATCTCTGCAAAAATCTTCAAAACTGGTTAATGAATTAAAAGACAATTAAAAACAACCTCATTCTTTGATTTCTGTAGTTACTCTGGCAGGAGAATAAACCTAAGTCACTAAGTCTTCTATTAACAAATATGTATCTATATACCTTTAGGAATCACAATAAGAATCTCAGCTGTAGTCAATTGATACTGCTTTATAATATCTTATAAATATCACAGTTCAGCTCTGTTTCCCTTGACTATACCCTTTCAAAATAAACAAGGGAATTGTTCTTAGACGTTCCAAAACAATGGACCAGTAAAATTCTATAATAAGTTCTTTGTAAAGTGCCAGGTTTATTATTTCATTTGAAGTGCTGGTGTGATTACAATGGTATACACAGCATGAGTAGATAGACTTTTCCTTCCCCAAAATACTTCTCTGGGGTCTGCTTAAATATCTCATGATTCCCAGTTGTGCTACACCATTGTTTCGTTACCTTTGAATTACACGACACACATCACAAATGCAACCATTGTATGATCCAGTGATATGAAAAACTATATGGGAACTAATCCAACATTATTAGCGTACAGAAAAAAAAGCATTCCTCCATCAAAGTTTTGCAAGCTCAATGAACATATCAAAGGCCTAAGTTTTAAATTAAACAAACCCACATTTTCGTCCCCTAGAAAACGTACTTTATGATGTATGCTATTTATTATTTTTTGTCTTTGACCCATTACTTTAAATAAAGTGGGAGATAAAAAAAGTATTTTCTTCAGGGATAAAAAAAAAAAAAGCTGTCATGATTGATTAATTTACCTATAGAAATAAAGATCAATGTTGCCTGCTTGTATATAAATGAAAATTGTTTTCATCAGATGCTTGAGTTAGTTTAATCAAAGTTAATGCAAATATTCCTAGGATAATCATTACTAGCAACCTATGCTTTGGACACTGAAAATGCTTAGTAGAAGTACAATGGCAATTCTTTGTCATGTAGATGTCTTTCTGACAATTATTCAAAAGACCAAAAAAAATATTTCTCTAAATGTACTTAGCTCTGAGACTGTCTCTGAATGGCAAGACTGAGACTGGCTAGAATGACAAATCTGTTCCAAAAAGGAAAAAGAGGTATGAAACCATCTAAAACATCATCATCCTTCTTCCCAAGTCTAATTTTAGGGGTGTTTTATGGTAGAAACAGAGAACCTCTGTATGTTTAAAACACAGGTTATTACAACAGAACACTTCCCTAAAAGGTACAGTTTTACTAAAACTCAAAGACTTCCAAAAAATGAAATAATTGGCTGTACTACTTTATCAAAGCCTTTATCAAGCCATCCTAGCATTCAGGTATTCTTTTAAAAACAGAACAACTGTATATTTATAATATTTTGTTACACTTGGTATCACTTTCTAGAACTTATCTCTATTTGTTAGTAAGATTCAAAATGTTTTGTTCTTGTGTCACCTTCTTTTCTTTACGTGTGAGTCTCAAATTAACTTGACATAGACACTTTACATATATTTTAGGCTAAATGTAAAGTATTCCCTCATGCCCATGAGGCATTTGGAAAGTTGAGAAGTTCTGCTTTCAAGGACACTCTAAATGAGGTTATTAAAATTCAACGCCTTTCATATTCTGATGGAGAAAAATGTTTGTCCCTAACAACAAAGGACATAGGTCAATTTAAGAAAGCTTCTCAATCTCCTTATCCACAGCCACAGAATACCTTGTGCCAGTATTTGTAAATCTAAAATAAGAAAGTGTTACCAGGGAGGAAGAAAAGTGTAGGAGACTACGTTCTATCCAAAAGTAAAAATCCATAACCATCTGTTGTTTGTGTTGCATGCATTTCGCAACTGTCATCTCCACTGTTCACGTCATTTCATCTTCACAGCAATATCACTGAAACACCCACTGAGATAAAATCACAAATATTTTGAACATACCGTATGATACATTATTTCCCAAATTAATATTCAACAAAGTCACAGTGAGAACTTGTTTTTAGTTTACTTTTGTGTTGCCACCTGAAAAATCTTTTAAGAGTTTGCCACTACATGATGGTTAAGCTCAAACTTGAATAATGAAAGAAACACAGAAAAAAAAAGAGAGAGAGAGAAGAGAGGTTGCTCAGAGAGGTTATGGTCTCTTTCCTTGGAGATATCCAAGACCTGCCTGGATGCCCACCTGTGTGACCTACTGTAGGGAAATGGCTTTAGCAGGGGAGTTGGAGTTGACAATATCTAGAGGTCACTTTCAACTCCTATAATTCTGTGATTCTGCGTCTCTGTGAATCAATTAGACGTTGCATTTTTTAACTGTTTTCAAAAATGGTAATGGTGACTACTTAAACTCTGCTTGACTACTTAAACTACTTGAAGCATTTTTCTTCAAGAATGGCCTCAAAATGCTTTTTAAATTATTATTTGGAAAAGTCATCTGGAAGTTAAATGGACATTTATTTTTTGAACTTCAGATCAGCAAGACAATCCCACATTTTGCAGCTTGGAGGAATTAACAGTTTTCAAGCTTATCTCTATAGCCCAGTGTCACATCTAAAAAGCTATTTTTGAAAATAGGAACAACAACAACCACCAAAGTGAAATTTGCCCTTGGCTAAATGACAAGAAAGAGTTAAAGTCAATTAAGTAACCTGCTTTTTCCAGTTTTTAGACTTCCACAAGGAAGTCTAAAACCCAAGGTCAGCTGTGCCTGAAATCAACATATCTGTCACATGGCTCTTATGGCCACCACTAAGGTTCCCATCAAGCCTACACTGAAAGCAACAAATATATATATATATTCTAGAAACAGATTGAGCTCTGATAAAATTTCTAATCACCTTTGGCTGGTTAATGCTGTATAAAGTGGAAAAAGGGAAATTTTGAAAAAGAATGAATGGTGAGAACTTGAGGTAAAGCATATTTGGTCTTTTGGGTCTTCAATTCCTTAATATTTGTGTGCATCAGAGCATACATACGACTCTTTAAGTAAGCATACATAGTTGATATATTAAAGAAAACATACATACATACATATTTTATATATATATATGTGTGTGTGTGTGTGCGTGTGTGTGTGTTTTCATACGTGTACACAAATACAGTATGCCCTGCCAGGATAGCTCCACTAATTCCATCATACCCCAGATTCTGTCCTCCAGTAGTAAAATTGTGGTCATCCCAGTCACAGTCCCTTGTATGTAGCAGTCCATCACAAAACCCCTAATTTAATGCAATTGACAGTCCCTGCTCAAGAGAGGCAGAAGAAGGAGTTGCCATGGAGACTGAACTATTGCTCTTCTCCAGAGGATACTTCTTTCAAGCACAGGCTGAACCACAGAGGCTGTCTATTACATGTAACCTTGATCACATTACAGGATCTTGCATTTTGGGAAGGCTTTTTAGTAAGCTCTAACAAACATCCAGGAGATGAGAGCTGGGAGGAAAAGAGCATGCTTGAGAAAAATAAATAAATAAATAAATAAAACCAACAAGAACTGCATGGAAGTTAATATTATCTTAGATTGAGAGGGGAAAAGAGTTTCATATTGACTAGATTTATCAGATTTGTCACCTCTGCTTAGTGCTTTCCTAACAGAGTGAATGCTGTGCTTGACCTATTTGCAGGAATTAACCAGGACTGCAAGAGACCATATGGATTGCCAGATGGTCTGCTATAATTTAATGCCATTTATTCTAAGTATGAAGTAAGTGATAAACATAATTAACATTCTTTTAGCTCCTTACTGGTTGCCATTTATTAGTTTATTAGCATTCGTGGTTCTTTTTTCCTTAAGCATTGAAAGGTAAGTTAATACCTTGTTATTGAAACACAGAAGCCAGCTAATTACAGCAAGAGGCTGCAGCCTCTAAAGCAAAGAGTGTCAGCACAGACTCTTAACTTATTCACTGACCCCACTGTGATGATTAATAGGTTGAATGCTAAGCTCTAATGAGAATGACAGATCTTAGATGTTTTCAAGTTACCTTAATTAATAGGATGATGAAGAGAGTGTTCACGCAGACGTATCACACTTCATAGTAAACACTACACACTGTACTTGTGGTCTTCATATGTCTTTCACATTACAGCACATCAAATGCTAAGGAATCAAACCACCTTCAGACAGTAAAAACAATGGAGCGATTTCCTTCAGAAATGTTTTTCCTGATTGCTATTTCATATTCTGCCAGTGATTGTCTAAATGCTCTATTTCTTAGGAAGTGGTTCTAGAGAAGCTACGGCTTCAAAGAGTGTTTATACCAGGCAGAATTGTCATTTCAAAACCACGAGTCTACAACAAGACTAAGTAATGACTCTTATTTAATTCCATGGAATCTACAGCAAAGAACACAATAACACTGTTTGATAGAGCAAATTTTCAACTACAGAATACTGTTTGTCAACAGTCACCACCATTAGCTATGCATTTTGGTCAGCAATGAACAAGCATGCCATGCTCATAAATTCTGCACCACTGGAGGTGACCCACTGTTGCTGTTGCCACTGCTGAAACACACCATCACTGCCTCATTGCGCTCACATCCATAGTTTGGTCTCCATATCTGTTCAGCAAGAGTCAGTGCATGTCAATGGCTGCCTTTTTTTCCATGTGGAGGAATTCAGTGACATCTTTGCTTCATATGCACTTCCATGTCAGATGCCATTTTGTGAGACTGCCCCTCTGCTGCCAAACCACCAACATCCACCTCTGATGTCATGGGCCAACACAATAAAGTAGGGGGCATCACTTTCAGATCAGCCTATGTATAAACATGACCACAGCTAAATACCTTTCAGTTTGTGTCTGCACTATTAAAAGTTTGGTGAACTCTGAGATGATAGAAATGGCATAAATTAGATGTTATTCAGAAATTAAAGAACTGTGCTATAAAGTAAATCTGCCCTTAGTAAATTTAGGTAGCGTTAGAAAATGCACTGAGAAAGACTTCAGTTCAGAAGTCACAGCATAAGGAAAATGGAAGCAAATTCCAGTTCTTCATCATCTGTGCACTTCCCTTCTTCCAGATGGGCCCACACAGAGGTTTCCACAGTTAAACCTGTACACTCTGCAGGGCAAGTGCATATGCATTTGTAAATACACATCCTTCTGAAGAAAGTACCTTCAGAGGGAATCTGATTGAGACACTCTCTCCATCCCCAGAGCACCATGCACACTGACTGCCTTTAGACTGCTTGCAGACAGAGTGCACAGTGGTAGTCAAGCATGCTTGGGCACATGAAATGGCACATTGTCAGAGTGAAACACATTTCCAGGCTTGCAGTATCCATAACAGCCCATTATGATTTGAGAGTAACCTGGTCATAAGTCATAAAACATAGCGAGGACGTATATGCTCCTTTACTCCACTCTTGAAGGCACTGATTCAAGTTACGTCTTCACTTGGTGAATTGTTGCTGCACCTATAAACTCCTTCAAAATTCTCCCTATGAATAAATATAAGATCAAAATATCTGCAAAGCAAGCTTTTATTGATATTGACACGACTTGTCAAATCATCTTTATTAGGTCTCTAATTTGAAAAAAAAAAACATTATGCTTTCCATCCCATTAACTGAAAAATATTTAACCAAGGTGCTTCAGCTAATGCTATGCTGGCTGTAGGGTCTTCTTTACAGTCAGCGGAGAAAAAAAGTACTTTAGAGAGTGCAACTCAGCTTGTCTGAATTCTCTCCTATAGGCACCTTCCTCTCTTCCTTGACTACTAAAGCGGCTATGGTCACTTAAATGTCAAGGCTTAGGTAGGTTGGAATCAGTGATAAAAAATTACCATGGTAAAAATGGGACTTCAGGCATCCTTCACAAGGTTATTTGCTGGGATCTGATAATATCATACTTTATTACAGAAACCACTTCTGAAAAATACAGAAGTGCTGCTCTTCAGTGAATAAAGATACAGTGCTATAGGCACATTGTTTTCAGTTTCTATATACTAAATACTTTTTCTATATAAACTTTTCAGTTTCTATACATATAGTTTCTATACATTTTTATAAATATGTACATATATTTTTACAATATATGCATTTAAGATTTAATAGTTCCATTATTACAAACAGTCTGAGATGTTCCAAGTTATATCATTCAAAGAAAAAGCATTAGTTAAATTCTTAGGTAACTTATAAAATCAGTTAGTAATTAACTTCAAGTGTGTGACCATGCGGGCAGGTGAGCTGTGATATTTGCAAATTTCACAAACATCTTACCTCCTGCGTACATGACAGCCAACATTATTGATGATATCCAAGCTATCTCACTATATGATGTATGGAAGATTTCCTGTATTTCCTTGAAGAATACCGTGATCGCTTTGGGGAATGCATAGGAGAATCCAATGGAAATAAAAGCCCCAAAGACCACAACCCACCCCCAGCCTCCATCTGGAGGTGGGTACTGTGGTGCTCCTATTGCTGGTGGCATTTCTAGCCTCTGTCTCTTCTCCAATTAGGCTGAAAAAGAAAAGAAGAAACAAAGTTTCAGACAGTTTTTCTTTTTTAACATACTGCAGTATTCTACCATCATCTGCAGAATCCTTAAAGCAGAGACCAACTCCCAGTTAACATGCAAACATAGAATACATGAACCTGTTTTCAGAAGCAAAAAATCTGTTCTAAAAAAAAAAAAAAAAAAAAAAAATATTTGAAACATATAATAAATATATATAATATATATGTATTTTATAAATTATATAAAATAAATATATAAAATAGTTGTACATTTAGTATGTGCAACTACTAGAAATCACTGATGTCAGTCACTGAAATTTTGTTTGCAGTTATTCATTTATTGGAAAGTGATGCGTTTGTGTAGGTAAATTTGCTTATTTCTTCGATCTACAATATGGACTTAGAACAGGTATGACACACAAAAAAAATGAAAAACGTTGTATGGAAAGAAATGGAAAAAAGTTACAGTAAATTATTCCTAAATGCTGCTTTGTTAGCAACATTTGCAGGTACTTTAGCAAAATTATCAGCAACAACAGTAAGGAACAAGTGTAACAGAATGCTTTATCATGTGCTCTCATTTTCCAGCCATTAACCATTGTTAATATTTCTTACATTTCTTACATTTAAGATAACATTTTAAAAGTGTATTTTAAAAAGAGACTTAAAATTCCTTGTGTAGCCATAAAATAAACACAAAATAGTACAATGTCATATTGTACTCTGTTTTTAACATTTTATTCTACTTATTAGTAACTGCTGATATTACTTGCAGGGATAAAGTCAAACTTGATGGTACTTTTTTTGCTCTCTATTCACACATTTTAAAGACATCAGGAAGTCTTTCACTAATAACCTCACAAACTTTCCACAGCTATTTTCTAATTTAAAATTTACCATAATAGAGAGCACCAGAATGATTTTCTGTAGAGGTTCTGAGAGGTGAAACAAAAAAAAATCAGGGAGCTTAACTCACTTAAAACTCCTAAAGCCTGAAATTAATTTTATATTTTTATTATCATCTTGATATATATTCCTATAGATATTATATATTATCATCTTGATATTATATTCCTAAAGAACGTGTAGCAGAAAGAATTAATTTTGTAGTTCTGAGATATTTCCAACCTAGATCCCCTTTATTACTAAACAAAGTTGGAGTCCACTGCGTTTTCATCTGTGTAATGCAACCTATACGGACTGCATGTCCTGAACATTCCACCTTCTTCTATGTTTCTTCCTTGGGCATTTACATGACTTATTACTCTTGACTGGTCTCCTGACATACCAGTACTGAAAGTACTGATCATAACAGTATGTAGGTTTTTTGTTGTGCTTATGGTTACCAGTGAGTCTCCATGAGATTTCTTCCATGGTGCTTACATCATACCCCAATTTCTCACAGCGAACTGCATTAGCATTGGGAGTGATATCATTACTTTAACAAAAACTAAAAAATGAACTGTGTCAGCTCATATTAATTCCCAGTAGAGTGCCTAGAGTACTGTCAGAGTAAAAGCCATATAGTATTGCCTACGATACATGCCACAAACTAACAAAGTGTTCCTTTACAAATTATCTATCATAAGGTCACCTCTGTGATAGAATCCTCTTTAATTCTGATTCTCCACTTCACTGCAGCTGGTTGTAGACATCACCTTCATACTGGCCAACCTCCAAAGGGGCTAAATCAACCACTAAAACACCTGGCTTCTATACAAGGCTGCAATATCCCAGCTAATTTGTTTTCTGTATCATGTCATACAGATTTGCTGCTGATAGCAATAGATATCTACTGCTCTGCTGCTCTGTACACAGACTTTTTATTTTTTTTTTAATTAATATGCATGTCCAGAAAGAACCCCTGGCATGTACTTTCTTTCTGGTTACCCCAGTCTCAGCTTAATATTAATCATGAATCAGAAAGGAAAACCTGGGTCTGCCACTAGAAGTTGGAAAAGTAGAGACAATTATAGTTGCTGAAATTTAATTTTGGCAAAGTAGTTAAACATCTGTTTACCGACTAAGGACCCACTGGAAAGCAGAGTACCTCAAAAAGTCCATCGTACACTAGGACACACATAGTAATTGATGCCTCCACAGGAAAAAAAAAAAAAAAAAAAAGGCATGAAAAGAAAATCCCTATTTCTATGACCAAACTGAATGGCCTGGAACAACATTTTTCTGTCCCAGAAAGCTGTTGTACTGCTCATCAGAGAAAACTTTTGGTTATTTCCTGAAAAAAAAAAAAGAAAAAAAAAAAAAAAAGGTCAACTACTACTTTATTATGCTTCAAAGTCTGAGCATATTTGTTTTCATATTTCATATTCATACAACAGCACTTCTATCTCTATTATAAATTCTAGTAATATGGTGCAACATCAAGGAATTGCTCCCTATAAAAATGGAAAGTGATAACCAGTTTATTGAGGCAGCAGGCTTTTCCCTAAAAATAACACAGAAGTGTTTGGCAAAATCACTGCCAGCAGTGTGTCAAGATGATGAAGGCCAGCAGCATCCTGGCCTGCATCAGAAATAGGGTGGCCAGCAGGGCAAGGGTTTGCACCTGAGTTGCAGCTATCAACAAGCTGGGAGATGAAAGGTTGGAGCACAGCACCATCAGAAATATCATGGTGGTACCGGTGGGTGGCAAGCTGAATATGAACCAGCAATGTGCCCTTGCAGCCCAGAAAGCCAAACATATCCTGAACTGCATCAAAAGAAGTGTGGTCAGCAGGTCAAGGGAGGTGATCCTGTCCCTCTACCCTGCACTGGTGAGACCTTACCTGGAGTACTGCATCCAGATGTGGAGTCCTCAGTACAGAGAGACATGGACCTGGTGGAGTGTGTACAGAAGAGGGACACAAAAAGGGATGGAACAAGAACAAGTTGAGAGAGTTGGGGCTGTTCAGCCTGGAGAAGGTTCTGGGGAGGCCTGGGAGAAGCCTTTTAGTATCTAAAGGGGGGCTGTAAGAGAGAAGGGGACAGACTCTCTAGCAGGGTCTGTTCTGATAGGCCAAAGGAAAATGGTTTTAAACTACGAGATGGAAGATTTAGATTAGATATAAGAAACAATTTTTTTTTTAATGACAAGTACCGTGAAACACTGGAACAGGTTGCCCAGAGAGGTGGTGGTTGCCTCACCCCTGGAGACATTCAAGGTCAGGCTGGATGGGGCTCTGAGCAACCCGATCTAGCTGTAGGTGTCCCTGATCATTGCAGGGAAGTTGGGCTAGATGACCCTTAAAAGTCCCTTCCCTTCAAATAATTCTATGATTCTGTTATTCTAAGTGACTGTCCCCTTGTGGCATTGGTGAGACTGCAACTCAAATATTGTATTCTGTTTGGGACCCATTACTACAAGAAGGATAATGAGTTGCTTGAGCACGTGCAGAGAAGAGTGATGAGACTGGTGAGGAGACTAGAAACAAGACTGATGAGAAGCAACTGAGGAAATGGGATTTGGTTATTCTGGACAAGAGAAAGATGAAAGGAGACCTTGCTGCTGTCTACGACTATCTGAAAGAAGGTTGCAGTGAGGAGGGTTTCTGTCTCTTTTCTCAGGTGTTAAGTAATAGTTTGCAAGGAAACAGACACAAGCTGTGCCAGGAGAGGTTGAGATTGGGTACTGGGAAGAATTTCTTCATGAAGAGGGTAGTCAAACATTGGAAAGGTACTATGTACGTGGCATTAAGGGACCTGGTTTAGTGGTGCATTTGGTGGGTCAGGCTGATGGTTGGACTTGAAGATCTTTTCCAACCTAGATAATAATGTGATTCTAAGGTATCAGTTCTTTGGAAATATCTCATTGTATTTGCCTTTTCAGGGTAGCAAGACAGGCTCTGACAATTTAATGTTCTCCTCTCTTTGAAAGCTTCAGAGTAAACTAAGAGGACGTCAGGGAAAAGAGCAAAGGCACAGTGGCTGTTCCTATGCCTCAGCCTATGCTGCAAAGCCCACTGCACTGCCAGCTGATAGCACTGCTACAGTGAATGACTGTCTGCTACCCTATGCCAGACTTTTCCCCGCCACAAAGAGGAGCCTGGATCGTTGTATCTTACACCTTCTATACATTCCACACATTGCAGTTAATAATAGCTTCCCTGATATTCCTTTATGATCACGATAGCCAATTTTAACTCACTTTAAAAGGTAAAAAGAAAATACAGAAATAAATACATATTAGTTGCACCAAGAAAAGCAAAGTAATCATTTTGTCAGAAATATTAAGCCCAACATCTCAAACATCCCATACTTTCTCAGGAACAAAAGCAGCTTTCTCCTGAAAAAATTTAATTTAATATCCACAAAACGGAACTCCTTCCAAAGCAGTCTAGCACATTAATATCCTCAGCTTTTCTCATAAGCTTAACTGGTAAGATTTTGATAGTATAGGAAGTATACAGCTGAGTGCAAAATCCATTAGCAACCAAAATGAAACAGCATTTTAGATGAGTGGTACAAATTCTGACAGAGGAAGAAAAAGAAGAGGAAGGACTGAAGCAGTGACAAGTGAAAAGGTTTTCCAGAGCTCTCAGAGCTTATTATGGGCTATGAAGAATAATAAGATATACACAGTAGAAAATGTAAAAATAGTCAAGTGTGATAATGTGCATGTGAAGAACAGTGTCAAGGGAAAAAAAAAAAAAAAAAAAAAAGCGCTGCATTCGAGTAAATAAAGGTCACCAGCAGAACTGAC
The DNA here is from genome assembly GCA_016647715.1 of Pavo muticus. Taxonomy (NCBI): domain Eukaryota; kingdom Metazoa; phylum Chordata; class Aves; order Galliformes; family Phasianidae; genus Pavo; species Pavo muticus. The sequence goes on from JACDJE010000287.1 coordinate 83,383, forward strand.
ATACAGTCACACAAATTCCACTGTGTGTTAATGGCTCACCAGTAAGTCCTGCTCATCCCCTTCCTTTTATAGGCAAGCGGTGGGTGAGGGACAGTGATGCCATCTGCATGGAGCAGTGGAACAGTGAGTTAAGCACGTCCCTGGGGAAGACATCAGCCCTCTTCCCTCTGTCAGGTACAGAGAGACTGCTCAGTCTTTCTATACCTTGAATTAGGTTGAGAACAAGGATTTTATCCTAAGCTTCTTCTAGTTCCTCTGTATAAATCCCTGTTATGTAAGCAGTGAACAAGAACATATCTAACTTAAAGAGCTGTATGTGTCTACTAAGAAATAGTAGAAAGAGAGCAAGTGGATACTTTTAAAACATATGATATGCAACACTGTTATTAAATAGGTATTTCAGCACAATCAGAATTTAATTGGGCAAATGAGAACAAGTGAATTAAAAAGAGAAATGTGGAGGGAGAGGAATGGAAGGAGAAAAGAAAGAAGGAAATGGAGAAAGGAGGAAGGAATGGTGAGAGAGAAAGAAAGAAGCACACAAGCAAGCAAGCAGCAAGGTTAAACCAAGAGCAAACACTACAGACAAATAATGTATCTTGATACCAAGTGCTGCAGATTTCAGTCAGTCACGATCAACCTGTTCAGACCAGGGCTTCATTAATATTCTGCAGTTGCCAGCACCAGCATCAGCTCTCAGTACAACAGCTTGTCACAGACTTCTGAGAAGGGGTTGTGCTGTTCTCATGTTTACAGAGACACAGATTTTACTGGGTGTTTTAGTTTTGCTCTTCTGCACCATTAAAGTAACTGCTTCATTCTCCACTTGCATTCTGTCTGCCATTTGTCCCAGAGGAAAAGAGATGGTTTGTAAAAAATCTTTCCCTATTTTTTGCACGATAGTAGGAATATTTAGCACATGTGTAGGGCATTCCAGCTTCACATGGTAAGCCAGGGAATGCAAAGAGCTTCGCAAACTTGAGTTCACTCAGTCTCCTAATGTTCTGGTGAGGTGATTCAGAAGTCTCATTCACTTCCAGACACAGAAAACAAATACAATAACAGGATAAATAACTTGACTGCATCTTACACCAAAATAGGTGGCAGAGCTGGGATGTGGACTAATGCCTAAATAAACTGTCAGTTAAGAGTGAGATTTTTAAAGCTCATTATGTAACAAATGCTGATTAATTGTACAGCTTGATACTTGAAGTGGAAGCACAGGTGCAATACAGTCTTTGTTTTGTAGGTTTGGATAGTCTGCTGCTCTAAACCCTAATGAATATTAATGACATAGTTATATTTAAAATCAATGACTTTGTTGTAGCATTAGCTAAGGAATGAGCTATATAAGAATTACACTTTTATATAAGATCCCCATTTGAAAGCCAAAAATAAATATTTTTTTCTTATTTTTATTAGTAGCTCCAATGAATTCCAAGCAGGACAGTATTATAGGGCTAATGTTATACTAAATGGTACCTCTCTGGCAATTTTCTATTATTCTTTAAGCAACATTCATTATTTGAAAAAAAAAATCTTTATTAGTTTTGTGAGATGGTTTTACTCTGACTTGGGATTTTGTTGTGGGGAAAGGCAGGACACAGAAGGACTCTTATTGAAGGGACCAAGAGAGACTGTTCTCTGCTCTTATCTCTAACTATGAGCTTTAATAGGCAAAGTAGCTACTAATGATCACTGGTAGCCAGCCTACTGATCTTGCTGAAAGAGGAAAACAGGCTACATTTTGTCTGACTGTCCATATACAGAGACTGAGGAGTACATGATAAATAAAACCCAAGCATCATACAGATACACTCAGAATTTCACTTTACTGCACTTTTTTCCACTGGGGTCTAGCCTGCAGGATAAATACACTCTGTGAAGAATAAAACTGCTAAAATGCACCCAAATTATCTAGTATTTTAGAAAGCTGCTGTTTTTGTAAAGTTTCTCCAACTTCCATGAATTGAAAGAGAATGCTTTCCAGATGGCAAAATGTAACAATAAGTATATTGTACTACAAATATAGTAAACTATACTAATTTTTATTTATGAGGTTTATGTTAGGATTTATCTTTTTTTTTTTTTTTTTTTTTTTTTTTTTAATCTAGTCTAATATTTAAAAAAAAAGAATCACTGGTCTTACTTAATTTTAAAGCCTGTTTCACTTCAATCTTTAATAGCACAATAACCAATAATGTTACAATATATTACCACAGTTATTTTAAATATCAAACTTTATTTTATTAAAGAAAAAAGACAAATTATTTTTTCTCTCCAAGATCAGATGAATGAGTAGTTCTAAATATTCATATTTATGAAAGAAACATGCAGTTATTCAACTATCCATAATTTATAGTTAGGTATCAATATTGTAACATACTTTTCATCCCACTGAAGCAGTACCAACACTAGCATGTGCCTGAAGGCAGAGTGGGAAAGTAATAGCCTCTCATACATCCAAAGCACACATAGGAATAACATTGTTCCAAATGCCTGGAAGGTTAGCAGAGGCAGGCTCTGTGGAGGGAGGCAGAATGAAGGGAAAGCCACGTGTTGTAAGACAAAAATAAATGAACAATCATCTCAGTAACTCTCTTTCCTCATAGGCATTGGTGTTGCAGTGGGCTGATTCCTAGTAAGAGCATCAGCTGAGCAGAAAATTGGATGGAGAAACAAAAACTTTTAAACAAGGACTATTACAAGCTGTGAGTTCCTAATGTCTGCGGGAATGATGAAAGGTCTAATTCAGACTGGAATAAAGGCACATCTTCTGTCCCAGTTTGAGGACTCACTATAGGATTACTGAGACAGAAGTGAATCCTGTGTGGTAAAATGTTGCCCTATGAAAAGCAAAAATGTGTTAAGTACCCTGACGGAGTGTAGTTAAAATCCCATTCACACCAGGGCTCTAGTTCATTGATGTTTAAACAAAGGCTGAGGCAGTTATTAATAAGTCACTAAAGAGGTTTTTACCGAACTGAGACCCTCATCTGACAAAATTACGCTAAATTAATGTTACATGATTGAGATCAGATTATGAGCACAACTAAGTCACTAATGAGATAAATAACAATGTAGCCATGCTAATATTCATCACTGGAATAAACTTGGAATTAACTTATTTATTTATTCATTTATTGTTGCTGCCAGATTCACATGTAGTACTATTATCAAAACTTCTAAAATCTGTTCTGCATTCACAGTTCCCACAATTCTGGGTTGGACTTCCATTGATCAGGCATTCGTTATTACCATTTTTCTTTGATCTTATGGGAAACCTAAATGACCACCTTATTATAGATGACTAAATGGCTAGATGAGTAAAGTTAAGTGAAATGTATTCCAACGACAGTGATTGCAATTCTGTTTCAATTACTTCAAAAAAGCAGTCAATAAAATATCTTAACACAGAGAAGTTGGCACCCCACCCAAACTGGAACGCACTGAAATGAAATGTTGAAGTCTAAATTGAAAATGCCAGTGATCCAGTCCAAAGAATTAATCAGCTTTAACAATAAGTTGATTGAGGCTGATGAAAAATTCGGCATATTTGAAAAAAAAAATCCTCAAACTAATCAACTTTTCAAAAACAAACAAACAAAAAACCCCAAAACTTTGTTTTTCCATTAAAGAAGTTTTAATAAGCTCAGCTAAACTCCTTCATTACAGCTCAAAGCACCAGCTCTTTGCACTGTGAGAATATTGATCTGCTTATTCATTTATTTCTAACCACTCCCATCATCCTTTAAACTCTGGGAGTACTCCATCATATTTAACTATGATGGTTACCAGCCTTAAAGCATGTTGTTAACGCTTCATAAACCACTCTTGAGCCACAGGCTCAAAGCCATCTCAGTACATCAGCACATTCATAGTTTTTAAAATTCAACTTGAATTAAAGTTATAAAAAAGAATACCCAGAATAACAGCAATGGCTTCACATAAATCTAGAGCTAGATGTTGGATAAATATTTTAAAGAGTTCTGATGTTTGGAGGGAGAAGAGTTAAATACTCACTTTTTGTAATATGTAATAAATGGAAGAACTAAGGCTTCAAGTCAGTGTTAATGGAGTTATCTGTACTGCTGCTGTACATTACTTGAAAAATAAATAGCACAGTCTTTGCAAAGCAGCAGATTTTACATTATCAATAATAAAAGATATTCATTTTAATATCATTCTATACTAAGCTGGAAAAAAAAATATTGATGATGGTAAGAAATAGCTTATTCTTAGTCTGTGCAACTAGCTAAGGTTTTCAGAATCAGAATTCTTATTATTTTATGTAATTATATACTTCAGAAATTGCAATATTTTGTTCATTTCTTGCTGAAGATAATACTCATATCCATCTATCAGTTTAATATTATGAGGATGCAGTAGACGACAATTCAAATTCTGCTGCCATAAATTTCTGTAAATACTATCAAAGTTCATCTGTGCTCTTGAGACTACAATCCAAGCTGTTTGTTTTCTCTGCTTCAGTATCACAGACCAGGGTACTTTCTGCATACATCCTACCCCTTACCTAAATCCTGGCCTGACAGTATCATCTTGAGCATATGGAGAAAATATTCTTCTTCAACATTCATGCAGCACATGACTCCTACGGGTGGAAATAGTTACTAATGTTTCAGTCTCCATGACAACTACTTAGATTATGTAATAGGAAGTAAACTGATCTGGATTCTGTTCCTAAGGACATATGACTGGGATCAAATAACTGTCCAAAGCTGGAAAGTATCTCCAGACTGCAAAAGCTTACGTAGGGCTCACACTTCAAGTATTCTTGCCAGTTTGGAAATTGTTACTGGTTTAAGAAACGTTTTCTATATTATAATTAAAATGGGAAAAGTTAGTAATGCTTTTGATGAGATGGAAGCTTTTGAAACTGTGAACCACTAAAACTAAAGAATTATACATTAGTTAAGACACAGTTAGCTTGTGGAAAGGTATGCAAAATATGTTGGCAAGAAGAAAATGGGCAGAATTATAGAAACTCCCAATACTGAAAATAGCCCTTGAAAGATATTATTTGGGACCTACTGAATCTTGGAAAAGAGAATATTTTCTGTAGGTATCCAGTCTAAAAACCTCTCCAGAATTTAGGTCACATAAGTAAGAAGCTATTCAGTTAAGGCAGATTTTCTAAAGCTTTATGGGAGCAGAGAAAGTGATCCATCTATTTGTATGAAACAAAATTAAAAACATACGGGTAATTTAAACTGAAAAATCAAATTGATTCAGCTGTGCTCATAAAAGCTTGATGTGTGAGTTCCTTCTGCGAGTGAATATTAAAATGTGATATCAAGCAGACTACAACCAAAAGATAAATTAATTCAGAGATCATCCAAGAATTACTAAAACCTATTAGATCAGTAGAAATAACAAAAATAAGTATTTTATCAACGTGCCTTAACAGAATTTAGCAGAGATAAAAAGTTCTATACATTTATTAAAAAAATGATTTGAGAACTGAATCTGTGTGGGCTCATAAATCAAAGTGGAGGAGTTCTGAAAATGTCAACCCTTTTTTTACAGTCACAGTTTGCCTGAGAGTGTTCCCTAGCTGGAAATATTAGTTACCATTGTATTTGTCCTATGACCAGTGATTTCCAGGACTCTAAAAAAAGCAAAACTTGAGAGCAAGGTATGTTCACTACTACTGCATTCAGTTCCTCAGTTCTATGCAATAGATAGACAGATATACTAACATGATGCTCATGCAGAGGCCATCCTTGAAGATGCACTTGCTATTTCTTAATAAAGAAATCAGATTTCAATAGCACCTTGAGGACTATGTAGGGGAAGGTAACATCTCTAACTACCCAGCATTAAAGTAGACAGCAATGTCCAGCACACTCAAATTACTGCTTCTCTCATGCTGATATTTATGTCAGTACAAAATACATTTTTATTTCATGAGATGTAACATTGAGCAGACAACTGAGCAAAAGGGAAGGTATATATTTACATGGAACAGTGTGGTATTATACAGAGGTACTCACACTGTCTCTTAACAGAAGAGCGGAATAGCTTTGTTAGCTCAATATCCCATCTAGACAACTTAGTTATAATCAGGTATCATGGCATTGCACTACATAAAATAAGTGCATGTGTGATGACTATTTGTCCAGTCTGGAACATGGTGATAAAAAATTTATTTGAAGTATGTACCAAAACTAATATAATTTAGGCAATGATAATATTTAACATAAACAAATACAGGGAAGGAAGAAGCTAGGATTGTATTTGATTTCCATGGGAAGGAAGAGGATGTTTAATTACAAACTTACTATGTACTTTGTCCAAATGTTAATGAGGTGACCTGCTGATATATATACAAAATAACTTTAAAGACCAAGACAATTTAATCTATTTCTAATGTGTACTCTGCCACCCATTGTGAGAAATGGGACGTGAGGAGATCAAAAAACCTGTGTCTATTGTGTCTTATTATGTAGGACACTTTCTTAGCACAGTACACACTGTCCAAAGTGTACATCTGTACCTCTGACAGAGTAGTTCTGCAATGCTGCACTTTAAACAATCTTTGAATAATCTGCAGAAAGCTTTAGAATTCAACGAGAATCTAATTTAATCATATTGTTTATACCTGTATTATTTGCAGTTTTTTATTCTGCCTTTTACATTCTGCCCTTACTGAATGTCCAGAATACGTGTGTGAAGACAGCAGCTCTGCTATGGCACAGTGTCATAAAATTATTGATTAGCACTTGCTTGATGCACTCAATAAGATGAGATGACCAACCATTGAAGGATGCTAGAGAAGTGCTATACAATTCTGAAACCTTTTCCCCCTTGTGCTGACATGAGGAATGGAAAAGACTAGGAATCAAATATTCATTTTTCCCTGTTTTTCTGAATTTTCTGTGTTTTTTCAGATTTCAGTCTCTCATTATGTGTTTTCCATTGACTCTAGCACTGTGTTTACCTTATATAACATCCATTTCTCTACCCTACAGTAGTTTTGCAGCTTTTTTTTCCAGAATGTAAGCCTTTTGATCAGAACTTATCAAGCACCTTAGTCTGTTACAAAAGTCCTTCCAAAAATTAAGAAAAGTCCTTTTCTTAATACAAATCCATTTCTTAATACAAATGTACAACTCAAAAAGGATACTGTTTGGGTTGCAGACCCAGTAAGCAGTCCCGCAAGCAGTAGTTCTGCTACTCTGCTAGTTCTGATTTAGCTAGTAAATTACACATTGTGGACAGAGGTTATGTACTGGATACAGCATTGTTTCATTAGTCAAAAGCAACTCAATAAATCCAAAGTTAGAAGCACTTTTGTTGATATGTGCTATGCCCTAATAATAGTAAAACTTATTCCAAGCACTTTTCTCTACATAACCCTTCTCTATCAAAACCAAACGAGTAATTAGACTCCAAAGTATAAGCTTTTTCATTTCTATACGGTTACATGAAAAGCTTTATACTTTGGATTGTTCTCCTGTGAACTGTGGTAACATATTGTAAAACACATTTCCCTCATCATTATAGAGAATCTAGATCAGAATAATAGTAGTCCTCAAAATTTCTTTATAATAGCTGCAACAGAAGAAGCAGTACCGTTTACATAAATATATAGCAAATGAGAAAAGAAATATAAAGTTATCTATGGCATTTACATGATTCCAACTATCAAAAGGGCACAGTAAAAATATTCACAGAAGAGTTTCAGTAAATCATATCTACCTGAAAGTTTAATAAATCAAAACCAAACAACATTGAATGTAGGACATCAATCTATTTGAGTGCCTCAGTCTATTGCAATGACCCAGCTGTCCCTTTCAGGATAGAAGTTTAACCAGATCAGAACCGAAAAACTATGAGTTGTGTTTTTTCGTTATGACAAACTGATGCATACACACATTCTGTTGCTATCATATGATATATACTAAATGTCAATTGTTACATAAAAACAAGAGTTTAGCTAAACTTTCTACATATAAAACTGACCATAAAGTCTAAAAACACCTACAGCACACTTTGCATATCTTTTCACTTTGTCTTGATAACAAGACAAGAAAGTGGTAGTGCGGATTTTTAAATCTGAAGGTTTCTCCTTAAGAAAGTATTATAATGCTGGGATTCACAGTCTAAGATCATTATAATTCTCTGAAGCCCTCCTTCAATCTTCAAGACAATAACACTTTTTTTTGTAAACAAAGCACCTATCCCTGGAGTATATATTTTTTCTTAAAACCCTTAAGCACATATATTTGATTCATTTCTGCTGGTCTTAAACAATCCTATGCAGAAGAATGCATAGATTATGCGCACACTACCTATGCACTGGCATGTGCTTTCACATCTGAAAAATACCATATTTTTAATTGTCAATTAGCTAGATCCTTTCTCAGTCGACAGCTGCAGATGAAACAACCACCCCATTCTGGGATGACTGGATTTAAGTAAGCATCTCTTTTCATTCACAGGTTCTTCACTGAACACATTTTTCAGTATTTCACAACTGTCTCAGTATATTACTGGATGTGCTGCCTACTATTCTTGAGGGAAGATTAGACTTGTGTTAATCTATTTGACTTAAGCCAAAAAACTTTGTTCTGTTCAACCTTAGTTTTATTATTCCCTTTCCATGATATCTTGCATTTTATATATTACACATGGTATTTGGGCTTTTGTTTTGCTTTATTTCCTTTGATTTTGATTTCATTTCTAAGTTAGGTAAGGTGAGATTCATCTCATTGATCAACAAAATGTTTTTACTAAGAGATGATGGTAGTGTAAAAAGAACTCCAAATAAATTTGTATGGTTGTCACATGTAGAAAGAGCATAGACTTGTTTTTGGTCTACTGCCTAGCACAATTTACTCATTCTAAAAATATACCTGTAAAATGCTACACACATTTATTGTATCATGCACACAATAAAATGAATAATCCAACGGAAAAACATACTGAAGTTGCACTTCTGTACATCTCAGAAAATGGTGCTACGTATGTAGGTGACTCTAGCAATGAAATGAAATTGGAAGACACAGAAACATTTCCATTGCAAGGAAATGTTTCATTTTTCCTGGCAGAAGAGATCTGAATGCTGCAAGATGCAGTACTGATAAATCTTGATATTGACCTTTAGTTACCAACACCATGGGAAAGTGAAGAGGGACTCAGCGCATCTGTACCGTTTTCCTGAGGAAATAATCAAGAGTAAAAAAGGATGAAGCAAATAGAGTTGCTTTTATCATTAAGGTGTAAATAAAGCTATGACTCATCTTCTTAACAAAATAAAATAGGACTTTTAGGAGAAGCATATGGAATGCTCTGGGTATTTTTGACTTTTCCAGTTGGCTCCAGCTTCTTTCTGTTATGCATCGAACATAAAGTTGCTTTGTAGGGTTAGCTGCATTCATTTATAGTGCAGATACATAACAAATAGCTATTCTTACTACCTATTGCTAAATATAATTTAATACCAAGCTAACATAAAGAACTGTTTAATTCTGCTTCAAAGAAAGGGAAATCTTTTCAAGCAAGTTCCTTAAATAAGAATATTGTATTTTTTTTTTCATAAGCTGTTTCAGACATTTTTAACAATAAAAAAATAAAGGAAAAAAAAAGAATGCAAAAGTTTGTTATTGGAATACTTTTATTTACTGTTGTCATTTCTCACACACCACATTTGGACATGCAGGTGGTTATTTGTAACAAATGGACTTTTATTTATCTCCTGCAAACTTAAGCTCACAGAATTAATGGGGAAAAAATGGCTTCCCCAAAATTTGGTTGGGTTTGATAACTAATTATGAGCTGGAAAGCTGGTACATCAACATGGTCCAAGAATAATAAAAGTTGAAACCTCTTTGAAATATATCAGGTGCTCTAATTTGTGAATACTCTTATGTATAAAATGAACAGATTGAAGCTTTGCAATCAGAGTGCTTGATGCAGTTATAATGAACTTATATTTCTATAGTGGCCAAATATAGCTATGGGTTGCTCCCAAGTAACTGTTGTGAAAGGCTGTTCTGACCATAATCTAAGTGTTGAATCATCCATTTTAACTCTCCTTAAAGCTTTTATATCACTCAGTGAAATTCACTGTAGCCTTGCTTCTGTATATGGAACATCTCCAAGGTTCATTATGGTAGGCAAATAATTCAGTAAAACTAATCAGGAATTATTTAGGTTTTGTTCTGTTTGCTTGTGTATGTTGTTTTTTGGTTTTTGGTTTTTGTTTTTGTTTTTTAAGTGCAATGAATGCATAATTGTTTACAGGTTAAAACACTTTGAAATAAAAGGATTACAAATTACCCTTCTCTAAAAACCAAAGAAACTGAAATGGAAAAATGGAGTCTCTTTGGAAAAATGGTTTGTCTCTTAACAGAGAAGTTCACAGATTTATTTGCTCTAATATATCATACATACCTGCTTTGATGTGAAACAATGTAATATTAATCCATCATATACTGTCACGTAGCTACAAGATCACCCTTAACTGCCAATAAAGTACCTGAAATAAAGTGCTTATTTAAGCAAAGCAAAGCAAAGATGGCTCTAGAGCATATTTGCACCTTGGGACTGACATAAAATGGCTACTGTTCAGATGGAGTCTCTATCCTGCTCTGTTACAAAGACTTACTTTATCAAGAAACCACTATCCAAAACAGCATTATTGTGTGCATTCTAGGATATTACATTTTAGAGAAAAAAAATGCTACCTATAGATGACTTTAAATGTAATAACTGGTTGTAGGTTTTTTATTTCTTCTGGATAACAATGTTGTCCAATCAGCTGACTGTGAAAAATCTGCAGTCTTTATGAAATATGCTTATTTTGCAAATAGGTAGATGTAGCCAGGACAGAGAACACAAAGCAGAAAGAAAGGTGTAATAAATCTTTGAAGGCATACATTAGTTCTCTCACTCTGAGATGTGCTTTCACCCCAGTATGAGTTGATTGTATACGTCAAGTTGACTGACACATTTAATTCCTTCTTTGAAATTTCTTGTTTTTACTTGGTTCCATTGTATTTATTCTTTCATCTTAATGACAATTTTATCTTGATCTACATTTACCTTATGAGTGTACTAATAATAATAAGTATACATCTGACTGGCTTTTAGTTTCCTGCATAATTATAACAAATAGTTTCCAGTCAAGGCAATGACTTCAGATGACCTGGACCCATTCTCCCATTCTGCATCAAATTCTTCCTGTAATTTCAAGAAAGCCTTACATGTCTCAGTTCAACAAAGTGCTTGAGAATCTGCATAGATTTCTTATTATTTCACATAAAACAATTATTCTTAAGACCTTTGCAAATTGGTTGTGGGTTAAATGTGTCAAACTGGTCTATAGTGAAAAGAGTCATTCCAGATAAACCTAACGTTTACCTACCCACTGCTAAAGCAGTAACTTCTCTAGCTAAATTTTGTTAGTAATTACTTTTCAGCAGCCAAAGAATATGAGATTATTTCCTCCAAAACAAAACAAAAAAATTATCATATAGAGCAGCAATGTTCTCCAGAACAGTCTCATAACTGATGAAATCTCTTAAAACAGAAAAGATGACAGATAGAAATTTTTCTGATAGAAAACTAACTTGGATGTTAGGTTATGTTCTGATCCTTGCACAAGCAGCTCAAGTTCACCTAACTGAGCCAACACTGTGACACCCTATTGACTAGGTGTCAAATGTCAAATAGCCCTGACCCATCAAACAACCTCATGTTGTTTACTTAACAGACCAAAAGGCAGCATGACACCTAGCACAATCAAGACTGGACATTTCTGACCATGCTAACCGCAGAATTTTAGAACACTGAAGCAACTAGGAATTTAAGGGCTTTCAGTCTTTCAGCAGCTGTTTGAGATTTTGATTACTAACGTTTATATATAAGCTTATACTTATTATCACAAAACTTACATATAAAGCTTATGTATTAAGTTCCTACCTCTTTTCATATCAATTATGTGAATTAAGAGATTATAATATCAAGCCAAATATATTTCTACAAGACAAAGAGCAATGAAAACCAATGACAACCATTTTCTAAGGACAAGAACAGTTCTCAGTGAAAGTGCTTGTGTATGATCAGCTCTGTTATTTTTATTTCGTCCATTACAGAAATTCATTGATTCTACTGTTGTAGAATATTTTGTCTATTGGCTTCTTTCAGTCTTCAGAGACAGAATATTCATTCTTGATGTCAAGATCTTTAACACTGTAATACTGTTGCCCTTGAAAAAACTGCCTTTTCTGCAAGCCAATGTCACAACCTATTTAATCTATCTGCATTTTTTTTAAGTGTTTACTGCCATGGCACAGTACTCTGAGTTATGTACAAATATTAAAATGCAACAGGCAGGCTACCTGCAGGTAGGCAGTGGCATCTGTGTATTTTGAGAGCTGTGACACCATGATTGTTTCTCTGAAACAATCACAGCACACTGAAAAGTACGAGGCACTGCACAAAACTTTCCGAAATGAGAGTGGTAGTGGGGTTGAACTCAATTTCAAAAAGCTTTTACCGCCCTCCACCCCCCAGATTCTTGTGACTGCATCAAAGGTTTGTTTATGCAACTAACTTTAAAAGTGAAATGATAAAAATAACCATATTCTTTTCAGTAGTTTAGATCATAGTTAGCAAAAACATTCCAGGCACTAAAAAAAATAATCCTGAATTCAACAGGAGAAAGAATGTTTCTGAAATAATCTTTCTCTATTAAAAAGGAAAAAAAAACAAACAAACCAACCAACAAACAAACAAACAAAAAAAACCAACAGAAACATTTTAAAATGCAACTTTCTTATTTGTCTAACACACATTCAAAATTTATGAATGCATTTATTTTGTAAGGAAAGCAGTAACAAGTCTTTTTTAGCTGAAAAAGAAAAAAAATCAGCGTTTCAGATGAGAATTTTTAGAGACATTAAATACTATTAAAGATTAAAGCCAGTGTCTCTTAATTTCCAAAAATATTCCCCTTTGTCTTCATTGTAAATCTGCCAATTTCACTGCCAATAATATTTTTAAATGGGAGTGAATGAAGCCCTTGTAGCATATTTAATTTGTTGTTTATATGATAACAACAGACTCTCCATGGTTCATCTTAGATTATTTCTCTGTCCTAGGCAAAGAAATGTATCTTTTTTATTATTCTGATTTTAACAAATTCTATCTCTAGTAGGCCAAGTGAGAATCTAATTTCCAAGATCTTCTACTGGCAAAGTTTGACATCTCAATTTTGTAAATCTGAAATGATGATGTAGCAGTAACCTCTTTTTACTTGTTGCAAATGAAAGTATCAGTACTTGAATGACACAGTACTCATCCCCAAATGTATAGATTTAATAGAAAAATTAAAGTCAACATTGGCTTTGCATCATACATGACCTATATGAAATCATGAATGCAAATCCCATAACTTCTGCACTAACAAAATAATTCTCTTTTGTATGAGAGCTGCTCTGAAAATAGTATTTCCTATTTTATTTTTTGGCCAAGAACATCAGAGGTGGATGTTGGTGGTGTGGTAGAAGAGGTTGAACCTTCCCACCAAAATCCCATTACATGTTGTTGCGTGTGTCAGATGGCAGCAGAGGGGAAGTCTGACACAATCCGACAAGGAAGTGTGTATGAAGCAAAGGTGTGTCGATGAACTCCTCCATGCAGAAAAAATTGTACCCATTGACATTCACTGATTCTTGCTGAACATTTACAGAGACCAAACAGTGGATGTGAGCTCACTGAAGCAGTGGGCGGTGTGTTTCAGCAGTGGTGACAAGAAGAAAGACATGTTACAGACAGTTAAGCAGTTTTTGATGAGCATGGCATGCAGGCTTTTTTTCATCACTGGCAAAAATACATAGCTAATGGTGGTGACTATGTTGAAAAATAGTGTTTTGTAGCTGAGAACTAGTACTTTCAAATAGTGTTACTGCGCTCTTTATGTCTAATGTAGCATGGAAATAAGAGGCGTTACTATCGGAGCAACCTTTGTATTTTGCAGTATGAGAAAATAGTTATTAAAAGATATAAAAAGAGGAGCAGACCAGACTATTCTCTGTGCCAGAGTAATTTTCTCACTCATTAAAAAAAGAAAGAAAGAAAGAAAAAGTTGCTATGAACAAAAGACAAATTCATTTGGGGCAAAATAGCATGCCATGTATATTATTTTTTGAATCCTCAATTGTACATTTTTGTCATTCATTTTACTTTCTGTATTGTCTCACTTATCTTACTTAAACCGTTTTTTATTTTTTCAATATTTCAAAAGCTATGCTCACACTTAGGAATATAGCAAGAAGATTCAGTTCACACAGCACAAGGTCACCTTTTAGCCTAATGACTGGAGGTTTTGGTTCAACATCATTGACCCTGTCAGTACCATATTCTGTGTTAAGTCATGCATGGAGCTGGGGAGAATTATGCAAGAAAATGTAGGCAGACCTGGTAGCATGTATAGCTACACTCAACTCAGTACTCAGCTCTCCCCTGCCATTGGAATTTGCTTCTAGTCATGTTTTCAATTTCTTCTTCCTGTTCTTTTCTAGTCATTCCAGTGAAAAAAATCTGTATTTTCACACAAATGTTTCTTTTGCATTATACAGTACAGTCACAAGCATTAAAAAAAAAACAAAAAACAAACAAAAAAAAACCTCATGGCTTGCTATCACCCTGCAGCACATTTTCCGATAGCTGCTCTGGCCTCATCTGACTGTCACTGAATACCACAGCATTTCTGGAGATCTGGCATGCCAAATAGCTTTCAACACTGAAATCATTCAACAGATTTTGGAAAGGAGGTAGATCTGGGCCAAGCTGCTGAGTGTTACAAAATACAAATTATCAACACAGAATTTCCTACATGTGTATAAGAAAATACAAGTTTTTATCTTCTTCAGCAGGTGAAGTGATTAAGCAGTATTTTAAGAAGCAAATACAGCATGATTTCTATTCTTTTTTTAACTGCTTTCTTTAGCTTGTGCCCTGTGGTGCGGCACCCAGCACACATCCAGTTGTTTCTTTGGAATGATCACTTATTATTTCCTGTCATGTACTTTTGATCTGTGAACAACCAAATCCTGAATCAAGTTAGAGGGCAAGGACAGGTGAACTTATAACCACACTCAGTGGATAAGGAATATCTTCCAGAGCCCCCTTTTTTTTTCCCCCCAACTTCAGAACTTTTTACAAACGGGAAGGTGGAGGGGAGAATGAAGAAAAAAGGACATCTATTATTGGAAGTAAATTAAGTAAAACTTTTCACAGAATTCTTTAAAGTTTCCAACAATTGAACGTGCATGAAACTAGGGAGGTTTAGTTTTCCCCCAATATATCTCTAAGACAAAAGTCATATGAAAGGTTAATACTGGTGCCAGAGTAGTTGAAGAAAAATTCACATCATCTTAGTAGTTAATTTTCCACTCATACTCTCTTAGGCATGTCTGTCTTACCTGTGCATGCAATTTAAACAAACAACACTCTTAACAGGTGAGCTTTAAGCAAGGACTCAGAAATATTTTTAAACTGACCAATTATTTCACAAATTTCAGTTTCTGAGTAATCACTTATGTCACGACAAAGCAAAGATTCATTTTCAGAAAATGCAGAAATCTTAAGCTGTGCACGATAACTTAGTACGACTAACATAGGAGTAACTCAGGGTGCAAGGCAACAGGAATTTTGTTGTGTGTGTGAAAGGTATTGAGCAAGTTTCTCATAGGGAAACTAACAAAATGCAATGTATTTTGAAAGCAAAATCATCTGAATTTGTATAGCTCCCACCTCATCAGATTCCAAATTTATAGAAGCTGTTGGATTATAAAAAACTTTTAACTACGGACTGACTATCCAAACTTCAGATTAATGTTGCCTGTGTCTCTCGTATTTCAGCCTGTGATTTTCTGGGAAGAAATATGAACGTCTCTTTTGTATGACAAAGAAACAGTCAATCTCAGACAACGGAGCTGTAAGAGGCTACAGTGCAGTCACAAAAGACATATCTGAGATTTCTGGACAATTGCCAAAAGTCCTAAAATTATGACCTGAATATATTTCCAGATGAGAAAAAATGATCTGCACATCAGGGTACAAATATCTGTTATATATAATAAACGAAGTCACAGCCTATAATTCAATTGCAAAGAAGTACAAAGATTAATCCTTTGTCCATTAATTTAATATTCTGGATAATATTTATATGTTTCATATTATCATCTGTATTTTAATTTACATTTGGTAATCCCATTACCCAACATTCATTCTTTTTTCATCATTTTGTCATACAAAAATTAAATAGCATTTAGAAAGATTTTTTTTCTTTATAATAGTTTCAATTCCTTACTTTTTTTTAATAATTATTATTTATTGAATAGCCAGAATAATCTTATTTAGAAATGACTTTTTAATTCAGAGTTCAGTAAGTAGTCAAGCTGCAATGGAAGTTTCCATTGACACTTCTAATACCTGCGACAAAAATAGCATTTTTCTAAAAATGTTAAAAGAAAGTTTCAGCTTTACTAGCAATGACTGAGAACATTCAGCTAGCAATATAAAAAGTGAAACAGACAATACTTCCATATCCTTTATAGTTTACCCTGTCAAATTTTACAGCTCTGAGGACCAAACAGCTGAAGGAAAAATTCCCAGGGATTTAAACTAAGAGAATGAGGAATTCAAATTATTCCACTATAAATGTTATTCTTTTTCAAAATTGAAATTTTAATTCTGTGGAAATATATGAAACTTCCTACCGATAATGAAAATGAAGAAGGGGATCAAACTATTTCATATCCAAGAGAAAGATTTATATGACACAACTAGCAAACCCATGTAAGCATGTCACATACATATAATACTTTATGAAATACAAGCCATAAGGCAACTAAAACACAGTGACCAGCACTGGAAATTATGTCAAAAGGAAAAAAGCCAAACTCAAGCAAACCAAAACCAGTCTCAGTTTTACTCCATACACAGCCTCGTGGAAATAATCCTACATTTTTTTCAGGACTCAAACTACGAATTCCCCTGCTACTATTTGACAGGAGTAATTAATGGTCCATCAAAAATGACAAGGAAGTAAATTTCATACTAACAGAGTAACTTGCTGAACCACCCCCAGCTGGCTGACTCTAGATAAACAAACCAAGTCATGCTGCACTATGTCAAAGCTTAAGTACAATTTTCCTACTTGCATGGTATGCCTGCGACAAATACAGCTTGAGGTTTCCAACAACAGATCTGCTGTTATTATGGCAACTGCACAGGGTAATAAAAGAAACCTTGTGAAAGTCACACATGACAAAAGTTGAGAGGAAAGCCTTGGTAAACGACTGCTTCCCAGAAGCTGGAACTGTGGTTGTTCTTTCAAGTACTTCTAAAACTATTTGGTAGTCTGTGAGTTATATGAATTTCACAAACAAATGATTATTTATCAGTACTACAGATATGCAGATGACACTAGATGCTGAAATGAGAATTTTGTGAAGCAGGCTTTAGGCCATCAGAATCTATTGATTTTTGATTGTTATATCCTAGTGGCATCAATGTATTATTTGTAGCAGACTTCTTCCTCACTTACAGGGTATAAGAAATAAATAAAGCTGCTTCTCTGTTCACAGAGATGTTAGGAACTCACAAAACAACAAAAGGTGGATGTGTCTTTGAAATGTCTGTGACATAAAATTGGATTTTATCCTGATGCTTGTTTAAATAAATAGCGTACTTCTGGTTACTAATATAAATGTGAAGAAGGAGAAGAAATCAAGGTGAAGAAAAGAAAAAGCATAGCAGTTTAGCAGATAAAAATCAGCATTTAAAAGAAATAAAGGAAATGTGTAAATTTTGGAGCAACTTTAAGATAATGCAAAGCAATTTTTATAATCTGTAATGATGTAAGATGTCTCCTCTCAGGAATTGTTTCCGTGGTGACATGACTTCTGGAAATCCAGTATTTCTAATGTTGGATAAATCTTTTCAGTTCTGAGTAGGCAGAATCACATTTGTACCATTTATACAGTGCAATGAAAGAAAAGATCAAGAAGTTGCCAAAATTGTGTAGCTAGGCACTTATGACTCATGCCACGAGTTCAGAGAAAATCCTGTTTTAGCTTCACTACACATGTAATACTCACAAAGCAATCCATGCTCTGGAAACAAGTTCAGACATTATCTTCATAAGAAATGAGGAAACAGTGGAAGTACTCCTTCTTTCAAGACTATACCTCTCTAACCTGCCATTTTAGACAATGAGATTATTTTTGAGAGGCCAAGATCAAGGTCACCAGTTTGAAATTACCCACAGATTCATCAGCCAATGCTTTTTTCTCTGATACTCTGTACATGTGGCCATCAAGCCAGTACTGACTTTCAGCTGTCTCAAGTTTCATGTAAGAAGCCACCAACATACATGTCTTTGTGGCACTGGCCATGATACCCAAACATTACATCCATCTTGCACCTGGATAAACAGCTATTGTATGCCAACACAGAGAACATCTGAGAGAAATGCTATGCTGTTGATGCCTGAGTGATGCAGAGCCACCTTCACATCCCTAACCCCTCCATCGGGAATTGTACACGCCTCCAACAAACAAACAAACAAACAAACAAACTGCTCTGGGCCTCTAAAATGTACAAGATATCCCTTGATTTCTCTAATATCAATGCACAGAAAGAAGGCCCCAGATGATATACAGATAACTAGACAAAATAAACTGGCAGATCTTACACTAGCTGCATTGTCATTTGATCATGACAAATTTGGGGCTAAAGAACTAAAAGTCATAACAAAGTCAAAAAAAATACTACAGATAAAGACTTTGGGAAGATGTCATCATCAGTGTTTAGAATCTCAAGATCATTGTTTGCTGTTCTGAGTTTCTTTTTTAAAAGTGAGGGATGCTACAAAGCTTCAGGACTATCTTGGATGTAGATGAATCGGGAGAAAGGGGATGAGGGATGACTGGATGAATGGATGAATACATGAGAGAAAAGAAAATTAATTGGTCTTATTCAGTATTCACAGACAAGAAAAAAATTCAACTTGTACACTCTTACAGTTAGCAGAGAAGGAGAGATGAGGAATTTATATTTAGCTAAAGAACACCTCCCCTGTAAGGCTCGGAAATTCAAGCATAAATGAACTTGAGGTTAACTTGCCCTTCAGCCACCTCTCTGTCTGAAGTGAAGAACAGATATCAATTGTTACAATTCTGTCTGTAGATTCAATGTTGCGACTCAGCTGATAGGAGAGCTACATACAATAACCAATGAAGTCACTTTTTTGTAATTGATGTATTTAATTGTGATAATGCATAATACATCTAGCTTTGAAGGGTTTGCTTCTGTAACTTCTTTTCAAAACTTTCAGTTCTATTGTACAATACTCAGCAAATCACCAGTCTTACAGTATGATTTTATTACACACAGGCCTAGCACAATTTTATTGTTTACATCTGCTGCTTGAATTACAGTAACTTTTATTTTGGACCTAATTATATTTTCCCATATTAACACACCTCAAACTGCCTCTGCTTTGTCAGTCTGTTTAACAAGTGTTGCACAAGAATACTGGGCCCTTGAGCCTAAAATTATGTATATTTGCTTGCCATTTTCTTTTCTTACTGCTATCACACGAGTAATTCAGCTGCACTATGCAGCCAGATGTTACTACACACTGTTGATCTAATTCTAAATCCCTTTTGCCAAGTCAGAAATGAATACCATGGGATCATTTTGAACACATAAAATAGTTACTGTGGGACAGAAAACAATGTGTCTTCTGTGAAGGATGAAATACATCCCACAAGGCCTTTCAATAGACAGTAATTAACTCTTCAGTATTTTCATACATCGTAGTAAGTCTTCCTTGTGAGTCAGAGATGAATTACTAAACAAAGAACATTAAGGTTTGCTTCAATGGTGCATTTCATACTTACTGATATAAATGAGTTTCCTAATAACACGTGAAGTGAGTTCATTACTAATAGAAAAATCCCTAATCTACAGAATTACCTTCCTTTCTATGTCTTTTCCTATTTCCCAGTTAAAAAGTGAGTCATTTTGAATTTAAGATCAAGGACATAACAGTAATTTTATGAATTGTAATGAACTTAAAACTCAGTTCATAAACTCCGAAAATCCCATCTTACTAAACAGATAGATAAATAGACAGCTAGCTAGACAGATAGATAGATAACCCAAGTCACTTAAGATATGGAAATAAACACTCCAAGGCACTTAAATGTTTTTTTTTTTTTTTCAATTTGCTGGTCACTTTAGGACAGTGATGGTCTACACATGACTGGTAAGTTAAAGTGTTCGTAGTATCAGACTTGGTTAAAACACTTCTTTTTTTTAATTGATTCTTGGTTTGTCACTAAGCAGAATTTCTTCTTTTTCCATCTTTCTTTATTTCACTATTCAATATATTTTTGAAGTGCCTGTTTTGTGGGGATGAAGGTGCATAAAAAGAAAAATTGCTTCTTCCTTTGTCTTCTGATTTGCAGAGGGTGTAATTTTGCCCTCATTCAAACAGATCTTTTCAAATGTTAATGATGTCAACTCTCGAATTGAATGGTTGTTATAAAACTATTTGGGGGAAAGGCTTTCTGTTTCACAGTTTAACTTCTGCACTTGAGTAGCTAATCTCAGGTCACCATGCTGATTCACCTTCTTATAACCCTATCTCAATTGTCCTAAACCAAAACCCAACGAACTAAAGGGTTTTCTGGCTGCCACTCGTGGATTCTTCTCAGTTTTGTTCAGTCAGTTGTCCCCTAAATCATATTATCTTCATTACTTCCTTAGTCTTTTACCTTTCTACTGCTTGTCTCAAGGTCTCACATTCACTTCTTGACTGCCACAGTTTCCACTGCATGAAGGGACAAAACCAAAGTGCGTCAAAGAGACTTTCATCTCCACAGAGAAACTGTTCTATTTTTGCTTTTCTGTCTCCCCTCCACCTAGCACACTAGCAATGCAGATCACTCAAGCTAGGCACCGCCTTCCTGCTACAACGACCTCAAAACGAATTTGCATCAACCTGCCAGTTGAAATGTAGATTAAGTTTTCCTTCTTGAGCCCTAACTCAGATGTCTTCAGGCAAGTGCCAGCCAACAGCATAGGCACGTGTGTGATAAACCTCCAAACTGTTTTCCTGGGAGCGCTTGCCGCTCTGTGCAGCCTGCCAGGACAAGTTCCCTCCCAGCAGCACCGTGACTGTCCAGGCTGCACCAGCACTTCCCCAGGTTTGCATTCCCAAGGAAGTGCAAGGCTGCAAAACAAACAAAAAGACCAAGCCAAAAATGTTCACAACATATTATCAAATATATTTTCTTTTTTCACAAATACCTGAAGTTTACTGTCAATAAGAGCAAGAGTTTCAGCTTTAATGAATGTGACAGTAGTAGAAGAGAACAGAAAAATGATGTAACAGTTCATGCAAACACTTCTCAATTTCACAAAGGGGAGCTCCTTGTCACAGGACATGATGGACATCAAACCATAATAGACATTCCCTGTTTTTCTACAGACTGCACATATCCAGCCAACTTCTTTTGGGAATGGTATATTGAGCTGATTGGGACATTAATATGACATCATATGTCAGCTTTGTCGTCCTTTGTCAGCTTTCATGTTCTTGCAAGGGACACAGACTGTAAAACATGGTGTCAGACCAGTAAAATTAGCCCTTAAATATTTCATTCTACAGATTGAAGGATTCTAGATTGCATGACCAATGTAATTATCACAGTTTTAGAGAGGATTTCTCTTAATGACCTCTGCATGTATTTAAAATAATAACGTACTACTTACTAATTACTGACTAGTCCTGCTCCTTTGAGAAGGTTTCAAGGGAAAAGGTAATTACATCAAAATTAAAAATAATTTGTTTCAGAAGATAAGTTATAATAATTTCCTACAAGATTTTAATTCTTCCTTTTCTGTGCATCTAAAGGATAAAGTTTCTTCTTTTCTTTAATGATGCATGTTTTCAACGCAAATCCAGAAAGAGTGTACTTTCCTACAATGCACTTTGAACTTCATCTGGAAGGTAGAAAAAATAGGCGAAAAAAAGTCTTATTTCTCAAACTGGCCTGCAGCCATACCAGTATTCCTTTCTCTTAAGACAGGCACTAAAGAGGTGGGTTTTAAGCTTTTTATCCTTCTCCCACAGATCTAGATTTCAGAGGACACCTTGTGGACTGCAATATTTTGCAGCCGCTGTCAGTGGTTTAAGTATTTCCTGAACATATTGTAAAAATTAACTATTTTGAAAAAGAAGTAATTATTATTATTAAATGCAGGAGTTAGTCTTTGGAGGCTAAGTGATAAGAAATTCATTGAGTGTAGGCAATGGCAAATTTAACTAAATCTAAAATAGTTTGCTACTAAGCACTACAAAATGGTGGTTACCAGGAAAATACTCATTTCTTCAGACAATATTCCCTATAAAAATCCTCAATAAACAATGTCATTATCTCTTCCAACAAAGGCTGTATTCTTGCTATATTCTTGCCTCAAGGAAAAGTCTCTTCAGCTGTTGAGGGGCACAGACATAAGCTAATTATTCTTTCTGGATCAGAACTAGAAAGCCCAACACACCCAGACACTGATTTCTGGACAAATGACTGCTAAGAAGAGCATCTTCCCCTTCTTGTTTCCTGCTTGCAGCTCAACTGCATGATAGCTCGAGAGCATAAATACTGCTGTCACGCTGATCTCAGGAAAAGGAGGGGGATACACAGGACAGCTGGCCAGCAACAGATGGTCATATGCTGTTTCATCTCACAGGTTGGTACAGCTCCTGTTGCAGCACATGCTGTCCAGAAGGAAACCTAACTAATGCAACAATGGTCTTCCAAAGAGGACCTGCCTTTAAATGATCACCGAGTCCTAGAATTCAAGTCACCTCCTAAATTCCCTATTCACTCCTTAAATAGTCCAGTCAGTCAAAGTTTAGATCCATTGTTTGTGCTGGAAATTAATCAATCAGTTCTTGAAATGTCTTTTGGTTTAAGACAAGGTGAAAGCACACCATAGAATTCTTCCATTCTGTGAACAGAACTTGATACATCTGGTTTAAGATTTCTTTCCTTTAAGGAGAAAGTTCTTTGCTCTTCTAATCACAAGAAATGCAAAAAGGTCATCATCTGTCCCAGTTACCACAAGGATGATTGCTTTCACTTCAGACTTCATAGTAATATTGGTTTTGACCGTCAACTGACTTCTGAAATAGTAAAGCTGCATTCAAATTAGACTGTTGTTATTGAAATTTACAATGAACAGAATTTATCTTTTATTCATTCTCAACTTTGTATAGACACCTAGGGTTTAATTTTGTTCTTTTGATACTTCAAATTAAATATTATTTGAAAACCAAAAAGCGAAACTCATTTGAAAACTTATAGAAGCAGAAATGAAGATACCAGTTCATTCTGACCCTCCAAGCGAAAAGAAATGAATAAATTAAACATCTATGCCTGTTCTCATTATCAAGGTGAACTGTATGGTTCTTGCTCCATGGAAACTCACTCTGACCCAACCAGAGATTGTATGTCAGTTTAAAGAATCACCACCTAGTCTTATTGCCTTAAAATGTAGATACTGTATATTACGGATGAAGTTACCTATATATGTCATACACACAATATTAGAGCACAGTAATCCTTTGTAACGACAGAATTACACCAAGGTTTAAATTACCAGACACTGATATATACTAATGGAAAAGGTCAGAAAACATAACATGTAACGAGCAAGTCAAAAGGGATTGCAAAACAGGATTTGGCTGAGAAATATTGCTTTGTTGTATTACTGTCTGTGGCACTGAGTCTTTGTACAAAAAGTGTTATAACTTCACGGTGTATGACAAGGCACCTTGAGCTCATATTTGGTAGATGTTTAGAAATTTTATACAAAAGACACTCGTATGATCACATACAGATCCACAAGTGTTCAGTGGGACATTTTTTTCTTTATGCTTTTTCCTCTTTTAAAATGACTTTCAAATAAAAAAGATCTTTATCAACAGCAATGTATAAACACAACTCTGTACCAAATTATTTTTAAACATACAAATCAAAAATTAGAAAACATTGCATAGTAGTCATTAAATGTTATTTCTGTATTAGTTATTTATTTATTAGTGAAGAATCAGTTTTACACAAATATATATACAGTCTGACCCTTTTAGTTCATGGAAATGCCTACTGATTTCAAAGGGAATCTGACAAACAGAGATGCATGTTTTACAGCATTTATCAGCAAATATTTAAGTTTTAGAACTAAGGGAGCAATTTTAGTGAATGCTTACACATAGCATTACACATTTTCATCCGGAGTCCTGATAAAAAAATCCACAATGTCACAATATGAGCTCTATAAGAAACAACTGAATATGAACAAAATCAACATTCAGACTAAATGTTTACAGATGGCAGCCTTTAAACAAATGCAGTGAGCTACAGTTAAGTTTACCTTACTCCCTTTGCTGCTTAATCTCTCTCATCACAAACCAGAACATAGCTCAAATAGAGTTTTACTCCAAATAAGGACTTAATTTATGGAACAAAATTTTGCCATTTTTACTTCTTTTCTTTCTCTTCAAGTCACAGTGCACCCTTTCTCTTTGTTTTGATCTTTCTACACTTCAAGGCCTACAAATTACCCACTATCAGTTTACTAGCTACCAACTCACTGTTATTACTACTTAAATAGTTATAATTATTTTTCTAACCTATTATTGCTGCTCTAGTTTCTTCATATACAAGACATTATTGCTAGTTTTACACATATATTATGTAATATCCATGCAAATCACAATCCCCATATCAGAGTTCAAAGTGTAATATAAAACCACAAGTATAGATGAAATTACACAGTTTATAATTCTCATACCTTATTTAATTGTGATATGTATGGTTCATAGCTTTTGTAGCAGTGTATATCACATACATTGACACTTTTATGATCAAGGAAAAGCATCTATGATGATTCACTGTTGCTAAACCTGCAATAGTAATTTGTTGCAGTATAATGAATGTACAGAATTTTAAAGAGAAACATGATGATAGAGATAGTTGAGTGTTTTGCTAGAGTTTTCAGAATCTTCAGAACCATGAATTTTATTTCAGATTGATGGTCATTTCCATTTGTCATCTGCACAAACTTGATTCCATCCGTTTTGTATTGTTTTGAATCACCAGACGGCATTTGCCCTGCTCTAAAGACTCACCATCTGAATATGTAGGAGTTAGGTCTGGGTGAAACGCTGTCAGCTGAACTGAGATTCTTTATAGATCTTGAGTACCTTACCAGTAACAAAAGAAAAAAAGAAAAAGAAAAAAAAAACACTTATCTCAATCTCCCTCTTTAGTTCAGAATATTCTTTCTCAAATTAGTTGCTGTAGACAAGCTATGTCTACAGAAATGGAAAATTAGAAGTAACAAACAAAAAAAAAATCAACAAAATACTTTAGTCAACACATATGTACTCCCCAGAGGCATTCTGGCATTAGAGGCATTCTTTCTCATTTCCTACGAATTTATACTTAAAGCTGCACTTGAATAAAGTAATATTGACAAACTGAAATAAAATTGCATTGAAAAGTTTGCCTGCTTCTAAGCACCACTGTAATTTCACTGCTTCTATTTTGGTTATGTTCTTCAAGTTACTTCTCTCCCTTTTTTCCATGTGCAATCCATAGGAACAAAAAAAATATATTAAGAAAAGTATGCAGTCAAGGCAAGAACTCTCAGTAAAGTACAGTCATGATTTATTACCATCATATGGAATATCAGTGGAAATACCATAAAGTGATGTTTAAGCATCAAGCAGTGATTGTTTCATAATGTCTGTAACTACACTGCACACATCTTTTTCACTCTCTTACTTTCTTTTGTTGTGTGGGTTGATCACAGTTTTCCTTTCTCTGTGAATTTTGGAAGAAAAGACAAACAGATTTTTATATCCCCCCATTTCTTTCCATCTTTTAACTGTTTAAGGGGACAGGGAGGGTTACTCGTAAATCAATTTTGTGTGACAATCTGAAAAAAAAGCATTTGGGGATGTAAGTTAAAGCAAAAGGAATTATCATATTCAAATTTGGCTAAGGTTGCACATTGCATCACACTTGCTCAAACATGACTGCTTTATGTAAGGATTCAATGTCCTCTCTACCTTTATGCTCTATATATACAGAATACCTTTCTGTTATCTCCTTCTATTTTTACTAAAAGCAAGTGGCTGTTTTTACTCTGGAGAGATACAGTTCATCTTTTCTACATCAGGGTGGAACTATGTGAATAAACACTGGAGTTCCACTGCCTGTTGAAAAACAAATCTCAATATTTTCTTTTTTTCATTAACAGTTTATGTATAATATTTTATGTAGATTTAATGAGAATCATATAGTGAAAAAATACAAATCAAAAACATATAAAGAAAAGTATAAAAATGCTCAGTAGAAGTGTGAAAACTGTAACCATTGAGTAGTTTTGTCATTTTTGATTCTGTAATTTGACCTAATTACTTTGTCTTAGTATTTGGTAAGCCATCAGAGTGCTTCTGATATCATAAGAATCATGAACGTGATAACAAAAATTCTGGTCTCTAAGCCATTAACTTACTCTATTGAAATCGATGACAGTTTTGAACTCTATTTTGAGCTCAGTAAGGACAGAATTAGACCTTAAGGCTCTAAACTCTGATAGCAGAGGTGACACAAAATCAGCACTAAAAATCACCAGGTTATCTCAATGAAATAAGCTCAATAAATATTATTTATAGTTTATAATGAGGTATAAACAGCCCCTGTAAAAACTTCTAGAAGTATTAACCACTGGCAAAATTTGGTTGGAGGTTGGAG
The DNA here is from genome assembly GCA_016647715.1 of Pavo muticus. Classification (NCBI taxonomy): domain Eukaryota; kingdom Metazoa; phylum Chordata; class Aves; order Galliformes; family Phasianidae; genus Pavo; species Pavo muticus. The sequence continues at coordinate 110,259 of JACDJE010000287.1, forward strand.
GGAAGGAGGGGCTTGCTGTATATGAAAAACAGAATTGGAAATTACCCTTGCATTTGCTTCAGTCAAAGGAATCTAATAATTTTAAAGTGCCTACAGCTAAAACCAGTCAGAGCACATTGGTTGCAAAAGACTGAAACAGAGCTACTTGTGTCAGTGAAATATACATGTACAGTGCTTGCTTTAAAGGCAGTCCATCATTCTTTATTATAAAAACCCCTGGCACAGCAGAAGAATCATGTAAGCGCTCAGCAAGGTGGAATAGCCTTCACTCCATTGCTTGGTTTCATGCAGCAGGATTATAGTTTTGCTGCCCTCTCAAATCTTTATGAAAATAAGATGTATATCACGAAGACTTGTCTTGTAAGTAAAATTGATATTGCATTTATAAATTCTGTGTTACTTCACAACACATGGAATTAATTCCCCCTGTCACCTATGCCTACTGCCAGAGAGATAATCTACTTTGCCTGTTGCCTCAGCCACATTCAACTTGTCTTCAAATCTACTTCCTGCTCTCACTCATCTTTTCCCATATCAGTTGTGAGGTTCTTGAGCTTCCTCAAAGTTGTGCTTCTGCCAAACACTTTGCTTGTGCTCTTTATCACTGTCCTATCATGCCCTTATTTCAATCCAAGTCAAATAACTTCCATCTCATCCTTCACTCTAACTCACATTTACATTCCATGTGCACCAATTCTAAACTCTGACCTGAGCTTCACTGATGCTTCCCTCTTTTTAAAGTTCCTTTTCAGAAGTCTCATCTTTAAATTTTTAATTTTGCCAGAAATATTGGCAAAATACAAGACAAAAAATGCCAATCAAATCTAAAAAGCCTGACAAGAGTCAAGAGTGTCACGATTCATTCACATTAAACCTTGCTATAACTTTTCAGAAATAGAAAAATTGTAAGATCATTTCTTTTTGAAAGCATTTCTTACTATTTTGTCAATATATACTACAAAATCATTAAAAAGCCAATAGCAAATATTGTGCAACTTGTGCTGGTGCATTGACTTCTCTTGCATTTAATTAGTCAACTAGTTTTGTATGGATTAACACAGTAATCTGAAACTACCTATTACATTAAGCAAAGACAAAAGGGAATAGAAAAACAGCATATTACCTGTCAGGGAGCTGCTGTCCAAGACAATTATCTGAGCTTGATAGATACAGAGCCTTTGTTCAGCTTGAACTTTTAAAGACTCTTTGGAGACCCGATTGGCTGTTGATCACACATGATGTTTGGATGGTTTATTTTGTGTGACCAATTGCCTAGTCAACAAGCATCTCAAATTGCTGAGGCAAGAGAGGTTATGGTGAAGCTCAAGACTCAGAACGTGATCCCACAGAAGGGTATCCTTCGTTTATGAACATTGCATGGGGTTTCTTTCACAGTTTCTTTGTCTGTCATACAGGACTTTTTTATCAGCGCCTGTAGAAATGTATACATTCAAAAGAGCATTTAAATGCTATATATCTGGGGACATCTGAACACAGTTTATGCCTAATGCTACAGGAATTCAGCATTTATAGAGATGCTGGGTGTGAACTTGCCTTTTAAAATATAGAACATTAATATGATTTTGTTCAACAAAATAAAATTTTATACAAAATGCTCTGGCGATCATAAGCAGAAGCTTAGAAGCAAAATGCAGACACTCAGTCCAGCTAACAAGTTGCAGAAGTCTAATATTTTTTCTCATTTGAAGAAAATTGTCCAGCAATTGACCATAAATATGCAATTAATGTAGACTTTTTCAGATTGTTCCAATTACAGACATAGTAAAATTCCACATTAGTCTTTGTAGAGTAATTAGAAACTTCTTTGAATTAATAAGCTGTGCTAGTTACTATACTAATCAAAAAGCTGTATTTTGCTGACAATAACGCAGAATTTGCTTCAGAACTCCAGAATTTATTCTACATTACTTCTTAAACTATACAAAAATTCACCATTTTTGTATAGGAAAAAGAATCTAATTATTTGCAATACTGACAATAAAATAAATGCATTTATATATAAAAGGCAAGTTGTACCTTAGATCAAATCATAGCTTCCCTCATGAATTCTGAGCAAAATGCATTTTTTTTTTAACATCAGAACTCCTACGTTTTTAATGTCAAAAATGACATTAACTATATTGTTGGAGAAGCAAACAAAGTATATGTGTTCTTATAGTTGTCATTTTTCACCAGCCTCATTTACCATGCTTGCCTTGACCCAATAAAGGCTGGAAGGGATGAAACCGCATGACCAAATGAAATGGAAAAACATTCTGTCAAGTCAGATTAAAACAACTGAAACTTCTCCTTGTCCACTGTGTAACTGATAAGAAAGCCTTAAAGGTCTTAGAAGTGTATTGTTCAGGAATATCAGGCAGTCCCTGTGGCAGGTTTTTATGAGAAAATTGCTGTTGCTTTCACAGTCCAGCACTTGGAATATTCACAGAGAAAGAAGCAATTCCCACAATTTTTTTTATTATTTATCTGAAAAAAAAAAAATGATGCTAATGGTGATCAGCATTTAAAAGAGCTGTGACAATCTCTCATGGAAAGTGAGATGAATTTTAGAACTCCTATAAGCACACCTAGCGTGAGCACTGCTTGAAGAAAAATACCAGCCTAATCATGAGAAAATATTATCATTTAATTGATCTCTGTACTGTCTAAAACTTTAATTTGAAGCTGAAATGGCTCCTTCAGGAAGGATGAAATATAGCGGAGATAATATGTAGCAGGAATAGGTAAGCTTCTTATGTAGAACTGCAGGGAGGGCTCTTTGTAAGGGGTGTCCATCCCAGTACTGAGGACAACGACAGGAAGGGAACAAGTTTGCTGAAATATGCACATAAGAAGAGCGAAAAAAGGAAGTAAACATGGGTTGTTGAACTCTGACAGGGAGCATGTGGTAACAACAATAGCACGTTTCCTATTACTGGGAAAAAATAGGAAGCGAGCTATTGTTTGCGCTGGACATGCTCTGTTAGATTTTGACAACTTGCATGTAGTTGTAGGTGCAGCTTCTCACTTGTGTCAGCAAAGATGTTCCCCCCGCTGTGGCCTTCAGGAGAGGCCCTTCCTTTCACAGGATCCTGGCCCACCCGGGGAGAGCCAGGGCAGGGGAAGATAAATCAGCTGTGGCCTCGATTTCTGCATCCACAAACTGCAACTGTAGAAAGAATAACAGCAGGATAACAGCAACGCCCTAGAAGGTGCATCCATAGTTGTCCTCTGGGGACACTGCACGGAGTCAACACCAACAAGCCCAGAATAGCACTAACTGGGCACCATGGTGGTGGATCAGAGCTGGAGTGCGTCCACACACTTCAGATAGCAAACAGAAGGGCTTAAATCTGTGCCTACACTGAGGCTAACCTTCTAAATACAGGGAACTGAGCATGAAGTAGAAGGTCAGAGCTCACATTAAAGTGCACTTCTGATTGACAGAGCTAATTGGCACAGGGCACGCAGGTGGCAGGCAGCTGGCCTCCAATTCACCATCAGCTTGAACTTCACAAAAATAAAGTTAATGCTGTTTTGGTCTATTGTCTATAAAAATTTAGGCATACCAGGGGCTACTACCCAACTCTGTATACAAGACTAACCTAGCAGGGTATTTTGTGACCAATAGCAGCAGTAGATTTTTAAGTATAATACAGATATAGCTCCTTGAGATCTCCTTTGAGATGGATGCCTAGACGTAGCTACTTTACATTGCTGCCCACTCATACATAGGCACATGCTCATTAAATTTAACCGCTGACTCCTGGAAGAGAGCCAGACACTAGAAACAGGCTGAGAATTTCTTCTCAGATCATAAGCTTAAACTGTAAAAATTGAGGTAGGTTCACAATAATCATTTACTTTGGATGATCACCAGAACTCCAGCTCAGGTTTGCTACTCACTAATGCCTGTTCCAGTACATCTGCTTATTAACAGACACCTAAAAAATAATCTCTTCTGCATACAGCCAAGTGACATATTTAACACTCCAGCAAAATTTGTCCTTCGATCACAATCTAAGGATGTTTTCTTTCAAGAAAGAATGCTTTACATTAGCAGTGGCAACAGTGCTTTAAGCTAAACAGTGGTTTGGAATTTGGTCACTGTTTTTTCTGCTGGCATGAATATTTTTTTTGGCTGATCACCTACAACATCTCAGATATTGGGGGAGAATCTCCATTTCTCCTGCCTCTCCTCCTACTACGTAATTTTAGCTTTTCACATTTTAGGAAAGATTAAGGTTTGTAATAAAGCCTTCAATGTATTCTTTTGTTTACAGACCACTTGTGATTCTTTCCAATTTAAAGGAGGGATTCATCACAGCCGTCTTTGGACACTGAGAGTACTGGCATCTATATGTGATCTCAGTATCTTGGTCCCATTTATAGTCAATGGGCAGAAATAAGCTTCTGAGATCTATATCACCTTTTCAAATGTCTGAATTACAATTAAATGATCTGAAACATAAACACAGCTATATCTGTCCATTATATAACGTAGATAGACAGATAACTAGCTCAATTATACATATCTACGCTGCTAAGCTATGCATTTGATCGGATTAATCCACCCCCATATGCCCACAATGCATTTTCTTAGTATGGAATACTACATTAATGACCCAGATGCTTCTTCCTGTCCAATTTGAAGTTTTCTTGGAGCAGGAAGTGATTTTTTTTTGTTTATTTAACCTGCAATAAAATACAAAATTGAAAAATATATGTTCTGAATTCTAAAAAATGGTCCTTGTGATCTTCCTTGAAAGAGATCCACAACTTAACAGCACAGTGTTGAAATCTGAAATTTTGCAATCTTTATTGCCGTGAAAAATAAGTTCATTTTTGCTGAGCAACATGCATGACCAGCATGTGCTGCAATACTCATATTTTGTACAGGATTTTCTTTTGCTGTGTTTGTAAAATGTGTAACTCTGAAATACTGCATTACTAACATTTTTGTGGCTATCGTGGCTATGCAGAGGAAAATTTATGGAAGACGAAGATAAACTATCTCATGCCTTATGTACATACCATAGCCAACTAATATTATCCATTTTGAAAGTAAATCTTCAAGTTTTATATAGCAAAAGCAAATCTCTAGCCATCTTATAAAAAGAAAACAGTGACAGATTTCATATGTGCAGTATTAATCCACAATTTACTCAAACAAATCATCGCATAAGCCATCTAAACACCAATTAAAACTTGAAACGATGTTCAGTGCCTTACAGAACAATGCAGAGGGCAGCTTACCTTATGTAAAGACTGGACAGTTGCCCAGATCTGCAGAATTGGAGAGGCAGCATTTTCAGAGCCAATCTGTGACTGCACTGATTAATTTGCTAATAAGGCATTAATTTTTATAAGGTATAAATACTTTGTCTCATATTTTTTCTGGAACTTTCTGAGACTGTACTTTGTAACAGACGAATATGTAGCATTCTAAAAGTTTATACAAAGGGGTGATATTAAATATGATTTCTTACAAATGTTGCAGTAGAGGCAGCAGAATATATTTTACTTCAGGCAAAAAAATAGCTAAGGCTGTACCTGATGATATAGATATAGGATATGCATCAGGGATAGCTTACTACTAACCAAGACAACAATAACTGTTTGCCAGACAAAATAAGAAGACTTTTTGAATAAGCTCAAGAATTTCCTAGTGAATCTATTTGCAGAAAAAAAAGTGTAATAGTCATTTAAAAGAATTTTCCTTGAATTATGTAAAAAGCGTTATCATTCAGGCCTGAAAATGTTGGCTTAGATAACTGCATATATGCAAGAGCTTGAGTAATAAGACATGTCATAAGGCATGACAGTGCCTATTAAAAACAAGTTTCAGAGTGTTGGGTATGAAGAAAATGCAAATATGAAAGTTATGTTGCACATCACATTGCCTAACTTTGTGTGAACTCACATCCTTTGGTGCTGGCTCTTGCTCAATTCTCCTGTAGGCACTCACTGACAGTGGCTAACATTAAGGTCTGAATGGAAAAGACCACAAGGAATCATGAAGAGACAACAGTAAGAAGAGACTGAGCTGATGTCCCTGGGCATTAAGATTTTTTATCTGCCTCCAAGGTGAGGGATGGGAAAGAGTTAGCAGTAATGTCTCCCTCTTGTACACCATCCTTCAGAATGAGCCAGATACATTGGTGACTTACAAGCTGCAGCAAGCACAGAGGACTGTGTGCACCTGTGCACAAGTTGCAAATCTCAGGCTGAAGAAAAATATCAATAGTTTCCTTCTTGCTACCTGTAATTTGGCAGTGACTGCAATGGCAGTGCTGCGAAAACACATGCTCCCCACCAGTCTGCCAGACCTTCCCAGCAGTGCCTGCCTGCCCCTTGCTGATAGCCCTATGTCCACTCTGCCTCCCTAATCCACCAGCCTCCAAGGCTTCTGGGCTTACCCTCTCACTGTTATAGCTCAAACAGTTCAAGCACACAGCAGGATACAAAGTCCAAGGTAAGGAAAAACTTCACGGCTTGTTCGTCACAGGAGTGATGTTTCATGTTTCTCCAGTACCTCAATTTCCCCTCAGTCTTCCTCATCATCTTACATTTTGCTATATGAACGTATACACCATCACACACAAGACAAAAGAATGAATTATCTTTAAAATTATTATTATAACTACAGATGACTGTAACTCTATAAGGGCAGAGGTAGCAGCTGTGGTTATGTGAATATCACCTAATGCCTTAAAGAAAGTCATATGAACCTAGTGGCTAACTTTCTTGCTTTTTAAAAAAAAAAACTGTAGCTCATGAGGGACAAAATATGCTCAAATCGCTAACATATGCTTGCAAATTTTCTGTTTTACTTGGGTCAGTTTTAATTCTGATACCAAATTCCTTCATTTCTCTTTCATGAATTATTGCGTTTGAAGACAAGTAAAAAAATACATATCAGATTATGTATGTGAGCCCAATTCTGTAGAACTAAGCATGTGTGCATGAAGCTTAGTGAGTTTTAGAAAAGAAAGGGTGCTCTCCAGAGGAGACAGGATGCTGTGAGGACATTGCAAAATATAAGGGAAAAGGAAAATGAGCTTCAATTGAATGGAACTACTGCCTTTTCTGGCATCTTTGAATGGTGTCAGTCTTCTGAACGTCTCCTGTAACTCTTAGTTTTAACGTAGTAAATATTTGTAGTTTCATAGCTATGCTAAGCAAAAAATATTTGTTTCCTGCCTGTAAGAAAGTCTCCAGCTTTTAAGTTATGATTTACACACATAAAACTTTAAACATGTGTTATGTTTGTTGGAAGTGCACTTGGTTTTCATCCAAATGATTAAGGGAGGCATTTAAAACAAGTAAGCAATAAGTGTAGGCATAGATTAAAGTGGCAACATGACAGTTGTGCTTGGGTGCATAGTACTTCAATGCACAGTGACAAAAATATCCAGCAAGTGATGAAGTAATTTTGTTTAAAGACAAGGAGACATACCCTGTAGTGATTAAAGGGTGTAGTGTAATTTCTTTCCACTTTGCCTAGAGGGGCAGCTGTTCTGGCAGAAGCCCTCACCCCCAAGGGATAACTCTTGGCTGCAGTTTCTACCAAAGTAAAGCAGGTTTATTTTTATAGGCAGAAATACACACAAATCCTGCCAACACAGGCTCCTCAAGAGAGATACAAATTTTATGCAGCTCCCAGATGGCCTGAATGCCACTTCAGCAGCACCTTTCCCTCACAGTTCACTTTTTTTCTTTTTCAGTTTTTTCCTCTCTCAAGTAACCAGCCACCTTGAGTACATCTATTTGAGAAAAATTTAACAGCTTTAGCGTCCACAGGTATAAGATTCAAATCACTGTACTAGCTTGCTGTGGATCTACAGCAGCTGTTTTGTCTTTTTTAAAGATGGTAAACATAGCATAGCCTCTCAAAAGTCACCCCATCGTTCACAACAGAATTACTCAATCTGGTCTCTATTTATACTATTGCATTTTAGAGTTTAAATTAAAGCCAGTGCTCTGACAGTATTGTTCATCCCTTCCCTTTGAGGCATGGAGCTTTTTTAGGTATCTTGGGCTACAATGGCTTTCCTTAAGAGCAGGGCAGCAAATGAGCCAATGCATTTCTGGACTGCCAGAGAATGAAAGCCCAGCAGCGTGATGGATTATAGCATGTACCTTTCCTGCCTTTCTCTACTTTCAAAACTTTGCATCTTCTCCTTGAAAAANAGAAAGAAAGAAAAAGTGCTCTCTCTCTAAACGTTATTTTCCCCTGTTCACCTCTGATTTGAAAAGCAGCGGTGTGCCTGCGGGATGACGAGATCACCGGCCCTTCCAGGAGCACCAGAGCACACTTTGGTCTTGAGAATGTAAAAAGGTCTGTGTTAGGGCCGTGTCCCGCCTCCGCTGTCTTATAGGGGTCACTTCAACAACCACAATGCCAGGGCACAGAGATCTGCGTGGGCACAGAGAAACCCTTTTCTCTCAGGACAAGGCTATCAATGCCAGACACAAGAGAAACTTCAAGGACGCTGTGTCCCCAGTGTGCTAGCAGAGGTCATATAAAAATAACGATGGAGGAGTGTTCTCCCTGCTCTGGTACCAGTCACGGGGAGAGCTGGGTTCACGGCCTCTAAGCAAAGCCAGCGGTGTTTGGAGATGATGAACCAGCGCTGCCGGGCTCGGAGCGGCCCGGCCCACGCCAGGCAGAGCCACAGCGCAGGGTCCCCGCGGACCCCTCCCCGAGATCACCCCGAGCACAGCGGTGTGACGTCACCGCTCCCCTCGGGGCCACTGCCGCCAAGTGACGCCCAGTCAGGCACACTGCTCCAACCTCGCTGCCGCGCCTCCCGCCCACGTCTCCCGGCGGAGCTGCCCCGGGGCGGGGGCGGCCCTGGCCGCGGACCCGCTTTGCGCGGAGCGGGAGGTGCGGCAACGCCCTGGGATGCGGCCTCGGCTCGGCCCCGCCGACCTCCTCCCCGCCCGCTGTCAGCGCCCGGCGGCCGCATGGGCACGGCGAGGCGTGCGGCGCCTCCCCGCAGCGGCTGCTTCGGGACCAGCGGGCAGTGCCTGCGAGGGGCGGCATCCGTCCGTCCGTCCGTCCATCCATCCATCCATCCGTCCATCCATCCGTCCGTCCATCCCTGCGTGGGTGGCGGCTCGTGTGCGTGTGCGTGTGTGTGACTGACACTGCGGCGCGCACAGCGCGGGGGCAGCAGCGCGTCCGCCCGCAGCGAACGGGGCTAGGAGGGTGGGTGAGGGGGACGCCGGCGCGCCCCGGCTGTAGCAGCCCCGTCTCCGTCCCCCGGAGCCCTCCCCGATGGGGGCGACCTCAGCGGCCTCGCTGCTCCTCCTCCTCCCTCCTGGCGGGTAGGTTACGTTACCTGGTCTCTAGCTCGGGCTGGATCTAATCCCGCGGCCGCCGCCGGATTCTCTCGCTGCCGCGGGGGTGAGCGGGGCTATGAATTTATTTATTCCCCATGAGGCGACCTCGGCAGCAGAACCGCGGCAGGAGAGCCCGGGCCGGGCGGCGGGGAGGGAGGCCCGGGTGCTGCTGCGGGGCCGACGGGGCGCCGCTGTCCCGGGGGTGCTGCGGGGGAGCGGCCGAGGCGCTTCAGCACCGGCGCGGCGGGGCGGGGGCTGCGNAAAAAAAGAAGTCTTACATAAGCTTTTTTCTCTTTTAGACAAAAGAAAAAAAAAACAGTTTCCCTTGATTCCCTTTTGGAGCAGAAAGTAGGTAGCCCATCTCTCCTCAGCAGGACTCAGATAAACTTGTCAACTAAGTGAAGAAATAAACAATGATTCCCTCTGGCAAGGTCAGAGGGGCAGATGAAAATGACCCTGGGAACACAAGTTTGACCAAATACAAAAGGTTCTGTGCTCTGTGGCGTTTGGTTAAATAATTCAGGTCCAGCCTTTTAGTAACATAAATGCAAACCATTCCCTTCTCAACTGGGGTAACAGAAACAAACACATAAAGTTAATGAACCCAGCAGGGACCAACCAAACAGTTCAACCTCTCCTTTGGAGCAGTGAGAACACCACAAAGTAACACTAGCCACTTCGCAGTGAAAAATAGAATCTGCTCTGCTTTGGTAGGATAAATAAAAATTTCCTTCATTACTGAAGTTCTTCAGTCTTTAGGAGACTAAATTTACTGCTAACTCCTGTCTAAAAGATCATCTGTCCTGTTCTGGCAGTTCATGGGCTAAGACAAAGTAATGGCAGTAAAACATATTAAAGCATTCAATCCTTTTGCATTCTTACTGGTTCCAGATCTACACCACCTTACTCTCTGGTACTGTCAGCATGCAAGTTCCCCTCCCTCACCCCCATACCATCTTTCATACTGTTCTTGTAAGAAATAGTCTTCCCTGTCTATCCATAAGTATATACTATTCCTTCTATAAACCTGGTCATAGAAATGTTCCAAAGGAATCAAAAAGATCTTACAGAAAACACTTTCCTCTGTATATTTCACACTTGCAGTAGATCAATATAGGTTCTAAACTTTATTGAAACACCCAAACATCCTGAAACTTCAAACAACTGTACTCACGCCTCTTTTTTCAGTGCTTTCCTATTTTGCTCATTCATCTCCTAGTATGCAGTATGTTGCACATTTCTTCCTATTTTTTCCTATCAACTGCTATTTGTATATTTGCATAACATTATTTCTATCAGAAAACAATCATCTCCTCACTTACATACATTCAGTTGCCTTTATGAAGAACAAGAAGATGCTTCTTTGAGACTGCATCAGGATGCAAGATTCTCTGCTTATAAAGTCTCTGTATCTGCTGTTCAATGCACTTATAAGCTGGGCTGTTCAGACTGAAGTTGTAATTTCTGATTTTATCCTGTAAGAGTGTTGGTTAGATGAGAGGATTGATTGAGAAGTAGGATTTAAGCTCCAGTTATTAAGATATAACAACCTCCTTATCTAGGACCCAGTAATACTGAAATTAAAGATCCTAATTTAGGTTTGACAGTGCTGCTTACAAAAAAAAAAAAAAAAAAAAAAAAAAAAAAAAAGTATTTCTACACCTGAGATAAAGCTGGTAAATGGAAGAAAAGAAGAAAAAAGGAAAAAAGAAAAAAGAAAAAAGGAAAAAGGAAAAAGAAAAGGAAAAAAAATTCCTTAACTAACTTATTAGGGCTAAAGATATATATTCCATCCTCAAAGAAAAGTATTATTCAGTATTCTGAGAATTCTATTTTATTAGACTAGCAATTTGGGTATAATACTTTAAAAGTAAACATGTACATATCAACTAACTCTGCTATTTTTTCAGGAAATTGGCACAAGAAAAAGAAAAAAAATAGTGTTGCAGCTGAAACACATTAATGAGCAAGAACAACAGGATTAAAATCATTATTTTCAATATACAGCCTTTCAGCAATACTTAAATACATCTAGAAGTGCAAGCTGATTACCTAGTTAAGAAAGAATTTCTTGTTACATTATCAGCTGTTTATGCTGTCAAAGTCAGAAAAAGAACTTGTATTAGTTGTGGAAAGAACAGGCTTTTATATCTGATCACACATGAACATATTTTTGCAGGTTGCATAAAACATTCAGCTTTACTATTAAACAGAATGGTGGAAATTATTTTTTTTTTTTTTACAACAAAAATAATTCAAAGTTGGAATTCACCTTCACGTGAATCAACACATCCTTACGTATTTGGACAGTACCAGACATGGAAATGTACACGACATATTCACTTCTTATGTCGAAGTGCCTTTTTAATGGTACAAGTGAGAGGGAGTCATCTACGCATGTGCAGATGAACTTTGCAAGCAAGCACTGTAGGATGAGTTCACACTGCTGTACAATCAGTAAGTGGGGAGCAACTTATGGAACAAATCTATACTGCAGAGTCCATGTCTCCCTCTCCTGAGGTCACAGACTATCTTTACTCAAGGAAATCCAAAAGGTATAATCTTAAATAGATTAAAGCATTAAGTGTAATGTTAAGTTAAATGGTTCTGAACATGTCCTTTTGCAAACTACTTCTGGAACTCAAGATATTCTCAACCACAGGCTAAGGTGTGAGAATTGTATTGTTTGATGGTTAGTTTTCCTCATAACATATTTGGTATTTATTCTTTTATTAGCAACATGTTTGGAAGAAATTCTGTTATACAAGAGTGTGCCATTTTGTGATCAGATAACACAATTCATCAGCAACAAAAATGTTGCTAAGGCCTACAATTAGCACACAGATATAATAAAAGCTAAAGTCAACATTCTTTCTACTACTTTCTCATAAGTAAATAAATAAATAAATAAAAATCTAAAGATAACTAAAAACTATTGTGAAAATATGATCCATCATTCTGCTTCTGATAGCTTGAAGGTATTAGCCTTTGTGAAATTCCTCAAAATAATGACGTCTCTTGCACTTCTACACTGTTTTTGCCTCTTCAATTTGTCATTCTTACTCTGTTTTTGCCTCTTCAATTTGTCATTCTTCTAAGGCTACATATTTTCCTTATTTTCCTTTACCCATGAGATCTGAAAAGCAGAAATAATAAATAAATAAATAAATAAATAAAACACACTAAGGGTAAAGAATGTAAACACTTGCAAGTCTAAAGGTAACATACATACTGGTTACTATGGAGGAGCATCATCTACTCCATATAAAAGCTATCTTGCAAGTGAGGATGTATAACAGTTTCCAGTTTTAGTGTGGAAAATACAGCATACCGGTAAGATGAGCAGAGCAGAATAGTTACCTTGATATCTCCCCCTGTTCTAATAAAGGCGGAAAATGCTCCCACAGAAAGAATTGAGGGGAAATAAAGTACATAGAAGGACACATGAAAGTATTTGTTTCAAAACAAATCATTTTGATAATGATTAAGAGAAATAATTTTCATTTAAACTAATCAGGCGAGTCAAAGTCAGTGATTCAAAAGTCTTTGTAAGCAATCAAAAGAGTGTACTCAGCCCTTAATATATGTAAACAAAGAGCAACCCAGTGGAATTGCACTAGGGTACGGAGATGAAATACAGAACTGGAGTCACAGAAACAGGAAATGCAAATTAGCAGTATTGTCATATTCTTTGAGTGCATCTCTGAACATAATTGACAGAAAATGCCACAGTGTGTTTAGATGTCAGTTTTAAATATCTTTCCCTGGTTTCTCAGCCTTATGTGAGTTTGGACCTTACATTCACTAACTTCACTTATAAACCTCTTCACTGTACAATATATAGCTAAAACCAAAAGAGGCCATGTATGACACTGTGCTGCAGTGTTGCTATGTATGAATAAAGAATTAACCTAAATTGAAATAAAGCACTCTTATATCCAGTATAACAACATCAAAACATGTCCTTTTGGATAACTACATCAGAAAAACATGAGAATAAAGCCCTTATGCCTCTAGACAACATAATTATATCTACAAAAAAGCAAGAGCAAAGGATCTCCTTTTCCCTCATTCTTCACAAATTCAAAATACGCTTCATGCTTTGTCAGTATAGGCTATTATGGCATATTCTTTTCTCATTTTCCTCAAATATACAACCCAGAGGTCTCAAAATATACAGGTTTTTATCACTTTTTGCCAAAACTTGGTGCTCTGACTTCTAATCATGGGCTACTGAGTCCCCTTATTCACCTTTAGTAGCAGTAGGAAAGAGTGGAAGAGAGGCTGCATAATGGAAGACGAGGAGTTAGGAGCCCTGAGTGACACAATGAGCAAAGATACTATAAATTCCTCAGGTCAGAAAGGAAGTCCTTAGTTTAATACTATGTACAAATTATTAAAAAGAGTACATATTAAAAAGTATTTGGTAATTGGCTGATGGGCCCACTGTCTTCTTCAGCTTACAGCACCTATTTCCCTGTCGTTGAGGCTCTGTTCTTGCCACCTCCTCTGTTCTCTCCACCTGCTCCCTGATGCACACCTCTTGCTCAGCTAGCTTGAGTCTCTGTCCCAGACACACTTTTTCCTGACCCTTAAACCACCCGTAGTTCCAGCTGGCAGTTACCTGGGAGAAGAGGCTCACCCCCCACCTTGCCACAACCTTCTTTCAGGGAGTTGTAGAGTGAGAAGGTCTCCTCTGAGCCTCCTCCAGACTCAACAATCCCAGTTCCCTCAGCCGCTCCTCATAAGACTACATTGCCCTTCTCTGGACATGCTCTGGGGCCTCAATGTCATTCTTGCCCAAAACTAAACACAGGACTCTAGGTGTGGCCTCACCAGAGCAGAGTATGGGTGGATAATCACATCCCTGGTCCTGCTGACTACACTATTTCTGAGGCCATTGGCCTCCTTCGCCACCTGAGCACACTGATGGCTCATGTTCAGATGGTTGTCAATTAATCCTTTTCCTCCTTGCAGCTTTTCAGCCACTCTGCCACAAGCCTGTAGCGATGAATAGGTCTGTTGTGACTGAGGTGCAGGACCCAGCACTTGGTCTTTTGAACAGTTGGCCTCAGCCCATTGATCCAACCTATCCAGATCTCTCCATAGGGCCTGCCTACCCTCAAGCAGATCAACATTTTCTCCTGACTTGGTGGCACAGCTTCCAAAAGCAGTCTAGAAAATGAGTTATTCAATGGAGAAATTACTTATCAAAAATCATCAAGGAATTTAACACATACAAATCCAATTTTTAAAAAATCAGACACCTACATGCCCAAGAGCAGCTTACATGCATCATTAAGGTTTCTTTTTTTCTTTCTGTTTGAAACTTGTCCTAAGGGCTATATTAAGAATGCAAACTATAGGAACCCAATTAGGTATCTGCAACTCCTATGGCATTTTAATTCAATAGTATCACAAAACATTTAGATACCCTTTATTTTTTAAGGCTTTCAATTTCTGTCTCTCAATGTGGTCAGCAGAGAAAAGCAGCAATGTCTAAGAAGTCATGCCGCTATAGCTGGTTGTTTGAACACAGTCCTATGTTACTTCAAAAATTCTAACCCTCACTGTCAAATATGTACATAATTATTGCAGTTAAATGAAAAAAAAAGCACAAAAGACTTCATTTCTGGTGTAAAGAAGAAGATCTAATACAATTAATTTTAAAAGCATACACATTTTTTCCACCTGCAATACTATCAAATAAATTACAGTAGGAACTGATTTTGTTTAAAAAAATAATCAATTATGCATTTTGCATGTATACTTCTTTTCACAGAGATGGTAAATCCTTTTCGGCTTGTTTCTTCTAGTACTGTACACTTCTAGTTGTGTACACATTTGTTTTCAATATTTACTGGATTTGGAAAACAAGAACTGAGAAGTATAAGCCTGAAGTTGATGCAGAAACAATTTGAAATTTTATCTTTTACTGTCTCATTTTTGCTCATACCATAGACTGCAAGTGTGCCTAAATGACTTCTTATACTTGCAAGCATGTTGTTGAGAATTAATACTAAAATGTAAATCAAAGTTTATATTTCTTTGAAAATAAAATCACTTATATACTTAGGAATTATGGAGCAGTGCTTTGGGATTGATTTTACTAATTTTTGTTGCATGCACCTCATGCAAAAGGCAACATTCATCATTGTATTATCACTACCATCGCTGTAGTGACTGCAAATGGTAAAAATTCTTTGATGTTGAATACACTTTGAACACAATTACAAGTCTTTGTTTTATATTCATTATCCTTGTGTGCCAAAACTGGGAGTGCTGCCAACAGTTCGCTACCACAGAGGCCATCTGATGAGAGCAACATGCCTGAAGGAGTAGCAGGAGCCTTCCGATAGCTGAGGGAAGATAAGCTAATCTAAAGAACTTCTTAAAAATGTAAAGATAACAAAAGCCATTCATACAGGACATGGTCTGAACAGTTTTCAGTGTAGTATACGCTTTCTGAATGTTCCCACATTAATCATCACCTTGATCACCACTTACAACTGAGTCCTCCACAGGAAAACCTGATCCACAGAAAAACCTGAAAATGACCGAAAAGTGGAATAACTACCAAACTTCCTATCAAAGCAACTGGAAACTTCTCTTTTGAGGGGCAAATGTGTCCTCCATGTGTTTGGGCAAGTCTAGTCTGCAGAGGTTTACATGTGAATAGTTAAAATCATACACTTTCATTATCTTTTACAGTAATAATAAGAAATAATGCCAAATCCACCATGATTTCCCCTATTACTCAGAACATCACCTTCTTGTTGGTTCAGTACTTCACATTGAATAATCAGGACACCAAGTCAAAACAAAATGCATCAACAGCTAAATTTAAAAAAAGAATCACTTCAGAATTAAACTTGTTCTCTAGTACTTCCTGATTTTGTGAATTAAGATCAATTCCATTTCTTAAACCACCCAGGGAAAAAGCATATAAAAAGCATATAATGGGAAGTATAAAAGTAAAGTCCCATTTTTTTTTTCCCATTGTTTTTCCTCTTTCTCTATTGGGATTTTTTTCAATTGCCCTAGTTATGTCAATATCCTTTTGATAATACTTTTTCACTTTTTCAGCAATTGCTTTTCATACACACATCTTATTACATATTACTGCAAGTGTCATGGGACAGGAAAGCAGAGTGCCCTGAAAATAAGAAATTATAGGAGGTAACTGGTGGCTTGAACTTGATGATAACAAATAAAGAAACCACCTAACATCACTTTATAAACTAAATTAAAAAATATGATCAATAAAAGGAGCTGATGATAAGGAATTGTTCTAAAGGGAGGTGGGAGGCAAATGGACAAGGCCAGACTCTTCTCGGTGGTGTGCAGTGATAAGACAAGGATAGGAAGTTCCATACTAACATGTGGAAGAACCTCTTTATGGTAAGGGTGATGGAGCACTGGAGCAGGTTGCCCAGAGAGGTTGTGTAGTCTCTTTCTATGGAGATGTTCAAGACCTGTCTGAGAGCCTACCTGTGCGACCTATTGTAGGGTACCTGAATTAGCAGGGGGGTTGGACTCAATGATCTCCTGAGGTCCCTTCCAACCCTGCAATTCTGTGATCACCTCTCCTCCAGACATAAATATTATAAATTAAAATTCAAGAGATTGCAAGGGAAAAAGAAAACAGAGACTCCTTCTAGTTTGCCAAACAACATAACCTGTGAGCTATGAATTTGTTTTTCAGTAAAATCTTGTTTTGATTGTTTAACTATAAGAACAACGGCTATAAGAAATATTGGAAATACATGATAGAATGTAAAGCTAAGCAGTGATCTCCAGTTAGCCCAACATCCTGTATTGCTCAAGTCAAAGAATATCATACCCTTACTCCCACATCCCAACTACTTTTGCTTGAATGTTCCAAGGTTCACAATAAAATTACGAAAGTAATGGCTCACAAATAAATACATGCCAAAGAATGCAGCTTTGGACTGGGATGCATACGTGGAACACAACCTGTTTCTCACATTTGCTTGATACATAAAACAGTTGACCAATGAAATCCTATTTTCCTATGAAATATTCTCCTTCATGCTGTGCAAACATTAGGACATCATATATATATTATCTGAACACATATAGGAACTAACATTCGCTATCAACTATTAATGGATATTACATAACATTTTATTAAATAAAAATCAAAAGAGAATTACATTTTCATAATCACACCAACCTTGAAACAAACAAACAAACAAAAAATCATTTAACAGCACAGATAATTAGCATAGTCAAAGACCATTTTTCTTGTCTTGACTCTCACATAAGCAAATGGACAGCATTAACTCTAGCAAAAAGAGTTAGGTATAGAATTAATTCAGAATTGCGTTCAGACACCATCTTTGCTAAAGCAGAAATCTACTCAAGAAAAATTCAACTCTTCACCAGTATTCTGTGATGTTGCAATTGGAGAAAAATCAGGTGAGCTGTAGTCTCCGTCCTTAAACAATACTGCAAGCAAAGCCACATGCTTGTCATAAAAAGAGGACAAGAAAAATTATTTAAGACAGAAGGGATACTAAAGTGGATTTTTTTTCCTAAAATGGAGGAACTGAAAACCAACAGGTACCAGAAACGTAAGTAGACATACACTAAGACATAGTAAAAATGTAGAAAATAGTGAACAAAATCCAAGGAAGAAAAGTAATGAAAGAATAACATTTTTTTAAACAAATCAGCTTGTGATTCAAAGTCTGCTCTTCTCTCTGCCTTAACTTCCATGCCCATAAGTAACAGCATCTCCTTCAAAACTGCCCATAGGATCTCCTGCTTCCATAGAATCCTGATTCTAGAATGAGGATTTTGCAATAAGAAGAGCTGAGTGAGTCCAAATCCAGTACATACCACTGAAAAGTGAGAGACGGAATTAGGTTAAAGACTGGATGGACATTTTTTTTTATATACTATTAATGGCACACTCATTTACACTGAAAATTGCTGAAAAAAAAATCATTCTATCCTTACTGTAGCTGCAGAGTCACAATGTTATACTGTACAACTGTTGCTTTGATATTTCCCTTTGAAATATTTCAGGTCTCCCCCAGAAGTTTATATCTACTGTTCCTTCATCAATTTACATGAAAAGTACCACTTCTGACCAACTGTATCACTAGAACTTTCAAAGAGTCTTCCTATGCACAAAATGTGGGAATTTCATTTTCTACAATCCATGAAGACTTCCCACAAAGACTCCATTTAAGACTAATGCTATCCCATGTCTCCATCATATTAAAAAATAAGGCCGGTGAAATTATCTGAAATCACTCATACACATACAAACATGCAAAAAATCCATGACCTCCAGCTACCAGTATTTGCCTTACTCGAAGACCTGTTTTGCTCTGAAGTCACTTGTATTAGAAAGACTGTGTTCCAAACTAAGCTAGCTGAGCTATTCAGATATGTGAAGTTATAGTTCTACAATTAATTGCACACATTATAGAAAGTGTTGAAATATGATTTCTTGTCTTCCTTTTATGTGGAAGATATTCAGCATTCATTCTCAAGTACGATATCCAAAGTCAGCAATCATGGAAGAAGAGGGGAGAGAGCTGTCTTTAAAAGTAAGAAGGGAATCATTTATGCATTATTCACAAATTTAATATGTACAAATAAAAGCATTATCACTTTTATTGAACTACTTGTCAGTTTCCTGTTTCCTTTAAATATCAGTCTACCCCCCTCTGTCTTGAAGACCAACTTTCATATCATGGTTCATCTAGAGAGAGCCAAGGCAATATTTCACTGCCTCAATTGGTGTGCAGTTAAGTTTATGGCTCCATTCCTGCAAGGGAAGCTGCAAGCACCTCTTTCATTGCTATTTGATATGTAACTGGAGCCACAGGTGGATGTCACTATGGAGACACGAGTGGTTATTATAGAGACCACAGAATTGGGAATGGATGCCTTCACAAGGCATCTGCATCCCTCAGTTTACTGAAAGCTGTTTGTGGGAAAAGCAAGAATAATCTCAGTACGATTTCCTCTTTGCTTAAAAGTTCAGGCTGGCATCTGAAAAAAAAAAAAAAAAGAAAGAAAGAAAAAGTGCTCTCTCTCTAAACGTTATTTTCCCCTGTTCACCTCTGATTTGAAAAGCAGCGGTGTGCCTGCGGGATGACGAGATCACCGGCCCTTCCAGGAGCACCAGAGCACACTTTGGTCTTGAGAATGTAAAAAGGTCTGTGTTAGGGCCGTGTCCCGCCTCCGCTGTCTTATAGGGGTCACTTCAACAACCACAATGCCAGGGCACAGAGATCTGCGTGGGCACAGAGAAACCCTTTTCTCTCAGGACAAGGCTATCAATGCCAGACACAAGAGAAACTTCAAGGACGCTGTGTCCCCAGTGTGCTAGCAGAGGTCATATAAAAATAACGATGGAGGAGTGTTCTCCCTGCTCTGGTACCAGTCACGGGGAGAGCTGGGTTCACGGCCTCTAAGCAAAGCCAGCGGTGTTTGGAGATGATGAACCAGCGCTGCCGGGCTCGGAGCGGCCCGGCCCACGCCAGGCAGAGCCACAGCGCAGGGTCCCCGCGGACCCCTCCCCGAGATCACCCCGAGCACAGCGGTGTGACGTCACCGCTCCCCTCGGGGCCACTGCCGCCAAGTGACGCCCAGTCAGGCACACTGCTCCAACCTCGCTGCCGCGCCTCCCGCCCACGTCTCCCGGCGGAGCTGCCCCGGGGCGGGGGCGGCCCTGGCCGCGGACCCGCTTTGCGCGGAGCGGGAGGTGCGGCAACGCCCTGGGATGCGGCCTCGGCTCGGCCCCGCCGACCTCCTCCCCGCCCGCTGTCAGCGCCCGGCGGCCGCATGGGCACGGCGAGGCGTGCGGCGCCTCCCCGCAGCGGCTGCTTCGGGACCAGCGGGCAGTGCCTGCGAGGGGCGGCATCCGTCCGTCCGTCCGTCCATCCATCCATCCATCCGTCCATCCATCCGTCCGTCCATCCCTGCGTGGGTGGCGGCTCGTGTGCGTGTGCGTGTGTGTGACTGACACTGCGGCGCGCACAGCGCGGGGGCAGCAGCGCGTCCGCCCGCAGCGAACGGGGCTAGGAGGGTGGGTGAGGGGGACGCCGGCGCGCCCCGGCTGTAGCAGCCCCGTCTCCGTCCCCCGGAGCCCTCCCCGATGGGGGCGACCTCAGCGGCCTCGCTGCTCCTCCTCCTCCCTCCTGGCGGGTAGGTTACGTTACCTGGTCTCTAGCTCGGGCTGGATCTAATCCCGCGGCCGCCGCCGG